>WEIV01013365.1:205011-218176 GCA_013390005.1 Calyptomena viridis | reverse complement strand
GGGCGGTCCCGGGGCTCAGGCGGGGGCTCCCCCCGCGCACCGCGTGCTCGCCGGTCTCCTTAACGGGGGGGGAGTTGCGGGATCCGCCGGCGCTTCCAGCCGCGCTGGGCTGTTTTCTCCTTAGGAAAACCCAGGAATTCTATTCCTCGCAGCCTCTTCTCCGGTTTCCGCGGCTGAGGAGCGGCAGTGGGTCCCTGGGCTTTAAATCCTTAAGGTGTTGTCGATAATCCGCGGCGCGGGAGCGGCTCCAGCAGCCCCTCGGTGGGCGCTGAAAGCTCTTCCCACAGGGATGAGCCGGGGCTGCCCGTGCTCGGGCTCCACCTTTCACGTTCTCAGATTTTGGAGGATCTCGTGGCAAACCCAGCCGTGTTCTGCCCGCGGGGCTCCGCAGCCTCTGAATCCACCCTCGTGCAGGAGTTCGATGGAAAAAGCTCAGTTTGATCGCCAGTGACTGGCTGCTGGTCCTGACTGTTTAATGTGTCAGGTACTAAACAATTTGTAGTCAGTTTGTGGGATCAGACTGATTTTAGCAGGGTAGGACCAGACCCAAAGATTGAAGGCGAAAGACCGGGAGGATTCCGGAAAGCCCAGGGGTGTGATAGAAGCGTGTGCTCCAATTTTTACTTGCTGTAGAATTGCATTTTAATTCTGCAGAACAGAAGGGCAGGGCAGAGCCTCCTCCTAAACCTCCAAGTTTCATAAACTCACCTGGAGCTGCCCAGGTCTGTTGCATCCCGCTCCCTCCGTGGGGTCCTGCCGGGAATGGCAGGAGCGGGATGTGGAGGAGGCCGTTTCTATCCTTGGTCTGAACAGCCCGGGAGGACGAGCGGCCCCGTCAGTTGTGTAACACGCGTGTCCTGCCTGGCCATGTGGCTCCTGGGCTCGGTGTGTGGTGGTGCTGGTGCCTGGAGATAACGGGGGCGCTGGAAGGCGGGGGTGTGATCTCTCACGGTGTTTGGGTTTGGGTTTTGTGGGGCGGGCGGGGTGGCAGCTCACTGTGCAGGGCAGGGGTTGAGCACAGGTTGGTGCGTGCCTGGACTCTGCCCGCACCAGGAGGGACCCTGACTTTGACCTGGCTCCGTGAAGCTTAAGAGCAGATTTATAGCTATGAGTGGAAATGGCAAAAAGTGTCAGAGCCTCAACCGTCCCCTTTGCAAGCCAAGAAACAAAGGTCAGGCCCGGCAGGAGCACGTACCCCGTGGGACAGTGGAGCTCTGGTCAGGCTTGGCCGCCCCGAGGGCGTCCGGGCTATTTACACCCCGCGGACTCCTCCCTCCGCGGGGGGAGAGGTTGTTTTTCAGCTGGAAGGTGACTCTGGAGAACGCTATCTGGTCTCTGCCTTCTCTGCTGGATCAGATACCGGCTGTGCCCCGGGAGGCGTCCGGCTCAGCTCTGGGGGAGTGTTTGTGCTTTGTGAGCCGAGTCCCACTTGCAGCCTGACACCCTTGGGAAAATGTGGCAGCAGCCCTGATCAGTTCCAGTGGGTTGGTGCTGGCTGTGCTCCTGTGCCTTGGGCTCAGCAGGCGCCTGCCCCAGCCCGGAGAGCCCAGGATTAAGTTTGCCTGCTTGGCTTTTCTGGTGGGAACAGGGGGAACATTTGTCCCATGGGAGTGCAAACGGTACTTGCTATTGCTGCTGCTTGCTGGAGCCTTTTAACCTGTCTGAACTGTGCAAAGTACCCTCTAACTCGGAGCAAATAACCTTGCACAGCTTATTTTGTCAAAGTACAGTAATCACCTTGTAACTGTAAAACCCTTGATCTTTACCAGCTCCTGCTTTAATTCGGGCTGCAGTTGAAATGGACGGGCTTGTACAAGTGCTGTGGGCAGTTCTAGGGCTTGTCAGAACTGGGAGTGTGTGATCACAGGCCTGTGGTGTGAAAAGCCCCCCTGGCACACAGGTCAGTGGTTCTAGGAGTGGAACCCAGGATGTGAAAGAGCTGCTCACAGCTGATACCCCTGTCCTGTAGGTCTCTGGGGACCCCTGGACCTCCCACTTCTTTAAAATTGGTGTCAGCCTTCCCCTAGGAGCGCCTTGGTCACAGGTGAAGGTCCTTTCTGTTTTGGGCATGCTTATTCTTCAAGACTTTCAAAGCTTTACTATGTAAAGCTGATTTTTCCATTGAGAAATGTGGAATTGATTTCTTTAGGAGTTAAGCTCAGTTTACAGACTGACTTATATTTTTCTTCAGTTTGAGCAAATGTGGGTTGTGACACTGATCTGTTTCTACTCTTACAAAAAACAGTCCTAGGATTTCCTGTTAAAACATCTCCAGGCGTTCAAAAACCCTTTCCCAAACCCACCTTCTCTGTGCCTGTACGTCATGGTGCATCAGTGGAGGGTTCTGTATGATCATCAAGTGCTTTTAACAGAGTAATTAATTCCTGGAAGGCTCTTGGTGTGCAGGGCTGCTCGTTAGTGCAGGAAGGACGTGTCGCAAGCTGAGCTCCTTCTGCAGCCTGGCTTAGGGTGAGTCACGTAGTGACCTCGGCCTGGGCCTGATGGCTTTTCCTGAAGTGGAGCCACTGAGCCTCCCTGCCTGCCTGCCCTGGGAAGGGCTCCTGGGCTGTGGGTGCTGCCCTGTGCCTGCCCTGGAGCCCAAAGGCATTTGGCAGCTCCGCTTCCCTCGGCACAGGGAGCGACCTTTGGCCGGGCTGATTCCAGTGCCTGATTCCCCCTGGCCTTTAACTGCAAGGGCAGAGTGGAAAATACCTTAATTCCAGCCTGCAACTGCTGCCTGTGCCTCTGATCTGTTTATTGCAGGGCTTTCTTGCCTGAGATGAAAAGGCCAGTGTTTGTATGACAACAGATTTACAGGTTTCCTCGCCTGGCTCATGACACCTGGCAGACTGCAGAACCCTCCTGCTCCCAAAAAGTTGTTACCTCAGGGGTGTGCTTTGAAGTCCCTGCCGGGCCCTTGGTGGGCAGAGGCTGAACCAAGTGTGTGAGCAGGCACAGGGCAGTGAGGGGCCGGTACGTGTGGCCGTGCACCACGTCCTCTGGCCACGGCAGTGAGGGGGGGCCTGGGCCCCAGCCAGCTTGGATCAGCCTCGGGCTGTGCAGTGAGGGGGAATGGATGTGCTCCTCCTGGTGCCAGAGGGGCACTGGGAAGCACTTGTCCCATTTTGACCCGAGTGACTGGGAGTGGGGCTCAGTTTGTGCTCTGGGCGCTGCCACCCCCCCTGCAGTGAGACGTGCACTGTGATCCCACTGCCCACAGCCTTCTGTGGTGACAGGACCTGTGCAGTGCCAGGGCACAGGCCGGGGACTGTGGAGGTGCAAAAGCCCTCACAACAAAAATCTGGTGTTTTGGTTCTGCACCACAAGTGCTGGGGCCGTGGAGCCTCGCAGCCCTTGGTCTGCCCGGGGGGCACGGCTGTCCCTCCAGTGCCAGGGGGGTCCCGTGTGGATAGTGGCAAACACCAAGTGCTGCTTTGTTTGTACTGGTCCTACAGCAGAGCTGCAGGAGATACAGAATTAAAGCCAACAGCCCTGTCTGAGCCAGGCAGAGTTCAGAGCGTGGAGGGAGGGAGGGAAGAGTGCACTGACCTGGAGATGGTGCGCAGCCTCTTCTCAGTCGCTGAGGGTTATTTTTGCTTGTAGAAGGTGAATTCTTGCTTTGCACTAACACTTTGCACTAATACCTCTTCAACTCATAGCTGGTTTTATAAAGTCACCGCTGTCTCAAAAGAGACTGGCTCAGGACAGCGTGGAGTTGTACTGCGAGGCGATTGGGAATCCTATCCCCGAGATCCAGTGGTGGTTTGAGGGGAACGAGCCCAATGAGACCTATGCTCAGCTCTGGGATGGCGCACGGCAGGACCGTGTCAAAATCAACGCCACCTACAACCTGCACTCCACCAGTACCATCTCCATCGCAAACCTCACGGGCGACGACTCGGGCATGTATGAGTGCCGGGCCAGCAACGACCCCGACCGCAACCACTTGTCGAAGAGCCCCAAAGTCAAGTGGATCCGTTCCCAGGCGAACGTTTTTGTCATCGAACGTGAGTGGCCACTCCGAGGCCTTGGCACTTGCTCGGACACTGGTGTCTTGAGTCTCCTGCCATGCTCACCCCCACACCTGTGTCCTGTGGCCCCCGACAGCTCCCCCCCCTCCCGCTCCCGCTGTAGAACTGAGAGACTCCCACCCTCTGTCGTCTCCCACCGCCTGTGACTTGACCCGAAATGGCCCTGCTCAAAAAGGGTTGTGGCTTCCCAACCAATTCGCCCTCGGCAATCCCGCGCCTTTTCCGGAGCCAGAGACCTGGAACCTGCCGCTTGTTCCCGAGCGCCTCCGAGCCCTGGTGCTGCCTGCAGAATTGAGCCTTGATTCTGCGGTCGCCTCTGCCCCAACCACCACTGGCCAGCGGCCCTTCCCTGCGGCTCCTGCAGCTCCCGCTCCTCTCGGCAGCCCTGCTTTGAGCTCACTCCATGCTGGTGCCCCAGGCTGTGGGGAACAAAACCTGCTTTGAGGTCTGAGGTGCAACCATTTTTGAAATGGCCGTGTCTGTGTGACACTGGGTCTGATGTTGCTGCTTGTCCTGTGGACGTGGCCGGGTCCCTCTTGCAGAGTGGGCAGGTGAAAGGCTGCTCTGAGCGATAGAAACCCAGGAGGGAGCTTTACATCCTGATCAGGTCTTCCCATGAATCCTGGAGTTAGGGGAGCATAGCTGCCTTTTCAGCAGAAATGTGCTAGGGAGGACAGAACTCCAGCAGAACCTTCTTCCAGTGGTATTTGGACAGGAGGAAAAGCAAAACGCCTGTCAGCCCTGGCAAAATCTGTTCCTTCCCAAGGATGGAGATTGGGCAGAAGGGCAGGGGCTGTAGTGCCACCAGGGCTGTGTAGTGGTGCTGCTGATGGCAGCTGCCTTCTCAGGCAGCCTCCTAGGAGTAGAAATGCCTGAGTCATCTTGTGCTGCATAACTTATGCTGCCTGGCACATAGAGGCCCAGGACCTTTTGGAGTCATGGCTCTGTGTTCTCCCTGGAGTAACTCTGACTAAACCCTTTGAGCTGCCCCAGGTGAAGCAGGTATTGCTGCCACATGGTCTCGTCTGCTGCCCCTCACAGCAGAGGGTCCTGGCTGCCCTCTGTGTGACCTGGAGGTGTCTGAAGCTGCTCAGGTGCCGGGAGGTGTTGACACACGAGTGCAGTGGCAGTTCACAGCAGCAGAGAGCCCTGCTCTGCCCTTCAGAGTGACCTTTTCCATTGCTTATTGAGCACTGGGCCCTGCCAGGGCTGCACCCGTGGTAGCGACAGTGGAGGCTCCGAGTGCTGCAGGACACGATCCCACCCCTCAGGGTGCGGGGGCTGTCTGGTGCTGCACTGCCAGGTCTGGTAGGGAACTGTGTGTGAAGGTAAGTGGAAGCTGGGATAGAGACAAGGAGCTGTGGGATTTGTGTTGCAGGTTCTTGGGCACCGTGTCAGCTCTGCAATAGCACGTTTTAACTGAAGTCCAACTCTTTGTGAATGCAGGTCCAAACATCAAAGCTCACGTCACTGAGGTTTCTGACAAGCTGGTCCTCAGCTGTAACATGTCTGGGCCCTACTCCACCATCAAGGGCCACGCGTGGATGCACGGGGACAAGGTCCTGCACAAGGATGACATCGAAAGTCCTTTCACCAGCTACACGTGAGTGTCAGGGCAAGGTCAGAACCTGAGCACAGGCAGGTTTTTTCCCAGAGGTGGTTGGTGTTTGCTCTCAGCTGGACCCGGGGCTGAGTGCTCACAGCTCTGCTGACACCAGGGCTTTGGAACTGTGGAGCATAAGAAGCTAAGCAGAGTTTTGGCAAGGCCCAGCACTCTCTTTTATGAGGGAAAGGGGGCAAAAAGCATGAGAAAGGGATGGTTTATACCACAAGTATCCTCTTAGAAAGAGAAGTTGTGTTACAAACATGAACACATGTTTGTAAGCAGGTGTTCAGATGGGCTCTGGTTTGTCCTGCTGGGGCTGGTCAGTGTGCCAGAGTTTGGGGCACCCTTGCCCTGGGCAGGCTCCCTGCTCCCCGTGTGTGGAGTGCACATTGTCTCTCCCTGGGGCTTTATGTCCCTTTCCAAAGTCTCTGTTCTCCCAGGAGGAGCTGTGGAGCTGCAGCAGGCCCCGGTCTGTGCTCATTGTGGCAGTGCAGTGAGCTTTCCTTTCCCATTACAGTCAGGCCGGGCTGGCTCTGACCCAGCAGCTGTGGAGGCATCATGTCCCTTTGTGTGGCAGTGCCGACGTGCCTGTCTCCCCATAGCAACAGGGAGCTGAACAAGGATTAAAGTATTTATAACCCAGCCTCCCTCGCGTGACCTCAATTCCTCAGCTGAGTGGTTTTTGGAAGTGGGAAGTGCCGTGCACAGCAGAACTAACAAACAGCCCCTTGTCCCAGTGCAGCCACGGGACAAACTCTGTGGGCCCCTTCCCTCGAGTGGGTATTACTGGGTGGCAGAATGGGATGTTTGTTGCAGGGCTGAATAATCCACTAAATCTCATTGCAGCAGCTTTACAGGAAGGAGAACGGGAGAGTTCTCCCTGTGCTGGGCTTGATCCAGAGTGGCACAGCCTGGGTGTTCTTTGCACTGCTTTGCCCTGTGTTTCGGTGGACTGGAACAGTGATCTCTGACTTGACAGACCCGTGTCAGACATGATGCACATAAAACCCTGTTCTGCCACTCCCAGTGCCTGGGGAGAGAAGGGTGGAGATACAGGGTGCAGGACAAGCACTCTGCTGGAACAGGAGGGGTGTTGGGTGATGCCAGTGGATGCCTGGTTCCGTGGTTGTGTGTCTGGTTCAGTTGTGGATAAGTCAGTTGTGCTGGATGCTCACCTGAGTCCTGTTTCTGGCAGAATCGAGGGGAAGAGGGAGGAGCATTCTGGCATCTATGAGTGTGTCTACAAAACAGACCCAGAGATAAAAGAACAAGTGACTATTTCAGGTAACTTCATGTGTTTGGTTCTGGGTCTGAGGAGGGGTGTGGGGAAGCTGTGATCTCATGGATACTTTGCTGTGGGCATGTACCCACAGGAAGGATGGGAGAACAATAATACCTACTGGACAAATTTGTTTGAGCCTTTCTTGAAGCAGCCTGATGTGCTTTCCTCTCTGAAAATGCCAAAGCAGTGAGAGGAACAGCCTCACTGAGGCCAAACTTTGGGGTAACCATCTGATTCTGGTGAGGTGGAGAGCACAACCTCTGTGAATTCTGAAATGGGGTGTCTGAATTCCTTGTTCTCTTGCCGTAGTTGCCCCCCAGGTGATGGCCTACAAGAAGTCTGAGCATGGGAATGAGGGGGACACAGGTGTGCTGACCTGCAAGAATCCCTCCTTCCCCCCTGTCACCACTTGGTCCTGGCACAAAAATGGTCAAGGGGTAAGTGCTGTGGTTTGCTCGCTCTCCCCTTCTGCCTGCCCTGCTCCCTGTTGGGAGACCTTGTGCCATCAGAACTGACCATTTCAAAGCTCAGAGCCCCGGGAAGGGGGATTTCTGTGGTGATGGGACTGTGTGGTGAGGCAGTGCTGCCCTGAGAGAGCTCTCCTCCCTCCAGGACCTCAAGAACGCCTCGGGGAGATACATCATCAAGTCCAGTGGCAACAAGACAGAGTTGCGGATCCTGAAGCTGAACATCGAGGAGGACACGGGTGACTATCGCTGCAATGCCACCAACTCCCTGGGCTCTGGGGATGCCACGGTGAACCTGCGTGTCCGCAGCCGCCTGGCAGCACTCTGGCCCTTCCTGGGCATCGTGGCAGAAGTCCTCGTTCTTGTCACCATCATCTTCATCTATGAGAAGAGGAGGAAGCCAGATGAGGTTCTTGATGGTAAGAGGTGCCTGGGTTTAAATCTTTCTGGGGAGATCAAGTGACTGGTTGGGTGCAGCCGAGATGGGGTTGTAGGGAACTTTGGGGTCCCTTTGTCAGAAGGGGGTTGATTTGAGGGTGGGTACTCAGGGCATTTCTGAAACCAAGGCAGTCTGTACCATGCCACTTCAGACATGAAACTGTACATAATTGCACTGTTTCTGACAGTCCTGCAGGGATCTGGAGCAAGAGGGGATGTGGTGCAGGTCTGCCTGACCCTTTGCCTCACCTGTTTCTCTGCTCTTTGCTCAAGTGCTTCTTGTGTCTGCAGGGCTGGGTTTGCTTTGGCAGCTCCCACTCTGGAGAAGGTGGTTTGTAAATTAGTAGAGCTTTTGTGTTGCTGTAAAACTGGGGGGACTGTGTCTTCACTTGTGTTCAGCTCAGGATGTTTTGGGTCATCAGATCCACACATCCTGGATCTCAAAGCCCAGCACTCTCTTTAATCTTTTCTGGAAGCACCAGCTCCTCCCTTTCCTTATCTGAGGATCTGCATTGTGTCAGCTCAGGTCCCCTTATCTGATCCCCATAACAATGCAGTGTGAATGCTCTGTATCCTTCCTGCTGGATCCTGCCCAGCCACTCTGGCCCCCCGAGGAGAAGTGCACAAAGGGGCTAAAGCCTGATGTTCCTCTCGGAATTCCACTCCAGGCAGTTTTACAAGCAGGTGTTTTGCCCTCTGACACCCCTGGCTGGAAGGCAGGTGTTGTTTTAAGGAGGTTGTAGCTGCATCTTCCAGCAAAACCCTGTAGCCTGTGTGTGGTGTGATCTGGCTCGTGATGGCATCAGTCCAATCCAGATCTACAGGATTCTGACCTGTCAGAGCTGTAGCAGATGCTCTGACAGACGGGCGTGTGCTGAAATGTCCTGATGCTCCTTGGCCAGAGGAGCTCAAGTTCCCAAGCGCTGGTGGATGAAAGCACAGCATCACACCCTTCTGATAAACACACACAACTTTATGCTTCCCTGGTGTGAAGTGTTCTCTCTCCCCAAAAGTCTCTGTAGCTCTGCCCCTCCTTAGAGGAGGTGACAGTGAGGCCTTGTCTGAGCCAGTTCCTCCCAGTACTGGGTGTGAACTGGACACTCCTGCCATCTGGGATGGGATGGGGACAGTCTGGCCTGTGTTTGGTGTGATTTGCTTCCTGGTGTTACCTGTCCACTCTTCCCTTCTCTGCTGCTGGGTGCCACCTCGCATGGTAAGTAGAAGGTAGTTCCAGCCATGTGTTTGCCTCCATCCTCTCACCAGCTGGGAGCAGATCCTGGTGCCTTGGGCAGTCCCAGTGCCCAGAGCACGAGCCTTGGGGCCACTCCAGGGCAGCCAGGGCTGTAGAAGAGGGGATGGGGAGCAGAAGAGGCAAGTGGGAGCCCCCTGTTAGGAGGCAGCAGATTGCAGGGAGCTGGTGAAAGGCCGCAGGGCTTGGCATGTGTTGGCAGAGGTGTTTCTTAGCTGTGCTGCTCAGTGTAGCCAGAACGTGGTGTGCAGTGTTTGTTTTCATATCACAACATGTGGGGAAGGAAATGGCTTCCTGCTGCTGCTTAAAGCCCCATTCCTGAAACATCCTGTTTGGCTTCCCCTTTACCTGCTGTGAGTGTGCTGGATCTGGGAGCCATCCCAGGCCTGGGGCTGTGGGAGTGGGAGCAGCAGAGGGATCGGGGCAGGGCTGTCGTCTCACTGGAGGAGCTGTGGCTCTTTCCCAGTTTTAAGTGGTACTGGGGGGCTGCCTGGAGCACAGTCCCCACTGCTCTAAGAGGAAGCAGGGGTCACTTTGTGTGTGCTCTTCCCTGACGCTGTTGTTCTTTCTTTCCTGCTGTCCCAAATGTGAAGATGATGATGGAGGCTCTGCACCACTGTGAGTACCTTCCCTCTTCCTTTTTGTACTGACTGATGTCAACCAGCCAGGAAATGTGGTCTGAAGATAAAAACTGGCTGGTGTGGGATAACCCTCAGTGTGCTGGGGGGAAGATGTCCCCCTATTGGTCATTTAATGTCCCTTTGTGTGAACCTCACACCCCTGGGGTGACACTGGTCTAACACTGCTCTGGGGACTGAGCTGCCCGAGCTGCACCGTCTGTTTGGACCTGAATTACATGAGTGGGCTGGGGAGGGGGTGCTTTGTGCTCTCCCTTTCCTCATGTCCTTTGTTTCCTCCCAGGAAGAGCAATGCCACGAACCACAAGGACAAGAACATCCGCCAGAGAAACGCGAACTGAGAGCGGGGCCAGGTGAGTGTGAGGGCAGAGCCACACCTGGGAGGGAGAGCTGCACTGTCTCTGTCTGCAGAGGGTCTCTGGGAGAAGCCAAAGCATCTGTGGAGCCAGAAGGTCTCCTGGCCAGGCATGGGCTCCATCAACCCCCTCTAGCACAGTGCAGCTGTACTGGTGCAGCTGGGTTGTCTAACTGGCTTTCCTTTCTCTCCTGCCAGGTGATGTGTAGATGAAGAACTCGTCTGGACAATTTTGGTTGCTTCTATTTTTTTGGTAAAATAGCACCATGGAATATTCTAGTGTGTCCTTGCGATTCAGTTACTTCACTTTCTAAAGAAACTTAAGTTGTAGAATCTAAAATACACTTCTTTTTTTTAAAGAGTCGTGGGAGGGTTTTTCTACCTGTAAATGTAAATCCCTTGTTCCTGGTAGTTTAGGTCCTGGCTGTCTCTGTCCTGGGTTTCTTTGTGTTGGTACAGAGTGGGGGGTGGGAGTGCACCCATGTCCCTCCTGCTTTTGGGAGTGATGGAAGAGCTGCTTTGGTGGATGTTGGGAGATGACACAGTCTGACCAGAGGGCTGAGGAAGGAGGTTATGTGTCTTTTCCAGTGCTTCACCTGGAGCAAGGCTTCACCTTTCCCTGGCAAAGGGCATGTTCCAGGCATGTCCCTCTCAAGCAGATTCCCAGTCAGCTCCTCCCGAGCTGTTCTTGGTTCCTCTGAAAGAGGCAGCCAGGAGCAGTTGGAGCCAGATGCTGGATAATAATTGCTGTAACTTATTCCAGGGGTGGTCCATGTCTCTGCAGTGGGGATGGGGCAGGGTGAGCTGGGGCTGGGGGTGGTTTCAGGTTTAACAGTATATGCTTGTGCTTGAGCCATCACAGTGTGTGTGTGATGGGGTTTGTGAGCAGACAAGTGCTCAGGGGAGTCTAACATCTTTACTGCTGGGTAGCATTGAACTGATCCATCTGTTAACACTTCACAAATAAAAATGATTCCTCTCTCTTTTTTCCACCTCTGGACTCTGGTCTCTTCCCTCTGGGTGGCCTTACCCTCTGGCTGTGTCGGTTTGGTGCCAGCTCTGGCTGCCCTCTAATTGCTGAGGGTTTGCAGCTCCACGGATGTAAAAGCCTCCCTGGAGGAAGGGAGTGGTGATCCCCGTTCTGCAGAGCACGGGGCCCTGGGACACACTTGCCTGTTTGAGACAGGTCTCACTTTGCCCTGTTCCACAGTTGTGGGGTCAAGGATCAGCCCCCCAGGAGCCCTCACAGGACCTGCTGCTTGTGTGTCTCGTGCTTCTCTAAGCAGGTTGGAGTTTTTTCTGTTCTTTCCAGGGAGAGAGCAAAGGTGTGAGACCTTGGTGCACATAGCAAGGCCCTGGGGCGAGGACTGAGCATAGGGTGTCCCTTTCCTACTGCCAGCCCTGGGCTCAGGGGGCTTTTGCCAGCATTTCTGCCCCTGTACTGGGTAGTGAAGGCAATGGGCTGAACAGGAGCCACCGTGTGCCCCCAGCAGGCCTAGGGTCCCTCTGCTCCTGGCAAGTGGTGGAGCCATGGCCTTGCTCTGGAGCCAGGCACTTCTTAGGAGCCTGGGAAGGGGCAGGAGGGAGTGTGGCTCCAATAGCTACACTGTGCCCAGAGAGCTGCTGGCTGCAGTGTGGTGGTGGCTCTGGTGGCAGTGCTGGCAGCCTGGAGCTGTGGTGGCCGGGTCCCTCCTGTCATTGCTTCTGCCTTGCTGTGGCATCAGCAGGCCCTGGGCTGTGCAGGCAGCGTGGCTCTGCAGCCGGTAAGTGGGTTATGCAAGGCTTTCACAGCCGGCCTCGTGCTATTCTGGTGAAAAATCAATGCATGGCTTAATTTCCTTGATGAGGATTATGGGTCTCGCCTGACCCAGCTCGGCCACAGCACAAAGCACCGCTTTTGCCTTTTGTTTGGCCAGGCAGGAACAGGGGGGACAAGAGCCCTGGGAGCTGGGCAGGGGGTGGAGCGGCATCGTGCTGCTCTGGGCTGGGCCCGCAGCGCTGCCCTGCCCTGGCCCGGGCACTGCCACGGCGAGCCCTGGGCACGGGTGGCACAAACAGGCCTTTGCTGCCCTGTCCCGTCCTGTCCCGGGGAGGGAGCGGGTGCTCCGGGCACCGCGGGGCCCCTGCTCTCAGTCCCTGCTCTCAGCCCCCGCTCTCAGCCCCTGCTCTCAGCCCCTGCCTCCCGACGCCTGAGCTGCTGCCTCCTTTCTCGGCTCCCGCATCTCCACTCCGCTCCGTTAAGCTGCAGCATTGCCGTCTCCTCCACGGGCTGGGGCAGCCGAGGGGGCAGCGCTGTTCTCTGGGGATGGCTGGAGGAATGGGCTGCTCTCGGAGGAGCCGTGCCAAGCCCGGGCAGTGACGCTGCGGAATGAGGCCGCTGTGGCCCGCAGTGCAGCTTTTGGGGTGTCTCCTCAGTGGGGTCAGTGCGGGGGCTGCGGCTGCCGCTCCCCGCCCCGGGCACGGCGCTGCCTCCGCCGTAGCGGCGGGTCCTGTCCCGGTGCGATCCTGTCCCGGTGCGATCCTGTCCCGTGGCACCAGGTGGTGCCACCGCCGCTGTCCACGCAGCTCCGAGACGCGACGGGTCCGTGTCAGGCTGCTCGGGGATGCTCGCGGCTCATTCGTGCTCCTCGCTCCGACGTGCCTCGGCACCTTGCGGACCGGGGGAGCCGCAGCGAGAGGAGCACGTTCCCGGGGCAGAAGGCAAGAGGTGCCGGTCCCGATTCGCTGTTCCCTGTGCCCAGAACATCGGCCCCGCTGGCGCGTGTCTGCCGCGGCGGGATCCGGTTGCGGGTGTGCTGGCCCTGCCCCGGAGTGTCGGTCCGGGGTCTCCGTCCCTGAGCCCACCCCGGGCATCCCCCTGCCATCGGCTCGGTGTAGGGGGGCTCAGCGCCGGAGCGGTGGGTCCCTGGGGCCGTGAAAGTGCAAAGCCCCGTGCCTGGTGGGGTCTCCATCCCTGGCCCGCGGGAGGGCGGCACTCTCTGCCCGGTGAGGAGCATAGACCGTCGGCTGCAGAACCCCGTGGGGGGAGAGCCGGGCCCCGCACGTGGACGGCCCGTTCCCGGTAGCCGGTCCCGCCGGCGAGGGCTGTGTCGGCGGGGG
>WEIV01013365.1:177139-192596 GCA_013390005.1 Calyptomena viridis | reverse complement strand
TGTGTGTGTGTGTGTTTGTGTGTGCATGATGCATATGTGTGTGTGTGTGTGTGTGTGTGTGTGTGCATTGCGTGTATGCATCGTGTGTGTGCATGTGTGTGTGTGTGTGCACGTGTGTGCGTGCATAGGGCTGTCTGTGTGTGCATGCAGGTGTGTGCAGGTGTGTAGGTGTGTGTTGTGTGCACATGTACCTCGCTGCCTCACACTCTGGCCTTCCACAGTGAATGTACCACGAGCGTGGGGCCCGTGCCAGCCCGGCGTCCTGTGGCTGAGCAGCCGGGACAGGGCCCCGCTCCGAGTGTCCCCCTTCCCATCCAGCCCATCCTGTGCAATAAACGTCAGCAGCTGACAGAGCTACGCACGACTCCGGCTCTGCTCCTTCGCCTCCGTCCCTCCCCGCCGCGGCTCCGGCTGCTCCTCGTGCCCGGCGCCAGGAGTCTGAGCCCTGGGCACAGCCCCAGCGGGGGCTGCGGGGGCAGCTTTGTCCTTGGACGAGCTGCCTCTGTGCCAGAAAAGCGACAAGGTGAAAAGCCTCCTCCCAGCAGCTTTATCCTCACTCCAGCAGCAGCCAGAAAGGAGCTGGGAACGGGCTGGGAGTGGGAGACTGTGGGTGCAGGGCACAGCCAAGGACTGGGCCAAACACAGCTCCAGCTGCAGGACATCCACCATCTCCAACACCAGCCCCATGAGAGGAGGGCTGGGAGGCCCCAGTTTGGGGAAATAGGAGGCTCCTGGCTGGAAAAGCTGCAGTTGGCCCCTGTGAGAGCCCCACTCCCGC
The DNA here is from genome assembly GCA_013390005.1 of Calyptomena viridis. NCBI lineage: Eukaryota > Metazoa > Chordata > Aves > Passeriformes > Eurylaimidae > Calyptomena > Calyptomena viridis. Next base: position 191,818 of record WEIV01013365.1, on the reverse strand, counting down.
TGCAGCTACACTGTCACAGTTCTGTTTCTGCTCCAGAAGCATTTTCAGAATGTGACACTCCCAAGAGCCACCGAAGCCTGAACAGTCAGCAGAACAGCAGCAGGCTGGGGAGGCAGCAGTCCCACCTCCCTGTGCTCCTGGGAAGGTGGGGCAAGAGCCCAGGCACCCCACAGGCTTTGTCAAAGATGCCCAGGAGCACACAGGTCCCATATCCTGTTTCAAAAAAACATTTTATTTACAGTATTGTACATGTCAACTCCCAAGTTAGTGGTTTCCCCTGCCTGAGCTACAGTGAGCAGCATCAAACACCAGCCCTGGAAGTGGGAGTCAGGAGCTGCAGGTGCTACAGAGAACAGAGACAGTGCCCAGAGCTGGGCAGCACCACCCCATGGCCAAGAGCAGGGCTGGGGCTCCTGTGCCTGCCCCTCCAGGTCTGAGCCCCACTGGTGGAGAGGGAAAGTGCCCCAGGACAAGCAAGAGCCAAGCGAAGGCTGTGGCTCAGTGTTGAGCTGAAGGTTGAGGGGAGCCAGCCCTGTCTACTCCGGACTGCTGCCCCTCTGCCCCTCTGCCCCCACCCGAGGGCTGCAGCCCTCCTCAGGGACACAAGCAGTGACAGCAAACAGTGCAGAGCCCCTGTCCTCCTCCAGCCCCTCACAGCTGCTCCCACAGAGTCCCACTTTGCCCCAGCAACTGGGAGCAGGTCTCTCACTGGGCTGGCAGCTGCACCCCTTCCCATGAGATGTGGGACAGAGGAGCTTTGCAGGTCAATACCCACTGCAGCCAGAGGTCCAGAGGTAGCCCAGGGCTCCGTGGGCAGCCGGGGCTCAGCTGAAGAAATAGGTGGAATCCATCACGTTTTGCAGGTTGAATTCACCTGGGTGGGGGCGAGGGAGAGGTCAGAGGTGAGCAGGGTGGGGAGGGGCAAGGGGAGAGAAGTGGCCTCAGGTTGTGAACGATCCCTGGACTGTGCTGCCCAGTGCTGGGGTGCTCTGCACACAGGTCAGGCAGAGCCAGATGGCCTGGCAGACACAGGGCTGAGGGATTAGGAAGAGTTAAACTAATTGCCTTAATCCCATTGCATGTATATCATCTAGATCCTGGCAATTACCACGCTGAGTCCCTCACTCCCATCTCCCAACAAATGCTCACGGTTGGAAGCAGATGGGAGCGGAACAAGACTGGGATGGGATGAGCTGGGTCAGCCTGGGGGAACTCACAGGGGCTCAGCAGGGATGCTCACTGGGATTGCTACAGGGGAAAGTGTCCAGGCTCTGCCCCAGGGCTCTGCTGTCCAGCACAGGAGGGAAAACTTGATCCTGGGGACAGCTCTGGCTTTTTGTCTTTAGGTAATTTTCAAGGCCATTCAATCTCATTCCCCTTGTCTCCAAACCACTCCTGAGCTCTGCAGTTCCTCTCTTGTGCTCTTACCTGTCCTGGGCACATTTGACAGCTGCTCCATCAGTGTCTTCTGCCAAGGGGCCATGGGCTCTGTGTCGGAGCTGGATGAACCAGAACAAAAGGAATTAACAAGGGGGCTCTGGGAGAAGGTACACGCTTCCTCTGCTCCCCAGTGCAGCCCCTGACAACAGGATTCAGGTCTTGCAAATCAAACCACACACCCTGGAGGGGGAGCAGGAGCCCAGCCTTGGCCACACCAGCCCAGGGCAGGCCCTAAGGCTGCCAAACTCTCCCTCAGTTCTGCAGGAAGAGGGTACAGAGCCCTTGTTTTTCACACTTTGAAGGTGATTTGGGTGTCAGGCAAAAAGGACAGCTTCCCACAAGAGGAACCCCCAGGCAGGTGACACAACCCATCAGCACCTGGGCATGAGCTCTAGGAGAGGGAATTGGTGTGGGCAGGAAGGAGCATGGTGGGGAAAACCAACAGCCAGGAATACCTGCAGTATTTCTGCACCATGAACTCAGACAGGTCCTGCAGGATCTTCTCGCTGTGCAGAGCCACGAACTGCTGCCGACAGATCTGACCCAGAGAGACAGAGTGAGGCCCAGGTTAGTGGGTGTTTTCCCTCCTTCCCCCCGTGACAGTTAGAGGTGAGGGGCAGGGGAAGGGGGTGCTGCCAGACAAGGGTGAAGGAAACCAGCCTGGGGAGGTGGGAAGAAGAGGCCAACCCCATTGGCACAACACCCTTGCAGAGGAGCCCAGGGCAGGGGCACTGGGTCTGCCAGGCTGGGTTTAGTGCCCATTTACACACACACATTCTCTCCCACACGCTCCCTACAGGAAATCAGCTGCGACTGCCAGCAAACATCCCAAGTTCACCTCGACAGGGTGAATCAATCAGCCTATGGAGCAAAGCCCAGGGGAGGCGAGGCCTGGCATGGGCCCAGAGCACAGATCAGCCAGATCTTGCTCACAAGGGACCCGGGAGGACACTTTTACCTGGTTCATGACATCCACAGTGAGCGCGTGAGTCCAGTAGCAATCGTGGACCGAGACAAAAGTCAGACCCTGCCTGGGAGGGGGCAAAGGTGCCATGAAATAGTGCTGAGAGCCCCTCTGTGCAATGGCCCCCGCCCCATGTAGCCCTTCTGGCTGGGCCAGGAGCACAGACCACATAAGGAGGGGGACTACTTGCACAGCACCTGCAGGTGTTCAGAGAGGTGGCCAATCCCCAGATGCCCCTGTCCCACTGCCTCCTGTCACCCCTGCTCTGCCAGGAACCCCCAGTGACACTCTCCCAGGAGAGTCCTGAGCCAGGGAAGAGTGGGGTGAGAGCCCAACTGCCCACTCCCTACCTGAGGCAGTGCAGGGCCGTGAGCATCATGTGGGTGGAGTCCAGGGAGTGGATGAAGTTGGGGGGGAAGGCGTTTTTCTGCTTTACGGTATCAGGTTTCCTGCAGCACAGAGTGGGACACGGAGGAGCTGAGCTGGAGCACTTGAGGGCCAAAGATGAGAGCGCTGGCACAGAGGCAGTGCCACCCCAGCCTGGCAGTGAGGGCACTGCCCTGGAGGCCCTGCTCCTCTGTCCAGCTCTCTGCAGCTCAGGGGGATAATGGCAGCTCTGGCATTCCTTGACAGCTTCCCTGATGGGAAGGCCTTGTCCCCAGAGCACAGGCTGGGGTCAGCAGGGATGCAGTGTAGGCTGTGGTTTCGTACTTACTGGCTGCTGTTGGCGCTTTTCAGAGTCACGTGCTGCATGCCACAATCCAGCTGTGGGGAGGAAGAGGGGACCAGCTGTTACCCTGCACTGCCTGGCAGCACGGTGGGCTGAGCACAGCCCTACTCTTCTGGAGAGGGGACTGGGCCTTTTTAGGGTGTCCCAGCACCCTGGCAGCTGCCACTTCCCAGTGACACTGAGGATGATGGCAGGCACCCTGCACCCCTTTCCCATGACAGCCCTCACAGGGTGAATCAGCCCGAGAGGGGCTGCTGGAGGTGAGTGGTACAGGGAAGAGAGAGGCTGGGGGGACGTGAGTCAGCGCAGCAGCGCGTGGGAGGTGACAGCAGAGAGACTGAGTCACGAGAGCCCTGAGGAGGCTCCTCGGAGTGGGGAACGGCCCTGCCCCAGCTGCCTGAGTGGGACAGAACAGAAGAGCTTCCTCACCAGCCCACCCACACCCTCCAGGCTCTGCAGGAAGCAATGAGGCTGGAAGATGTGCCTGCACACACAGATCCTGCTTACTCTGCAGGCTCACCCATTGGTGATGCCAACTGCTGGGCTCTCCTTTCCCAGCTCCCACCACGGCACAGGGAGGAGTGGATGAGTCCTCACACAGACACTCACCACAGTGGACCTGGAGCGGTAGTAGGGCTGCACGATGGGGAGCCCCAGGGGTGTGACCCACTCCACCGTCCGCCCCGACTGCGAGATGAGTTTGGCGCTCTCCGTCAGCCAGTTCTTCAGAAGAGGGGAGGAAGCAGTTGGAGTTAGTGTGGAGCTGGGAGACTCCATCCCCTCCCAGCATAGGCCACCCTGACTCCTACCAGTACTGGGAGTCAGGCTGGGACAGGCTAGTGCTTACTGGGGACTCTGGCACAATCCCACACCTCTGGGTTGTGGGATGAGGATCTTCTCTGGGCCAGGACCCAGGAGAACCATCTCTCCCCAAGCAGCATCCCCTGGTCTATGTATGAACAGGGAAGAAGAAAAAGCGGAGAGAGGCAAGAGGAGAGAGGCTTTTTACCTGGATATCTCGAGTTGCTGAGAACATCTCCTTGATGCTGTTGAACACCTGCCTCACCAGGTAGTGAGATGCTTCCCACAAGTATTCCTGCACAGACCAGGGGCAGAGCGATTGGTCAGGCAAAGGGGTGGCAAAAGGTAAAGTGACAGTGTGCAGGGAGGGGGACACACGGGCACGGTACCTCAGGGAAGTCGTCGATCTCTTTGAGGCGTTTCTCTATCTGCAGGCGGCCGCCGTAGCGCGTGACCCCGTACACCACCGTCATCACCGTCTGCTTCACCACCTTGCGGCTGATGAAGCCCTGCAGCACCTGGGCAATCTTCACCCCCTGCTCAGCATCCTTCTTCCGAAACTCCTCCACCTGAGGAGGAGAGTGCCCGGGGTCAGCCCCACAGTGAGCCACGCTGGCCCGAGCCCCCTCTGTGTGAGACCCTCCCAGCCACGGACTGAGCTGCCATCAGAACCTCTGTGGCCTGTTTTCACCACCCTGGAAAACAGAAACCAGCTGAAGGGATGAAGCACAGGTAACTCTGCCTGCAGAGCCTTCCCTGCTGCCTTGGCACTATCCCTCGACAGCTGGGTACTGCCAGCTGGGACAAGGACACGGCTCTAGAACTGTGGGTTCTCCTGCCTCTGCCCCCCAGCCTGCACCCCTGTGAGCTCCTCCCACTCTCCAGTGTGGTGCTGCCTGGAGAAAACCCACTGAGACCCAGACAGGAGAGCCAGAGTCCAATGCCAGCCAAGTGACCCTGGCCTGTCTCAGCACTCTTTCAGCAGCTCATTTCACATCATGTCTTGCCAAGGACACCAAAGACTTTGTAGCAGTGCCAAGGGCTGAATCTCTCCCCCCTCCCTCCTACTCAGCTCAAAGGAAGAAAATCTCATAACCCATGGGCCAGCCAGCTGTGACCAAGGGATGAGGAACACACTCTGCTCTCTTCCACCCCTCTGGCCTACTTCTCCCAGGCTTCATTCAGGAGAAGTGAGGACAGCAGAAATCCCAGGAGATTTCTCAAAGCCACCTCCATGAGGAGAAATGTCCAGCCAGATCCCACTCAGGGATGGAGAGTCCCTGCCTCTGACTAACTCATGCCCCTCCAGCCCTCCATACACTGGTCTTATCCCCACCTTTCTCATCAGGAGCAGAAGTGACCCTGTGCACCAAGGGGAGGAGGCAGGTCCAAAAGTGCCCCCCGTGCCCCTGCTGTGCCTCACCTGCTGTGCCACGGCACTGTAGACATCCTGGGGGACACTGCAGGGCATCAGGTTGACAGAGACGGCGCCAATGAGGTCCCGGCCAAGTGCTGCATAGTGCTGCAGCCCATTGCAGGAGCCATCCTGCACGTGCAAAGGAGTCAGTGTGTGGATGGAGCCCTGCTCACCTGCTGCCGCTCCACGCACAGGTACCCTGGGCTCAGGTGGTCGTTGTTTCCCCCCCTTCAGGCAGGTTTGCAGCTGATCTCCCAGCAGTGGCCAGGGCCACACCAGTTTCCATTTTCCTTCTGGCCAGTTTTCCTGCCTGGGTCCATCCCTAACTATTGTGGCCTGTGAGGTTTAAAACCAGAAACTTCACACCACACTGTTCTCTCTGTGGATTTCCAAAGACAGCAGAGCTCTGTAGAAACACTGGAAACCAAAAATTTGGAAAACACCAAATATGTCTGGGAAGCTAAAGGCAGCCCCAAGAGCCCACCTCAGCAGTGGGATCAGAGGCAGGAAGAGGCAGGCCAAACTAAAGACTCCTCAGGAAGCCCCAGCTGGCTCCACAGCTCCAGCCAACTGTACTGCTTCTGCTCTGTGGCGGATGGAAACATCCCTCTGACAGAAAACAGCTCCCACCCAGACTTCCCAAAGCTGCAGCCAGAAGCACAGCAAGTGTCTGCCACAACAGCTGCCCCTGCAGCCCTCCCGGGACCGAGAGCAGCCTGGGTGAGGCAGGCAGGACCTGGAAAATGGTGTGGGAAGGTTCCAGTGCTCCCCAGACCTCACTGGTAGCAACGTTTGTCACAGACGTTCTGCCACTCCTGCTCTCCCTGTGCTTGGGCTCTCTCTGGTCCACCCCAACTGCCCCAGAACCACCCCTCAGGCAGGAACCCCCTCCTCCCTGCAGTGCAGCACATCCCAGTGTCTCTGTTAACTGAGCACTGATGACTCAGGCAGAATGAGACTCCGGTGCCCTCCAGAAGAAGTCCTTGCTGGAATTCATTAGCTGCACCCTCCACACACCCCCGGCTGCTCTCCTGATCTTTTGTTGTCATCAAAATATCAGTCTTGACTGTCTCATGCACATTCCAGACCATCACTACTGGCAGAACAAGCGCTGCTCCCCCAGCTGAATTACAGCCACCAGAGAGAAAGGAGCAGCCCCCCCTCACCAGGACCACAACCAGCTGTGATCCCCGTGCAGATGGGAAGGGCAGGAGCCTTCAGGGAGCTGAGAAGCACCTGAGCAACTGCACCGGCCCGGAGCAAGGACAGGGCTCATGGAGACAACCAGCTCTGTCCCCGTGCCCTTTCTCAGAGTTCCAGACCTCTCATCTTGGCTCCTGCAGAGCTGCTTGGCTTCAGCCTCGATCAGGAGTGCAACAAAAGCCCCCAAAGCCTCAGCACAGCTCTGGACACTCCAGACAGGCAGGTGTTGCCATGCTGGGCCAACTTCCAGTCCTTGTGGCTGGAGAAGGTGAGACTGGCCCAACTCTCACCCTGTGGCAGCTGCCAGCAATCTTCCAGCCAGGCTCTGCTCGAGGCAAGGGAAGTAAAGCAGCTCTCAGCTGCACCAGCTCATGAATGGCTGCAGGCAGCAGCAAACCACTGGAGATCTCATGCCAAGATGCCCAACACTGCCTTCCTGTTCCTAAAAAACCCAGCCACGTGGCACAGTGAATGCAGTGCTGGAGACTTGGATGCTCCTTCCTGCCCAGCCCATTCTCCTGCCGTGCTGAGCCTCATGTGGGCTGTGTGGGTCTGCTGGGCTCCTACCTGGTGAACTGGGAAGTGGGAGATGTAGGCTGCTGGATCTGGGGACCTTGAGGCTTTGGCGATTTCCATACAGCATGCCAAGGTTTGCCACGGCTCATCGGTGCTCATCCACCACTTCCTGCCCTGCAAACAGTAAAGCACAGGCTGGTAGGAGCAGGCAATGCTCCTGTGGCATCCCAAAGCACAGGCAGCAGCCCCTGCGTTCCCAGGACATGCTGGGCACAGCATCTCCTCCCACCATGCCTCCACTTCCCTAATATTTCATTGTATTTTCAGGCAGAAATGTTATTTAGGAATTTCTGCATTTCCTCCCAAATTACGTATTTTAAAATGGTTTCGTTTCCAAATCGATCCGGATTCCATTTTATTTTACTTTCTAGAAGCTCCCACGTACTGTGAGCGGGTGGTCGGCCGAGTCCAGGACCTCCTCCATGATTTCATTGGCGTATTCCAGCCGCTCCTGCAGGGCGTTGCTCTTCCTCAGCCCCGTCAGGTTCACCAGGTGGATCTTCAGCCAGTCGAGGCCCCGCGGCCCCAGCGGCCTCCCCTCTGCGAACAGCAGGATGGCCCTGGTGACATCGTTCCCCAGGTGGTTGAAATACGGGGGGCACGGGTAAGTCCTGCCGCGGAAGTCCATGTTGTGAGGGAACCAGAACACCTTGTCCCTGACGTAGTTGGCGATGGAGAGCTTGTAGAGCGCGTCCATGCGCAGGCTGTGCATCTCTGCTGTCTTCTTCTTGCACTGCAGCAGCTCGTGCCTGAGGGACTTGCTCCAGGTCGAGGAATGGCCAGGAGCGCTGGGAGGGCGGGGGGCCTCCGAGAGGGGCGGTGGGATGTCCAGCTCCTCGTTGCCTTTGTCGTTGAAGATGGAGATGATAAGATCCAGCACGGGCTGGTTGATCTTCCAGGCGCAGTTGCCCAGCTGTGTCAGGGCATCCAGCACGGGGTGGAGGTTCACGAGCGGACACCGGTCCAGGAGCAGCTGGTGCTGCATGACCCCGTCCACAGAGCGCATCAGCTTGGTGTCATTCAGGACAAAGGCACCAAAATGGGGGGAGGTCCAGGGCACCGGGGGGCACAGCATAGGCATGTCAGCAGAGCTGAAGGTCAGCCGGGTCTCTGCAGCGTCCGTCACAATCTGGGAGAAGATGGGATGGGGCTTTATCAGCCCGACCTGGAGAGGAGAATCAGAGAAGGGAAGGTCAGCAGCAGAGGACTAGAGCTGGAGTCTGGAAGAGCCTGTGGTCAGTCCTCCATTCTGCAAGGATCATACCAAGTAAGGAGAGCATCCACACAGAATGGTCCTCAAGGTGTCCCTGAGCAGGAATGGCAGCAGGGAGGGGACCCTTGCAAGGGTCTGGTTTTGAGGAAGGAGTGACCTGCACAGTCCCAGAGCCCCCAGGATGAGGCTCACCTGCCAGGTGCTCTGGAAGGAGTAGATGTGGTAGAGGACGGGAATAGACTTGGAGTTCAGGCGAGGATTGAGGAGGTTCCTGGGCACCTTGACAGACTTCACCAGGAGCTCCAGCATGTACATGCCCAGGCGTGTGAGGAGCACAAATGACCAGCTGGAGTCCCTCAAGTTCAGGGAAGTCCCAAAGCCTGCTTCTGCCACCAGCTTCTCCCAGTATTCCCGTGGCAAGTACTGGTCAGGCTGGGAGGTGGAAGGAGAAAATGGGGTCAGCTGGAAGCACCAGCCATGCTGCTCCCAGGGGGTTTGCTGGATGGGATCTATCTATCTGGGACACAGCTCTGAGAAGGATCCTCCTGTGTCTGTGTCCCTGTGAGGTCCTCTGTGACAGGGGTACTTGGGGAAGGATGGCTGAGGAGGCTGGGGTGAGCCCAACAGTGAGAACTGTGACAGCAGTGCTGTAAAGCCCTTCCTCTCACCACCGCCCTGTGCTGACACCCTGTCACCACACCATCCTGCCCAGCCCTTTCAGATTGCAGACCTGCCTGTCCCCACCACACCATTTGCACTCAGCTCTGGGAATGACCTGCTCACCTGGCCCTTGAGGTGCCCAAGGCAGTGGCCTCGGTCCCTTTCTCCCCTCCTGTCCCCTTCTGCCATGCAAAGCACACCTCCTCAAGCCCAGAGCTCTCCTGCCCAGGACACCTGGCTCCCAGGGCTCCTACCTGGCTGTCCTTTGCCAGCAGGTGGATGTAGTCCCCATAGACAGCCTGCACCTTCTCCAGCTGGCGGCTGCGCAGCTTCCTCTGGGTCATGTACCTGCTGTAGACCTTGGAGCTCAGCTCCTTGGCCAGCACAGCCAGGGACTCTCCTTGTGGAGACAGTGTGTTGAGGACCTGGGAAAGGAGAAAGCAAAGAGGGTCTTAGGAAGGAGGAACAGAGACACAGAGGAGCAGAGCAGAATTTAAAGCTGCTGTGAGGGGAGCACAGGAAGATTCTGATTCCCACAATGCTGAGCATATACTGAGGAAGGAAACATGACAATGGCAAAGCAGGGGATTCTCCAGCTACTCTGCACAGGGAGCAGACAGCCTGAACCTCATAACCAGGGAAAACCCTCAGGAAGTTCCAATTCTGCTGGCTCAAGTGGGACAGTAGTGCTCTGTGACAGTCCCATGCCCGTGAGGGCAGGGCAGGTTCCTACCTCCAGCATGATGCCCACGTACTCCTCATCCGGCAGCAGGCACAGGTAGGGGTAGAGGAGGTTTTTCCTCAACAGCCTCTTGGACTTGGCCATGCTGTGCTTGCACTTCTGCAGGGCCTGGAGGATGGCATCGTGCCACTGGGAGCGGAGGGTGCCCAGCAGCTCACGCTGCAGGGAAAAAGAAGTAACAGAGCTGGTCAGATGCCTCCCTCTTCAGCCCATGGACCCCCTGTCTGTCCCACAGGTCCTGAGGGCTGCAGTGCCCCCCGGCCCCCTGGGCTTTACCGCTTCGATGGCCTTTGGGGTCAGGGGCTTGGCTGCCTCCACTGACTCAATGGTTATGGTGTCGTTCAGCTCCATCTCCAGTTGCTGCTGGAAACGCTCCTGCAACTCCTTCACAGAGAAATCCAGCTTGGGGTACGACACCACCTCCTGAAACAAGTGTGAGGCACTAAGTGTTGAAAATGGGAGGAAGGGAAGTCGTGCTCATCCTCCCAGCTTCTCTGCAAGAGGCTCATGGAACAAGCCCAGGCTGAAAGCACCTCCCTGGGACCTCTGGGTCAAGAGGTCTCTGGCTGGCAAACCCCAGAGGCTGCTCGGCTCCTGTGTCATGGCCAAGCATCTCCCCAAGAACCCTCTCGAGCCCCCTGCCAGTCCTCAGCTTCACTGTTCCTCTGTAAGGCTGTTGGTAACATCATTGATGATTGTGGGGGCTACTGAGCAGAGATCACCCTAAAAAGTTCTTTCCTTATAGAGTCCTGGGCTGGACCTGAAGACACCTGTGAACACCTGGCCAGCTCCAACACCTGGCCAGCTCCAACACCTCCCTGAGCCCTGTGGCTTACTTCAGAGTAGAAGTCCTGGAGCAGAGAAGACTTGCAGGTCTGGGTCTTGAGTGGAAGGGGCAGTTGGTAGTCGGGCAGGACAGTCCTGATGGCCTCCAGCACCTTCTCCATCTCATCTTCCTCAAACAGGCACTTTTGGAAGAGCTCATTCACATGGAAGCCATTGCTCTGCAGCTGCTGCAGGTATCTGAGGGGGGCAGACAGGACAAGCTCAATCTTTCCCAGGGGCCTGAGCGTGCTGTGCAGGAGCTGCTGGGGTGGGAACTGCCTCAGCACAGCCTGTCCCACAAGGTCACCCGCCTCAGGTTACAGGGATCAAGTGTCCACCCCTCAGCCTGCACCTCTGCAGAGCCACAGCCTTCAACATCCCGCCTGGGCAGGGAGGCCAAGCTCTGGGACTGTGCTGCCCACGGGTTTGTGCTGCACTGACACAACTCCCACACCAGGCAGGACAGTCACTGCCAGCCCCCTCAGAATCAGCTGACTGAAGACACTCACTTGGAGGTATCTAGAACTTGTCAGCCAGCCAAAGGACACACAGGCCAGGGATACATCCCCGAGGTGTTTGTGCAGCACTAGTGGATCACAAGCTTTCTCCATCCTCTGGCAAGGAGCTGGCTGTGCCCCCAGCCCCAGATACTGTCCCTAGACCCAGCCTGTGGGATCTCACAGGGGTCCTTCGGCTCCCTGCTTTGGCACCGACACTTTCCTGACCATTATGCTCCATGAGATCCACCTAAATCTCCTGACCACACTGCTCTGGAGAGCCCTGCAAGAACCAGCTATCTGGCTGAGCCTGCCAAAAAGGGCAAACTGCATGGAAGTGCTGTAAAAACAGCAGCTGAGCCATTTCCACCAGGCAGCAACAGCAGGAGCGAGGTGCCCAGGATGGATGGGGAACCAAGGAGTCCCTGACTGGAGAGGGGCTCTCCCAGCTCTTCTCATTTCCTACATCTTCTCTCCCTGCACAATCTCAGACAAACTCCTCACAGATGTGGGTGGCAGGGACAGTGCTGCAGGAGCTCTGCCCGCCCCGAAATCTGGCCATGAGAAGTGGGTCAGAGCATCCAGGTGTGCACGCAGCAGGGGCAGCTCTCCCTGGCTGCAGCCCAGCGCATCTCCCAGTTCTCCCAGCACAGGCCATGGAGCTCAGGTGTTACCTCCAGATGGCTTTGGGGGACGACGGGTTCCGGCCCAAGCACTCCAGTGCCGCCGCGTAGGAGTCCAGGCTGGGCTGGAGCCCCACAGACTCCAGCATGGAGAAGAGCTGGTTGATGTGCTGCAGGCAGCCCTGCGGGAGAGACGGCGAGGGGCTGCAGACACCGGAACCAGCAGCCCCAAAATCACGGCTTCACACCCCTCTGCTCCTGTTCAGATTTAGTCACCTCTACCCTGCCTCTTCCCCATTCCCTTTTTCCTCTACCCTGCCTCTTCCCCATTCCCTTTTTCCTCTACCCTGCCTCTTCCCCATTCCCTTTTTCCTCTACTCTGCCTCTTCCCCATTCCCTTTTTCCTCTCAAAGCCATCTCACAGGAATCTGTGGCCTCATGCCAGCTCTGCCCCTCTTGGCAGAAGCCAGGTGCTCCTTGAACACTTGCTGAAGGCAGGTGTGACAACCACAAGTAAAACCACGACCAGCCTGAGGCTCTTCCTCCCAAGCCTGCCCTTCTCCCACCTGGAGCAGCCATAGCTTGGTACCTTCTTGGCCCAGCTGCGCATCACAGTGTTGTAGGCATTGATATCCAGCAGCTTCTGCCTCACCACAGAGTTGTGGCACATCAGGAAGAACCGCTCGGCCTCCTCCGGCTGCTGCAGGAACAGGAAGCACTCCAGGGTGGACTGGATGGTCTCCTGCAGGACCTTGTGATGGCTGCTGTCCCTGTCGTTCAGCACCCTCTGAGGCTGCTCCAGCTCTGCACCTTCCTTCACTGCCCCGACCCTGGGCTTGCTGTGGGTGTAGACACTGTGGGGGTCGGCACTGCTCTGGCTCCAGGCAGTGACTGGAGTGGCAGTGGCCTTTGGTGGTTTTGGGGTCTTCAGGCTCTTCATGGGTTTTGCTGTGGGTTTGGCTTTGGCCTTTACCTGGGCCTTTACCATGACCTTTGGCTTGGCCTCTGCCTTAGCCTTCGGCTTGGCCTCTGCCTTGGCCTTTGCTTTAGCCTTTGGTTTGGCCTCTGCCTTGGCCTTTGGCTTGGCCACCACCTTGGCTTTTGGCTTGGCCTCCGCCTTGGCCTTTGGCTTGGCCTCTGCCTTGGCCTTTGGCTTGGCCTGGGCCCCCAGGGCCAGATGGGAGGCAGCAACGGATAATTTCCGCTCCAACTTCAGCTGCTGGAGGTACGTCTCCTTCTGCAACTTCCTGACCCAGTTGCTGGGCAGGGCTGGGCTGTCGCCCTGTGCCCTGGGAACTGGCTGCTCCTCTGTGGGGCCGGGGGGCACAGCCTTCTGCAGCGGGTCCTGGTACTTGTCACTGCCCAGTGGGGCCAGCTCCACTTTGTTGACTGTCACCTCTGGGACATTACTGCTTTGGAGCTGCTTTGCTCGAGCTTTGAGCACTGGAGGGAAACAGAGAAGTGACAGGAGGCAAGGCACACAAACATTGTGTCTTGCCTGGGGCCTCACTCTGTGAGTGCCAGGAACATGCTCAGAAAAGAGGGGCCACACAAGGACTTCATCCCTCCTTGGCCAGCCCCACTCCCAGAGTTTCTGACCACTGTCTCTCTGGGATCCACCTGCAGGCTGGGGCCCACCCCAGCATCCCAGAAACCCACCCCAGCATCCTGGGAACCCACCCCAGCATCCCGGGAACCCACCCCAGCATCCTGGGAACCCACCCCAGCATCCCGGGAACCCACCCCAGCATCCTGGGAACCCACCCCAGCATCCCGGGAACCCACCCCAGCATCCTGGGAACCCACCCCAGCATCCCGGGAACCCACCCCAGCATCCTGGGAACCCACCCCAGCATCCCGGGAACCCACCCCAGCATCCTGGGAACCCACCCCAGCATCCCGGGAACCCACCCCAGCATCCTGGGAACCCACCCCAGCATCCCGGGAACCCACCCCAGCATCCTGGGAACCCACCCCAGCATCCCGGGAACCCACCCCAGCATCCTGGGAACCCACCCCAGCATCCCGGGAACCCACCCCAGCATCCTGGGAACCCACCCCAGCATCCCGGGAACCCACCCCAGCATCCTGGGAACCCACCCCAGCATCCCGGGAACCCACCCCAGCATCCTGGGAACCCACCCCAGCATCCCAGAAACCCACCACAGCATCCTGGGAACCCACCCCAGCATCCTGGGAACCCACCCCAGCATCCCGGGAACCCACCCCAGCATCCTGGGAACCCAGCAGTGTCACCGCCAGGGAAACAGCAGCAGCTCAGTCTGGTCTAACTTCTGCCTGCTCACTGCAGCTGTCCCAGCACTCACCTTTGAGTAGCTCTGTCCTCTCACAGGTGCCGTTTGTGTTCACCTTCTCCTTGGCACTGGCAGACGAGTAGCTCCTGAGGACACTCCAGGAAATCCCTGATGTGGAAACCACGAAGATGCAGGGGTCAGAGGAGGCTTCACCCCTCAAAGCGCTTCCTGCCCCCCAGCCCTGTCCATGGTCATGCCCCAGCAGGGCAGAGGGGACAGAGTGCGTGGCTTTTCTCAGCTCAGCTGCCCCAGCAGGAGCACGCAGGGGCCGAGAGGCAGGAGGGACAGGGACACCTCTCACCCCTGCATCCAGGTGCTTAGGGGGAACATGACCCCAAAGACACCACAGACGTCAGCGCTGTGAAGGGGGTGGCAGGACCCCAGGACCCCCAGAGTGGGCAGGCACTATCCCACAGCCGGGACGGGACCCAGAACCCCCCGCTCCCTCCTCTGGAGAGTAACAATGTCACAGCACCTCCACAGACCCGCCTCTATCCCCGGGGGGCTCACGACGCAAAAAGACCCTCCCAGTCCCCAGCTCCGGCCCAGTGGGGAGGGCTTGGGACGGCAGGAGCCCCCCGGCCCCAGCTCTGAGCTCCGTCCCGGGGGATGCTCAGGACCGAGGGCCGCCCGGGCCCCACAGCGGGCCGTGCCGCGGTGCCCGCGCTCCCGC
>WEIV01013365.1:130077-148108 GCA_013390005.1 Calyptomena viridis | reverse complement strand
GCCCTGTGTGGCAACAACAACGTCACCTACCCCTCGGCGTGCCACCTGCGGCGGGCCACCTGCCACCGCGGCCGCTCCATCGGCGTGCGCCACTACGGGAGCTGCTCAGGTGAGCTGGGCAGGGCGGGGGGCAGCGGCCGCAGACCCCTCGCACGTGGCCACCCCTCACACCCTCCTCGCTGCTTCTCTCTTTCCAGCTGCGGCCAAATTCTCGGCAGAGATGGACAGCGTGGAAGAGAACTACGTGTGAATCCTCCCTCGGCCGAGCCGGAGCTGGGAGACAGGGGCATTATGTGTATATTGTACAAACCATATACCTGATATTTATTAAGATAAAAAGATCCTTATTTATCCCTGTGTATGTTATGCAGTCGCAGGGGGCTCGATTCCCATCCTGCCAGCCAGGGAGCAGGGGAGGGGCTCACGGCCAGAGAGATGCTGAGCTGCCCCGGGATGCTCCACTGCCTGCCCGGTGCCTGGCAGAGCTCTCCGCTGGCCGGTGCCCTTCCTTGCTGTCAGCACAGCATGGAGGGGTGTCTCTGGGCCCCCCCCATGTGTCCTTGGCCGGCAGCCCTGGGCCTATTTATTTTTGGATTAATTCTTGGTACTCTGCTGACGTTTCTGGCTGGGACCTCGAGGTCTAGAGGGAATCTGCGTTTTGCCTTCCCCAAGGGGCTCAGCCCCAGCTGCCAGCAGCAGGAAAGGCAGCACATGCTGCATCAGATTGGAGAGAGATAGATATATATTTTTATATATATTAAAAAAAATGTATGTATGTTATTGTCTCCCAAAGTTTTAGCATNCTTCAGACACAGCCTGGGCTGCGGGGGGAGCTGGCCCTGCCCACCCCCCAGGAACCCCCACACTGGGCTGTGCAGCTCTGCACCCCCTGCTCTGCCCACACCTGTATTTATTTTTACTCCTTTTCTCATTTTTTTCTGTTGTCACCTGTGTAAATACCAGCTCAGCTCTGACACCAAAAAGCTCTTGACTTTATATAAATGTCATATATATATTATATATAAAAATACCTTATTTTCTATTTTTGTATGATTGAATTCTGACCCCCAAGGCAGATGCTTTGGGAACACCCAGATTCCCTGTTCTGTATTGTTGGGGCATTTTACGGCTGTGTTAGAGCTGGATTATAATTATAAACCAGATTAAACGGTGCTGTGGGTCCAGTTTTGTTGGGCAGGCTCTGGGGCCGCAGGAAATGTTGTTGTCCCTGGGGCTGTGCCCTCGCGCCGGGGTCCAGGGATGTGGGGAGCCCCCAAAAGTGGTGAGAAGCCGCATCCCATCTGCTCTCGCTTGGCGCTGGGGTTTTCCAGCCCAGCCCAGGCTGCTCAGCGCAGCGGGAGGGAAGGGGAGAGCGGGGAAGAGCAACCCGCGACGCAGATAAATCTGTTCCCAATCTCAGGCCGTGCCATGAGGGTTTGGTATTTCACAAAACAATTCCTGCCGGTAATTGGGTCCCGATGTGGGATGTTTCCCGGGCGGCAGCCTGCGGCTCGACGTGCAGAGCTCCACGGGAACTGCTGTTGGATCCCCCTCGTCTGCATCCCCCGTGTCGGGGGCTGCACAGCACAGCCCTCCAGCCCCTGGCTGAGCCCCTCAGAGCCCTGCCCAGTCCGGGAGTGCATCGCAGAGAACCATGGAATCATTTAGGTTGGAAAAGACCTCTCAGATAACCCGGGGTGGACATGGGGGTTTCTCCTGCAGCTCCTCCCTGCCCGCCCAGCTCAGCAATGTCCCCCTGCTCGTTGGGATGGGTGCACAGGAGCTCCCAAAACGCTGCCCGTGCCTTTCGCGCTGCCGCACGCAGTGGTGTGTGGCCCGGGTTCCCCCCCAGCCCGCCCGCAGCGCTTCCTGCCCACGGCAGCCCCCCGTCCTGCCCATCCCGCCCCAGGCTTTCGCTGGCTCGTGGCCCCGATGGCTGCGGCAGCAACGGCAGCTCCTGTGATGAGCGGGAGATTCCAGCTTCCAAAACACGGCCGTGAGTCAGGCGCCGCCTTCCCACCGGTTTTTGGGTGGTCTGGGACAAGCTGGGACAGGCAGCAGCTCTCCAGGCTCCCTGGTAGCGAGCGGAAGCCCTGGAGCTGCAGCCCCGTCCCGGCATTCCAGGGAGTCTCTGCCCCACGCTGCCTCTGCCAGCATCCCGCTGGCATTTGGGGCTTCCTTGGAGCCTCGCAGACCGGCAGGGGCCTGTCCTCTGCTGGGTGTCCCCAAGGCCACTGATGACCGCAGCTTGTGTCCCCTGACCCTGTGCAAGGCCCTGCAGCAGCCACAGTGTGCCAGCAATTTGCAGATCAAGGAAACAGGCGGGAGCGGGGAATGTCCGGGTCTGTCCCAGACGGCTGCAATGCCGGGCAGAGCCACGGGTGTCTCAGCTGAGACCCAGCAGCAGCTCAGCACATGTCCCCCAGCCGCTGTGGGCACCCAGTTCCCATGGGGTTAGTGCCCGTCTGCGGGCAGGGGAGGCTCCTGAGGCTCCTGATGGGATCCATGGGCTCCGCCAGCACAGCTGGGAGCCCGCCTGACCCCAGGGGGTGTCTGTGGTTCCCCTGTTTGGGGGGTCCCGTCGCGCAGATGGGAGGGTGCGGTGTGGGACGGAATGGAACAAGATGAGGCGGGATGGGATGAGACAGGGTGGGACGGGACGGGACGGGATAGGAAGCCCCACCCCCGGCGAGAAGGCAGCTGGGGTGGCAGCACCTGGATGAAGATCCTGGCTCCTTTGGGGCAGGGCCTGGTCCTGAGTGTGGGCTGCGCTCCCCTCCTTCCTCCTGCACCCCTTGCTCCGTTCACCCACGGCCGGGACAAGCAGGGAGGACCAGAGCACCGAGAGGAGCAGTGGGACAGGGACTGAGCGTTTATTGAAGAAGGAAAATGCTGCAGCTGCAAGAGGTGCTGGAGTTTTAGTACAGCCTGGGGGGTATGTGACACCCCTCACCAATGGGCAGAGAGGGGCTCCTGCCCTGCCCTGTGTCAAGGAACCCTGACCATCAGCTCCCAGACCCCAGAGCTGGAGGACATGGGAATTCAGCCCCTATTCTACCCTCCTGGGAGACATCTCAGCCCTCCTCCCTGCAGTCTGCCTGCCCCCAGGACCCCCTCCCAGCTGTGCTAGGGCTTTGGGCAGCCCTTCTGACGGCAGGGCCCTCGCACAGTGCGATGAACCCAGCCGATGTAGTTGGAGATCTTGGTGTAGATGTCGGGGAACCGGCGGTCCCCACATCTCTCCCCAGAGAATGAGACAATGCCGTAAACCTTTCCCTTGAAGATCAGGGGTCCCCCGGAGTCACCCTGCAAAATGAGGGTGTGGGAGGGAGACTCGAGGGTCTCGCGGTGGGGGACAGTGAGGGGCAGGGAGCCGGGGGTGCACTCACAGCACAGACACCCTGCAGCGTGGTGTTGCGACTGGCCCCGCACATCATGTTGGCCGAGACTTTGCCCCTCCACAGCGTCCGGCAGAGGCTCCGCTTGACGATGGTGGTGTTGGTCTCCATCAGCTCAGAGGGCCGGTCACCATAGTTGGAGGTGTCCCCCCAGCCCACCACGTAGCAGACAGTGCCGGGCTTCAGGTCGACACGTGGAGGAGGCAGGCGGATCCGCTTCACGTACTTGTTCAGGGTGGCTGATCTGTTCAGCTGGGTGGGTGGCCAGGGCGTGGGTGGCTTTAGAGCCCTTCAGCTGCCCCTGCCTGGGACCACTCCACACCCCATAGCCGTCCCATCCCACCTCACCCCTACTGCTGATCTCCCCAGCCCTGCCCTTCCCTCTTCAGAGGCTGGGCCCCCCCTGCCAGCCCGTCTGCACTGGGCCCAGTCTGCTCTAGAGACTGGCTGCCCGGGGGCCACTGACCCAGACAGGGTCGGTGTGTCCTCGATGCCTCCATCGCACCCACGGCACAGTCCTGCTTCTCCGGAGAAGCACTGACATCTAGTGTCGGCTCGGCCCTGCGTGGGGCACCCCACCTTCCTGCGGTGCCCCAGGGCCGTGGGGCTCCCCTGCCCGGCCGCTTGGGTGCCTGGCGGTGGGTCGGCAGCGTGCGAGACTCACCCGGAGCAGGCGGATGTCGTTGTCCACAGCACGGGGGTTGTAGCGCGGGTGGGCGATGGACTCGGCCACGCTGAAGACCTGCTGGGACGCCTCGGGCTCCTCCAGCCGGTGGGCGCCCAGCACCACGTGCACCAAGGGGCTGCGCCTGCAGCCGGGGGGGACCTGAGCAGGTGCTGCCCCGGCTTGGGGCCATCGGGGAGGGGGGAATGGCCGGGGACGCTTGAAGGGGGCACAGGTTGGAAGGGGCGGCCCCAGGACCGCGCAACCCCCCGGCACAGGGGTATCAGTTAGAAAGGGCCACATCACGTTCAGGGGAGACAGATCCCACATGGAGACAGGGCTCACCTGGGAATGAGGCAGTGGGCAGCCGTCATCACCCACTTGGGCCACACCAGGAAGCCCCCGCAGACGTGCTGCCCGTCCATCTGGATGGAGGCGATGAAGGGCCGGGAATGGGGTGCTGCCGCCTTTCCCCCGATGATCTGGCTCCCCTGGATGCCTGGTGGGTGCAGGTGATCATTGGACTCCCCTGTGCCACAGTGCTCCAGCCCCAGGTCCCCATCTCCCACCCTGGAGAACTGACCTGTGGCCCCAGCTCTCCCATTACCTGCTGGGGCCAGTGCTGGGAGCAGGATGGAGCCTCCCAGACTGAGGATGAAGAGCCCAGCCATGACCATGGTGGCACAGAGCAGGCCACTGCCACGGCTGCTGGGGCTGCTCGGGGTGAGGGTGCTTAACTCTCTCCGGGGGCTGAGCCTCAGGGTGCCAGCGGGTATGTCCCTCCTGCTTCCTCCTCTCTGGGTGTTGCTGCTTTGTGCAATTCAGGGAGCGGGGGGCCCTGGCAGCACTGTGCAGGTTCCCTGGGAGTGGGAGAGGGAGAGCAGAGAGACTTCCCAGCCCTGGCTTCTTGGGCTCACGGGAATGAAACCAGAAGGTGGGAGCAGCAGGACCCCAGTACACCTTCCAGGACATGTCAGCATCCCCGGGGCTGTTGTGGGTTGCACTCCGCTGTGCTCCCACCCAATGCCGTTTTTGGCCTCTCCAGAGCCTTGGTGGCTCTGGGATGATTCTGTGGGCAGAGGGGCAGTTTCTTCCCCCTGTTCTGCATTGCCCTGGAGTGCAAAAAGGGGCGCAGGGGGCTGGAGATACTGGGATGGGGGGACATGACGACCCTCGCTGCAGAGCCGTGCTTGCTCCAGGGCCAAGTGCAAAGCTCTCACCTCGCAGCGCGCAGATTTCCCAACAGAGGGTGGCTCGGGGCTTCCTGTGGCAGTTTGCCCATAGCGGCCGTTGGGTTGGGAAATTGGGGAGCGGAAAGGAGAGAATAAAGAGGCGGCAGTGCCTGGAGTGGGGCAGGATGGAGGGCTGCATTCATAGGAGGGGGTTGCACATTCCCAGGGGCTGCATTCATNCGCGGCCCCCCGGACTCCGCCGGCCGAGCACCGCAGTACCGGGGAGGGGGGAGTGGGGGCCGGGGCTCGGGACCCCCGCACCGGAGCTGCGGGAAGCGCGCACCGCCGGCTCACGGAGCTCGTCCCGGGGACTCGTGCCCCGCCGATGCTGGGGCTGGGGAATCTGAACCTGGGGTCTCAAATTCCCCTGATCACGGGGACTCAGCACCCCAAAACCAGGGGCTCGCATCCTCCTGATGCTGGGGATTCAGGATCCCCGTACTCGTATCCCCCCTATGCTGAGGCTTGGGACCCCAAAACGGGGGGGGATGGGCTCTCATCCTCCCAATGCCGGGGCTCGTAACCCCAAAACTGGGGGCTCACATCCCTCCAGGTGCTGGGGCTCAGAACCCCAATACCGGGGACTCACATCCCCTCAGTGTTCGTGCTCGGGAGCCCGATACCGGGGCCTCCTTTCCCCCCCGTGCCACTCAGCAGGTGCGGCCCCTCCCGGGTCCCTGCCCCGCCGTGGGGTGCTGAGGCACCGGTTCGGGGGGGCAGCAGCAGCAGAGGCCTCGGTGCGGGCGCGGGGGGTGCAGGAGATGCGGGGGGTGTCTGGGCTGGCAGCGGTGCGGGAAGCAGGCAGTGGGGAG
Organism: Calyptomena viridis; assembly: GCA_013390005.1. Lineage (NCBI taxonomy): Eukaryota > Metazoa > Chordata > Aves > Passeriformes > Eurylaimidae > Calyptomena > Calyptomena viridis. Next base: position 142,002 of record WEIV01013365.1, on the reverse strand, counting down.
GGCGTTTATTTTTGTGTTTTGAACCTGTTGTTGCCGCTGTGTGTGGTGGGGTGAGTGGGTGGCAGAAGCTGCGGACCCCTCCCTGCACTACACCCCCAGCCCCTGCCCAGAGACACCGCTGTGGCCAGGGGATCCTCATGTCCCGGCTCCCACTGGAGGGGTCTGGACAGATGGACACTCTCTGGCCCTGGCCTCGTCCTTTGTGTGCTGCCGTGGGGCCCTGCCCGGTCGCTTGGAGCTTGGAGCCGGGCGGGTGGGGGAAGGACAGAGCAGGAGGAAGCCGCTGGGGGCTTGTGGTTGGGGACCGTCCTGCCCACATGTGGTTTTGGACACCAGCAGCTGGAGGGTACAGGACTGGGTGGCTGCTCAAGATGCTGGGTGCCAGCACCTTTCCTTGCCCCCCATGGCTCTGATCCCCACCGTGGCAAACAAAGGGTCCCCCAGCACCTCCTGGGTTTGGCACTGGGGGTTCCTGGGGCACCCAGCCAGCTTGGGGTCAGCCACCCTCCACTCCTCACAAGCAGCTCATCTCACACTGATCCACTTACCACTGGCTACTGAGACGCCGAGCGCTCAACAGGTCCCGCTCGCCAGTGCCTGCCTCCCACCTGGGAGCCACAAGGGGCTGTGGGGCCCTGGTGAAGGGCAGGGTAGGGGGTGTCTTGGGGTCAGGGTGGGCTTCGGTTGGCTTGGGGCTGGAACTGAGTGGAAGGCACCAGCGAGGATCTGGGGACATTTGGGAGACTGAAGTGCAGCTACTGTGGGACTGAGGAGGCAGAGCAGCTCCCTGTGCTGCTGGAGGGGCCAGACAGCTGCCAAGGCAGGGCTGCAGCTTCAGGCAGCTCTGCGGTGCCTCAGTCCCTGCAGGAAAGAGCCTCTTTGGGGAGGAAAACGTGTGTGATTTGCCAAAAGGCAGCAGCGAGGGGAAGGGCAGAGCCGAGGGGCATGACATGCCCTGGGGTGGGGGTGAGGAGCTGCTGGACCGGGCTGAGGGTCCAAAGTGCCGAGGGCTGGAGTGGAGGCAGATGGTGGCTCCTGCCCCTACTATCCACATACTGCCTGTCACCCTGCTTTGGACTGACTCTGCCAGCAAGGGCTGAGGAACCCATGGAAGGTGAGAGGGCTTTCCCCCACCAGCTCCATATGCTGGACCTGCCAATGTCTCTTTCTTTTGAGTGAAACTCTTCAAGTGACCTGCAGTGGGGTCACAGTCACAAAGCAAAATGATGCAGCCCCTCCTGCCACTCAACTCCAGAGCCTGGTTGTGGGGCTGGAGGTTTAGGAGAGTCCCAGAGCAGCTGAGGACATGGTGAAGTGCTGCCCTGCTGTCGTCCTGGCTCTGTGGCAGCCAACGGGTGCTGGAGTGGGCACTACTGCCTTTGCATTCACTCCTGCTTTGCCTTGGCACTGGCAGTGGCTGGAAGAGGGTCTTGGCTGCCACAAGCCACTGGTGCCCAGGGAGATCTGGCTGAAACCGTCCAATTTTGGTAAAGGCTGTGCTGGTCCTACTGCAACTGCTCATCTGCCCTCTGCTCCTGCTGCCACCAGTGCTCTTGAGCAGCTGGAGATCCTGCATCTCACATTTGGCTGCTCTGCTGGTTTGTCTCACTCAGTTGCTGCTCTCCCCTTAGTTCTGGGGGTCACCTCGGAGCTCTCCTGGTCCTGCCCTCCCAACCCTGAATAGAAGCTGATAGTTACATCCAGGGGTAGGAGAGAGATTCCTGTCTGAGGAATAAGCCATGAGCACTTATTCCTCAGGGAAAGGACTCAGGACCCTGCTTTCCGCTGGCATCCAGGGAGAAGTGAAGCCCAGGCTGGGCCTGCTGCCCCCTGGCCAGGTGCAAGGAACTAGGAGGTGTCGTGTCCATCCTCTCCCTGTGTGCAGCTGAGGGGATGGCACTGTCACCCTTCCCAGCTCTCCCGGAGACAGATGGTCCCACAATGGCACCCGGCCCTGCTTGGGGCTGGCAGATCACAGGGTGCAGAGTTCAGCCACCACTGTGAGACGAGGCCTCTCAGCAGGACCTGCACTACTGGAAGGAACTGGAGGAGGTTTCCCGGGAAGGCACCAGTGATGGTGTTCCTGCTTCCTGGCCAGAAACAGCCCCTTTCCCCAGACAGAGTGGTGGTTCATGCAGCCTGAGCTATGCTGGGAGCTGTGCTGGGAGCTGTGCTGGGACTCCAGTGGTGGATGTGCCAGAGGAAACCTGGGGAGTTGCCGTGAGCTGGGGCAGGGTTGAGTGGAGGCGCCAGGACTGAGGCTGGAGGCACGGCCCAGATTCCCAAGTCTCTTTACTCCACCTGGAAACAAGGAATCCCCAGGCCCCAGACAGGAGCTACTGTCAGGGGAAAGGATGAGCCTGGAGGAGGGAGAGGAGCTGGGTGGATCCTGCCCCAGACAGATGTTTGCTGGTGGAGCACAGCTAGACATGGGTTGAGCGCAGCCCCCGGGCTTGGCACTGAGGACTGAGCTCCCCGCAGGTTCCAGGACTCACGGGGGTGCCCCTGCCTGGATCCACGTTTCTGCCAGCTCCTTTGAGCCTCGTGTGTGCCCGTGTTCATGGCATTGCTGTGGGAAAGCTGTGCTGCCACAGGTAAATGGGAACCCAGGGACGGCTGGTGCCATGTCCCGGGCAGTGCTGGGGCTGCCCATCCCTGCTGGCCAGTGCTCCCGGATGTGGGGAGAGGCCTGCTCCACTCTCATTCATAAATCGTGGTGGGAGTTTCCTGGTGCAGCCTTGTTCCTCTAACTGGAAAGGAGCTGGAAACCCAAGTGTTTGGAGGGCACTTGAACCATTGTTTGAAAGATCTGTAATTTTCCAATCAAACTCCATCCCCAAGCCTCTGTTCATCAAATATTCATGGGATCCATTTTCTCCTGGCACTCCCAGCCCACGTCTCAGCCCGAAGAATCAATCAGGCAGCTCCGCTTGCTCTAATGCATCTGCGTTTTCGGGAGCCTGGGGCTGCCATCTCCGCCCCCCGCCTCCCCCCGTCCCCGTCCCTTCCCCGGGCAGTTTTTGTGGCCGTGGCTGCGCCGGCAGCGGGAGCGCGGGGAAGGCACCGCTGCCCGCGGGAAGGAGTGGGATGGGTGCAGGGGGGGTGCAGCAGCTGAGGGGGGAGGCAGCCGCACCGTGGGGCAGGGCAGGAGCAGCCCCCGGTACCGGGACCTGAACGGGGTGGGACCCTGTGCTGAGCACACGGATTCCTGCCCGTCCTTGCCCGAGCCGCTGCCACTGATGTATTTGCCTTCACGGTCAATTCGTGGTGGCCCTCAGGCGCCTGCAGCCCCCTCTCCCCTCCCCTCCGTGCCTGCCATCGGGGGCATTCGATCACGGTTCTGCTGCTAAATGGCTTCGTGAGGGAGCTTTGCAGCCTCCCCACGGCCGGGGCCCGGCTCCTGGCAGGGGAGCAGTGCTATAAATCAGTGCTGGTCCCTCGATTGCTGCATTATCCCCTGGGACCTGCACCCCCCCCTCCCCAGGGTCGGTGCGGGGGTCCAGCTGGTGGTGGCCGTGCAGGGTGTTCTCCTGCCTTCGTCCAGCTCGGAGCTGAGCGGGTGGAAAGGGAGCGGAGGTCAGAGGAGTGGAGAAGCAGCTTGAAATGGCTCTTCGCACATTTGGATGAGCTAATGGGAAAAAACAGAGGAAGGCAAATAAACATTATTGTTTCATGTCAGGCGGGAGGAGACAAAAGGTCACGGGCTTCCCTTGTGATGGTGGGAAACAGCAGCATCAGCAGGGCTGGAAAGAGCTGGAGAGCCAAGAGGGAGCACGGGCGCGTGCATGGGGGGTGTGTGTGCTCACAAGTGTGAGGGTCCAGCCTCAGGCCCAGGAGCTGGGGCTGGGAGCTCCCAGGGCATCATCCCCCCTGTCCCTGCTCCTGCTCCCTGCTCCCTATCTGGGCTGGTGGGTCTCGAGGGGCTTGGTGGCCCCAGGATCACCTTCCCGCCCTTCCGGATGGATCCAGAGCATCAGAACCCCCAGGGAGACCCCAGGGATGACACGGCTTCAACCCACTGGTGCTGCTGGAGGGCCCGACCCGAGGAGTGGCACCCCCTGCCCTGGGGGAGCCCCTCCGCCCGCCCTGTGCATCCCCCCTGCCGCTCGCCTGTTGCCATGGTGCCGTTGCTATGGTGCTGTTGCCAGACAACCATTGCCAGGGAACGGCCTCCATCAGTCACGGGGCCGGTGGCAGCGGGGCCCCATCGCACCGGCCGGTGCCGACCCCTGGACACAGGTCATGGCAGGATGGGGCTGCTGGGGAGAGTGGGACCCCCTACCTCCACCTCGTCACCTGGTGCCAGCAGGCAGGACTCGGGGTCCCCACTCAGTCCCCCTCGATGGATCAGAGTCCCCAGGCCAGGGGCTGGGAGTGTGCTGCAAGGGGCATCCAGCCCATTTTGTGTCTCTCCCTCAGCCAGGAAGATTCCTGGCGTCCAACCCGGGAATGCAGAGACTGTAGCAAATAATGGAAAATAAAGAGGATGGAGGAGGGAGGAAAAGCAGAACAGAACGTTTCAAGAATGCTGTAAAAGTTTGGATCCACCAAACAGGGCAGGATTCAGGAGAGAAACAGAACCTGGTCCAACGCCCTGCAAGTGTGGCATGCCAAGGGCTGGACTAGGGGTACCTGAGGCTCCAGAGCAGGAGGGAAGCCCCAGACCTGTGGGGTGGTGGGGGACACACGGATGTGCAAGTGGTGCCGTGCGCCTGCGCCAGTGACACAGTCAGAGCATCGCTGCAAACAGCACCAAAATAACCACCACAAAAGCGACACCTTCCCCGTTTGTTTTCCTGGCCTGGATTTTGTGCACTGCCGGGATCCCCAGGGTGTGGGGTGAGGGGAGGACAGCAGCTCCCAGCAGCTCCCAGTTAATCACTGGCTTCAAGGAGGGGGCAGGAGGAGGCAGGGGCTCCTCTCACCCCACAGAGCCCATTTGAGTTGTGGCAAAGCCCAGCTCCTCCCTGGAGGACCCATGTGAGGGCACATACATGTGCAAGAGCACACGTGGCCAGAGCTCAGCCCGGAGAGGTGTTGTGTGTGGGGTGAGGTGCCCTGAGCCTCCCCTGTGTGTAAAACCATCTTTGGACAAAGACCTTCCTGGGAGCGTGGAGTCCAGCTCTCTGGCCCTTGCTGTAGGAAGCAAGTGGAGATGATCCATCGCCTGACAATACCTCTGTGGCTCCCACCCTAATTACTGCCACATCTGAGCACTTCGTTAGCACTGTCTGGCAAACAGCCAGCGGCTCCTGTGGCACTGGAGCATCCCGGTCCCAGCCGGCCCTGCCAGCCGCCCTGGCCGGGTTGTGGCTCCTGCTGCTGAACCTGCACCTGGTGCTCCGGGGCACGGGGGCTCTTGCTGGGCCCCAGGGGCTGCACTGCCAGTCAGACTGTCCTGGGGTACCACACCATGCAGACACAGGAAAGGGTGTACAGGGAGGTGGCTGCAGGGATCCTTGAAGCACCCTGGGCCCAGGAGAGCTGCACTGTGGCCAGCGAAGGGGCTGCTGCCACAGCATCCCCGGCACGGCCATGGCAGCCCGTGTGGCAGGGGCAGGTGCCAGGCTCCGAACACGGAGGCCAGTGGGAGCAGAGCCTGTTGCCATGTGTGTGTCTGTGTGTGTCCATGTGTCTGTGCACGTGTGTGTGCGTGTGCCTGTGCGCGCAGCCTGGAAAGGTCACTGTCTGGGAAAGGTGTCAGCAGCCAAGAAACGGGCTTGGAATGGAAAGTGTGAGCCAGGTTGGAACGCAGGGGCGTCCAGAACCATCTCACTCCAGCCCCTCCATGGCCACGGTTTCCATCTGCTCCACGGCAGGAGTGGGTCTGGCTGCACCGAGTCCCCCAGGTGCTGGGAAAGGTGCCTGTCCCAGGGAATTTGAGCAGGACGAGGGGCCAAGTAGTGTCTGAAGGAGCTGTGCAGGCAAGGGATGCTTAGCTCCAGGGTGGCAAGGAGGAAAAAGCCAGTGGAAGGGAAGGGTTTGGCCTTTGTCTGTGAGCCGCCGTGTCCAGACTGTTGGTTGCACAATGTCCCAGTCACTTGTCGCTGGTTCCAGTCCTTACTGCTGCTCTCTGCTCTCTGCAGGGTCGTGGAGGCCAGCACCCTTCAGCAGGAGAGGCTGCAGGCCATCGCGGTGAGTCCCTGTCAGGCCGGACCTCAGGCCAGTGCAGCGCACGGGGCAGAGGCCAGCGGGCAGGAGGGTGCTCAGCCCCAGGCCAGGGGTCTCCAGCAGCCGAACGAGGACTCCTGGTGGCCTGTGCCAGCGTGTCCCTCTGGTGGCTCTTCCTGGGCTGTCGGATCCGGCAAGGCTTGGCTGCACGGCTGAAACAGGGACAGAGAGAGCAACAGGCAGCCAGGAGGTTTAATTAATAAAGCAGCGCCTTGATGAGCCCCCAGTGAGGGAAATGAGTGATGATTCCCCCCCACACCCTTTCCCGGGAAGGGAAGGGCTGAGAATCCAGCCGTGCTTGCCATGGGCATTAGTAATGACATTAATTAGTGAGCAGTCGGGGGCCTCGCTGGGCAACCCCTCCCAGCACAGAGCAGGGCACAGGGCTGGTTGAACCCACCGCTGCCCCATGGCAGCCCCCCTGCCCTGCCTGGCCGGCAACTGGCCGATCTCTGCCACACAAAGGGCAAATTGTTCTGGACCAGAGAAGAAAGCGCCGGGTGACGTGTCCGGGCTGGGTCTGACTCTGCTGAAATGATCTGGAGCAGCCCCAGGATGGGTGGCGGGGGGGCGAGGTAGAGGCTGCCGGGGCTGTTTTCCCCACGCTGGCAGCTCACTCAGCGGGGCCAGTCGAGGGGAAGGTGACATTTTGAGATGGTGAACAGAGCCCAGGCTCTGCCCCGATTTCTTTACACCCTCCGAGCCTCAGTTTCTCGCAGAGAGGGCAGGGCCCTGATACTGGGCTCCCTGTGGGCTGTCCCCAAGGCTGGTCTCACAGCCCCTCTCCCCGAGGGCAGCCCTTTGCCCCCTCTCCTCCCTGCCCGGCGATGCCCGGCACCCACCCCCTCCCCGCGCCGACCCCGGCCCCGCCGCTCCCGTCCCTCCAGGAGAAACGGAAGCGTCAGACGGAGATCGAGAACAAAAGGCGGCAGCTCGAGGACGACCGGCGGCAGCTGCAGCATCTCAAGGTGAGGATCCCCGGGGACCCCCAGGCCGCCTCTGCGCCGGGAAGCCCCCGGCGGGGGGGGCAGGATCCTGACATCCTTCTGCTCCCCAGTCCAAGGCTCTGCGCGAGAGATGGCTCCTGGAGGGGGCCCCAGCCGCTGCCTCCGAGGAAGAAGAGGCCATGAAGAAGCAGATGCAGGAGGATGAGGTGAAGACCAAGGAGCTGGAGGAAACCATCCAGAGGTAACGGGGCCAGTGTGGGGCCGGGTGTCGGAGTGCACTTGGAGAGTCCCTCCAGAGACCCCCGGGCGGGCGGGTGCTGAGATTCAGCCGGGTCCCCACGAACATCCGTAACCCATCGCGGTGGCTCAGCCCTCGGGAAGGGGCAGGGGGAGGTTGTGAGGGAGCCGCCTCAGCTCCTACCCAGCCCCCTTGTTGCTGGGCAGCCGAAGGCGGGGGCCCGGAGCCCCCGCACCGAGGTGTCCCGGCAGCGCAGCAGGAATGCAATCGGTCACGGCGGTGCCGTTAATTACCGAGCATCGGAGCAGAGAGGGGTCAGGCACGAAGGGGCCTTTGTGTCCGGCTAATGGCGCGGCGCATTCCTCCGCCGGCGCCGTGCGGGGAGCCCGGGGGGCTCTGCCGGGGGGCTCTGCCGGAGGGGGCTGCTCTGCCGCTCTTCCACCGCGCTAATCCGTGGGGACTCCCCGGTGGCTGGAAACAGGCAGTCACCCTCGAATAAAGCTCATCCAGGGTCCTGGAGACACGTGTGGGAGCAGAAGGATGATGGAGCAGCCGCGCTCCGGCCACTAAATGAGGGCACCGGCAAGTGCGGGGGGGTCGGTGCCCCGGCGTGGTGACCGTGGCGGGGTCTCTGCCACCCACTGGGGCTGAGCCCGTTGGCTTTTCCCCTGCAAAGAGACAGTGACAACCATGCTGGAATCTGTCTGTCCCTGCACCTTTTGAGCCCAGGGAGAAAATTGGGGTCTCCTCTCTCCCCTGCACTGTCGCTGGCCCATGTTCATAGGTCTGCTGTGGCTGCCTGCCCCACAGCTGCTTGCCCCATAGCTGCCCGGCCCATGCTGCCCGCCCCATGCTGCCCGCCCCATGCTGCCTGCCATCATCCCCATGGCCTCTCAGCCCCAGCTCTCCCTGCAGGCTGGAGAAGGAGCTGGAGATGCTGGAGAACAGCAGCTCGGTGGCTTCTACCAAGGAGAACCTGGCAGAGGCAGCAGCACCAGCCAAGGAGGAGAAGGCTGAGGCCGTCCCCAACGCGCAGAAGGTGGGCAGGGCTGCCAGCAGTGGGGTAGGGGTCCCTGGCCTCAGTGGGGATGGGTGTGTGGGTGGTGAGTGTGTGGGTGGAGGGGGCATGGAGTATTCCAGCAGATCCTATAACCTCTCCCTTCTGTTTTGCAGAGTCCTCTGGGCACAGTTAAGGGTAGGTGATCCTTGATCCCTCTCAGACGTGGTTTGATGTCCATCATCCCTCATGCTGCCCCGATGCTGGGGCCAGATGGGTAGGGAGAGCCAGACAGGAGCCCTATCCCTATCCCCTGTCCCTGTCCCTTCCTGGGCAGCAGTGCTCTGTGGTGGGGGAGCCCGTCCCAGGTGCCATCTGTGGGGGGACATGCCACCCTCCCTGGGGTCTGTCCCAAAGGTACATGAAAGACCAGGTGATTGTTTTGGCTCAGGCAGTCGTCTCTCCTCTCCACCTCCAGCTGAGAAGAAGGTCTCCAGCAGCCCCATGAAGGCAGTGGAAGGCACTGACATGATGAAGGCGGGTAGGTGTCCACTGGCCCGGGAGGAACACTCCTTCCCAGATGCTTTTTTCTCCCCTCCACGCCACCCTCGGCTCGCTGCCACCACAGCTGCTCCCCGCCGTGCCGCTCGATGCCTTTCCAAGCCCAGGGCAGAGAACATCCGTCATTGCAATCACAGAGTTTGGTTTCGCTTCCACCCCACGGCTGATTCCTGGCTCAGGGCCCCCCCAGCTCCCAGTTCCATGTCTTTGCTCCAGTTTCATCCTTCCTGCTCTGTTTGCAGCTTCTCTGCGCAGGGGCGAGGGAGCAGAGTGTTGGCTGCTGGCATGGCTGACCCCCGGGGCTGGGCTGCCCGAGCTGGGGGCACTGCAGCCAACTCTGCTGCTGCAGGAGTTTGCTCTGGTTTGAGGCAATGGCTCAAGACCAGCCCATAGCACCAGCACGGGTCAGAGCCTGTCTTGGATCCTCGGAGCAAAGCACCACACAGGGCCAGGGTGACCCTGGTGCCAGCAGGGTCTGGCTGGGACCTGAAGGAGAGATGCCAAGGATCGCCCATCCCACGGGGGTGGAGGGGCTGCCCCAGTGCCAGCACCCTCAGCAGGGGTGAGCCTGAGCCCAGCTCCCAGCCTGGGCCCCACAGCCAGCACCACTCACCGGCTGGACAGACAGACAGGGCACTGCCAGTGCCTCCAGGGCCCAGCCAGGGGCCAAAGCAGCCGTGGAGGTAAGGTGACACCAGCAGTGCCAGGATGGCGACGGCCCCACAGGTCCTGGGAGGAGGGATGTGCCGGGGATGTCACTCCTGCCTCTGCCATTCACCGCTCCTCGCTGCCGCCTCGCTAACGCCGCTGACACCGCTGGGCACAGCTGGGCACCGCTGGCACCGCTGGCACCGCTGCCATGCCCGTCCCGCCGCCAGCAGGAGCAGGGGCTGGGGAGGGCCGGGGCCGCTGTAACGCGCTCTGTGCTCTTTGTGTCCCAGCCATGTACTCGGTGGAGATCACAGTGGAGAAGGACAGAGTGACTGGGGAGACCAAGGTCCTGTCCAGCACCACCCTGCTCCCCCAGAACCACTGTCTGCAGGGGGTCAAAGTGTACGAGGATGAGCTGAAAGGTACGGGCCAGCCCCCACTGCTGGCCGGTGGCAGGAGCGAAGGGCCGGGGACGAGGTAGCAGCTGCCTGGACATCCCTGGCACCCACCCGGGCGACGAAGTGTGGGGGCTGCTCCTGGCAGCCTTACCAGCTCTGTGAGGGCAACCCTTCGTGAGCCCCAGTCTGGTGGATCGTGGGATCATCCCAGAAGCCTGGTGTGGATGGTCCAGACAGACCAGCCCTGGTTTGCACATCATGACTCTGCACCACTGGAGAGGAGAGAAGAGGATCTGCTGTGTCCAAGACTCGGGAGCCCATCCTGCAGGCAGGGAATGTGGTACTGGCACCACGTTGGCCTGTCCCACAGGCTTGCAGCAGGGAGCGTGGCTGCTGGGTATGGAGGAAGTGCAGCAGTAGGGATTGATCCCTGTTTGCAGCTCCTGCTTTTAGCAACACCTGGGAACGTGCTCCAAAGGGCCTGGTGACACCCAAGGGACTACTGTCGTGGCAAGGATCAGCCATGGAGCTGGGGCATATTACTGGGGACGATGGTGGCTGAGTGGACTGACTGCCTCTCCAAGGAAATCATGGCACAGCGATCCCATTCAACCCCCTCCCTGTGACTGAGGCTGTGCTGGCCCTGCCAGGCTGGTCACTGTCCCTCGCTCATGGACTTCCCACGCAATGGCAGTTGTGTGATTGTTGTGTGATGCCCCAGGTCAAGTGGAAGGTGCAACAAGCAGCTGCTCTGGCCATGACACACATCTCTGCCTTCAGTGCCATGAGCAGCCAGGAGCAGCAGCAGAGGAGTGGGAGAGCCTCATCTCCTGTGTGCACGGGGCCACCGGGTGCACATCCTGGCGGGATGTGTCAGGAGGTGGTGGGCACATGGTGGGGCAGCACCTGCTGAGCATCGCTGGGGTCTCAGAGGTGGCACTGGGGACCTGCCACAGAGTGTCGTGTCAGCCCAGCTGAGCCGGGTGCCAGCAGACACTGTCCCGCCGTGGCCAGCGCGGGCAGTTTGGCTGGATGTTAGTGGCCTGGCAGAGAGCCACGGCTCCCACAGGGTTTGCCGAGCCTGAGGCTTTGGGAACCGCTCCTCACATTGGGCTTTTTTTTTTGCCTCCTTGTCTGCCCTTGGTCAGGAGCCAGGTTATGGGGGGGGGTCTGGCAGCAGTTCTGGCTGAGAGAGGGGTCAGGATGCCGTGGGCAGTCCCAGCCCCCGTGGCAGAGCCGTTGGAGAGGGCCTTGACCACACGGGAGCCGGGTCCGAGTGGGTTGTGCCAGCAGGGGCTTTTCCAGGTGACCTTGTACCCCTGTCCCGAGCCCCCCTCACTCTCCCTCCTCTTGTCCCCGCAGTGGTGCACGCGGTGAGCGCCGAGGACGGTGCTCTGCAGAACGGGGCCCACCCCCTCAGCTCCTCCGAGGTCGACGAGCTCCTGCACAAGGCAGACGAGGCCACCCTGAGCGAGGCCCTGGCCAGGGCAGGCGAGGGGGGCGGCAGCGCCCCGGGCAGCCAGAAGCCAACGCCACGGCGGGAGATCACGGGGCTGCAGGCGAAGCCACGGGAAAGCACCACGGTGCCGCCGGGCGAGGGGACGGAGCCGAGCCGGGAGCAGCCGGTCACCATGATCTTCATGGGCTACCAGAACGTGGAGGATGAGAACGAAACCAAGAAGGTGCTGGGGCTGGAGGGCACCATCAAGGCAGAGCTGGTGGTGATTGAGGATGCCGAGAGCAAGACGGAGCCGGCACACAAGGACCACGCACCGCCCAACGGCACCGCGCTGGAGCCGGCGGCTGCCCAGCCGCTGGGGGAGGAGGGCACGGGCGGGCAGAAACCGGGTGCCAACGCCACAGACGCCAAGGAGGCTGAGCAGGAGACAGACGTGAAGAAGCAGCGCTGCAAGTGCTGCACGGTGATGTGAGCCCCGCCAGCCGCTGCCGGCGCAGGCTGCC
>WEIV01013365.1:99926-127734 GCA_013390005.1 Calyptomena viridis | reverse complement strand
ACGCCGGGCGTCCCCCACACCGGACACGGACCTTCTTTCTGCGGGACCGGGGAGATCCTACACGGTGCCCACAAGGCCGCAGCGGGCAGCAGCAAACGGCGGCCGTGGCAACGCTCGCCCCACCTGCCTGATGCCAGCCCTGTGCCGCCCCCACCAGCGCTGCCTGTGGTATTTATTAGAGACCCCCTGACCCCACGGTGCGCCCGCCCCACCACAGCCCGACCTCAACCCCACCAGAGCCCTCCTGCTGCCGACACCAGAGCCTTTCCCTCTGTCACCAACTTCGTCCCACATGCCATCGGAGGACGGAGCCGCCGGGCAGGGGATGGGAAGATGCTGCTGCATCTGTAGATGACTCCCTGGGAGCTGGCACCAGTGGGGGCCACATTTGGCCCAGTCCACAGCAGGCATCGGACCCGGCCCCATGCCAGCCCCTCTCTCTGTGCCTCCATCATCTGCTTCTCCAGCAGGGAAAGGCCTGGGTCTGTTCCCCCCTGGCTGCCCATGGACATCTGTGTTCCATCCCATGTCCTTATCCCTATGGCCCCGGGCTCCCCAAGCTGTGAGCCCCTCAAGGACAGGTGAGGGAAGGGCACTAAGGGCACTGAGCATCTCCAGGATGCTTGGCTGTGATCACAGCCAGGGCCACACACAGCTCCTCCAGGATCACCCCAGCCTATCCCCAGGGCTGTGGGCAGGACATCCTGCTCTGCTCTCCCAGGCTCAGCTTCCCGTGTGGGAGCCCCTCACCCTGGTGCTGGCAGTGATGACCATTCCTCCATCTCTGCTGCCAGCTGGGGGGGCTGAGCCCTTCTGTGGCCAGTGCCCGTGTCCTACTGGGGAAATGGCAGCGAGGGAAGGGGAGCTGGGGAGGCCCGAACCTGGGGACAGGAATGGGGTGGGGTCTCGTGCTTGCTCACAGTGACAGGAGTGTGGCCCAGCATCCCACCCCCTTCCAGCTCTGCAGCTTAGTGGTGGCAGCTTTGCAGAGCCACCTTCTGGGGGCTGCGGCATCAGGTCCCCCAGGGGAGCAGGGCAGCCCAGTTCACCTCAGCACTGGCACTGAGAGCTGCCAGGGGTCCAATGCCCCACGAAGGGCAGCCTCCCTGTTCTCTCACCCCCCACTCCAGCCTTTCAGTGGGGATTTCACCAACAGCACCAGCGTTTCCTCCCGAGACCCACTGGGGCAGGCGAGGGAGCCCCTGTGGCTTTTGGCACCCAGTGCCCACCTAGTGCCCACATCAGCTGCCCCTGAGCCGCAGCAGCCGGGCTGGCAGTGCCCAGGGGCACTTGCCCAGGAGCTTTGGGCTGGGTGCAGCCACCAGCCAGCGTGGGGGTCCTTGTCTGAGTGTGAGAGGGTCCCTGTTGCCATGTGGCCGGACAAGTCCCCAGGGATCCCCCAGAGCATGTGTGGAGCAGCCCCCCCACTGCCCAGCCCTCTGGGACACCAGTGATAGAGCAGCCAGGGATGGGGCTCAGCTGCCCAAGGCCTTCCTTCTGCCACACTCCCCTCATGTGAGCAGTGCCCCCCCGCCCCCCATGACGTCCCAGTTGCCCCCAGTTACCACCCCGGCTGCAGTTTTTCCCCAGTGGAGTCACTGTGGGGCAGAGGACTGTGGGGGTCTCATGGTGCTACCCCAGCCCTGAGCCCCAGATGGGCACCCACAGCCTCTGGAAGAGGCAGAACAGGGGAAGGGGAGGGGGTTGGGATGGCACTGCCAGGGGAATGTGGGGCCTCTCTTGCCCCTCCTGCTGATGGGCATCCCTGGAGCCCCGTCACTGCAGAGCAGGGCTCAGGGCTGAGAGCATCTAACAATCCTGGGGGGAATGTCATCTCTTGCCACCCCACACCAAGGGCCAGCACCACTCACCCCATCCCACTCTGGGCCCTGCAATCCTCCCAACCCCAAGCTGGGGCTCCCTCCTGCCCCCAGCACCCCCTGCCCCTCATTTGGCTTTGACCCCCAGCCCAGTCTGGCCCCCGTGGCAGCAGGGAGCAGGACCAGGCCCCGGGCTGGGGCTGGGGCATGAGAGGAGCAGGAGGTGGGCCTGGTATCTCCCCTGCCCTGTCCTGCAGCCCCCACACTCCCCCCCAGCTCCGCTGAAGTGCACTTCCCGCGCCCCTGAGCTTTTCACTTGTGCCGAAGCTGTTTGAATTCCCCCCCACCACTCCCTTTCCATTGTTTGTAAAACACCCAAACGGAGCAAATAAACTGTGTGAACAACCAGCCTGGAGCCACCGATTGGTGAGAGGGGGCAAGGCTGGGGCTGGGGATCCTGGGCATGGGAGGGTGAGGATGGAGCTGTAGGGATGAGGGTGCTGGGGATGGGCCCCTTTGCCTCTTCGCTCCACTGAAGTGGGGAGGAAGAGATACGTGGGAAAGAGGGTGCTGGGAGAAAGGGATGCAGGGTGATGCTGTGGGCACACCCAGGTAAGGGGGGCATGGCAGCCCAGTTAACTGGTTGTCCCGAGGAGCATTGCTGGGGTCAGGCCGTGTCACTGCCTGCACATGGCTGTGGGTCTCTGCACATCCTTAGGCTGGTGCAGGTCCTGCTGCCCAGGGCTGGGATTCCAGGGCTCTTTCCTGGGGTGGTGGAGCCCTGGCCCTGCCCAGTGCCAGCCCAGGTGCCAACACACACCCTGCGACGGGCAGGGAGCACTCCCAGCTCCTTGGCATCACCTGTGGACTTTGGCTCAACCCCGCGGTAAAACAGGCTCCACTCACCTGCCCGGAAACGCAGACCAGCCTGGCAGCTGCACCACACCAGCGTCCCAGGCCATCCAGCGCCAGCCCCAGTGGGAACGGGGACCAAGGGCAGGGGGTAAGTGGGACCCCCAGCACCTGCAGTTGGGACGAGCCTGGGTCTGGCACCAGCACCGTGCTTGGGCAGCAGCAGGGCTGGGAGCAGCTTCCTGGCAGGAGTGGGCTCCAAGGAGGGGGCAGAGAGGACAAGGACAGCGACCTCCTGCCCCAGCCACTGGTGCAGTGAAGGGCTGAGTGTCCTGGCACAGCATCACCTGCTCAGCCCAGATGCCCCGACCAGGAGGGAGGGTGACTCTGGGCACTGGTGGTGCTGCCCACTCCACAGGGATCCAGCAGCCATGGCCACAGGCACCGAGGGCACCGTGGCCGCTGTGCCACGGTCCTGCCCTTGTCCTGGCAGGTGCCCGAGGTGTCTGGACCAGGCACGAGGGCTTGTGTCCCCAGGGAGGGAGGGAGCTACTCTGCTGCCAGGGGCTGGGGCTGGCAGTGCCAGGGTTGCCGCGGCGGCGAGAGCACCCGCGGGCACAAACACGGGGTTATCGGTGGCCACGCCGGGGAGGCCCCGTGGTGTAACAGGAGAGCCCGGGCTGCTCCCAACGTGCTCACTCACATCCCAGACTCCTCTGCCATGTGCCCCGGGGCTATCGGCTGCCCTGGGGCACGTGTTGTGGGGAGAGACAGACACCCAGGCTCTCACTGTAGCTTTAGGGCTCCTCAGTGCCACGGCCGTGTCCGTGGAGGAAGGTCTGTTGCTGCATTGCCACACCGCTGCACCGAGGCGTGGGTGTATCGGCACGTTGGTGCATCAGCGTGTGGCGCAGATCGAGCCAAGGCAGCCCCCGGGCACGGGACGGGGACAGATCACGGACAGGTCGCTGAGCGCAATGTGGTTCTTGGAATTCCCCACAGACTTGTGCTGAGCTTATCAGGGCCCTGCAGCCACCCCGCCTGCAGCCCCCCCGCCCCGGCGCTGCCACTCCGAGCGCTCCCCGGCAGACACAGCTCGGTTGGGTGCCCCGTGTGGCCTCCCCGGGGCGTGGGGACCCCCGCCCCGACAGCTTCCCGGACAGTAAGTGCAGCGTGGTCGGGGGAGAGGGCAGTGCCAGGTACTGGGGGGACACGGCGTGTGGAGGGACCGGTGCCCAAGCAGAGATGGCAGCAGTGAAGGTGCAGGGAGGGCTGGCGCTTGTCGGGGGTGAGCGGGAGGAGGGACAGTGGCCACACGCCGGGACACTCCCGTGTGCCCTCACGTGTCGGCCGGTCTGGGGGCGCACGCGGGTCCTGGCACAGGGTGGGCACAGGGTGGGCACAGGGTGGGTGCTCTGCAGTCCTGTGCAGAACCCCCAGGGCAGGAAGACCCTGGAAAGTGCCCCAGATGCCTCCGTATGGTGAAGGGCCTGGGCCAGACTGGCGGGTGCTGCAGTGCCATCTGCTCTGGCCAACACCTCCCACGGTGCTTGGCTGAGCTGGGGACAGCCCGGCACAGGGGCAACGAGCCCAGGACACCCGAACCTCCCCGGTCCCTCAGCGCCGGACTGAGCCGAGCCAGGTGGATGGATTTGGGTGCAGCTCTGGGAGGGGCCGTTCCACACGCGTGGAGCCCTGATAAGAGCCCAGCTGGCTCCCCCCTCCCTGCTCCCCTCCTGTGCCGGCCCGGTGGGGGGGTCCCTTCTAGCCGGGACCTCGACCCCTCAACCATGGTAAGAAGTGTGGGCAGATGATTTTCACTATCCAGGTTGCTGGGAGCAATACAAGAGCAAGAGTGAATCACGGGTAGGGAATTACAAGGAAATTCAGCCAAGCACAGCTGCAGGGAGAGAGGCTGGGCACAGGGCAGGGCACGGGGCTGGCCAGGGTGTCCCA
The DNA here is from genome assembly GCA_013390005.1 of Calyptomena viridis. Lineage (NCBI taxonomy): Eukaryota > Metazoa > Chordata > Aves > Passeriformes > Eurylaimidae > Calyptomena > Calyptomena viridis. The sequence goes on along the minus strand of WEIV01013365.1, from coordinate 123,106 downwards.
GGTGCTGCTGCTGAGATCCAATTGCTCCTGCCCCAGGAAAGGCTTAAACAGCTCCTGACTGGGGCCCAGCCCTGCTTGCCCTGTGGGAGGACAGTGCATCCCAGGAGGGCTGGAGGTGAGCAGGGGAAGTTCAGTCATCAGTGTCACTGCAGAAAGGAGCTGTGTCGAGTGCTGTCATCCTGGGGATGGGCCGGGATGCTCCAGATACCGGGAGCACCAAGTACCTGTCCTGGGGAGCCTCACCCTGAGCTGTGCTTGCCAGAACTGTGGCACCCAGGCTCTGGGCTGCCCCTGCCATCCCATGGCCTTGCTCTCATTTTGCTGTGTGCTCCCAGGAGCCGTGAGGGCCCGGGAGTGGTGCCCGGAGGTGACACACCCTGATCTGCTGGGGCTCACACAAGCCAGCCAGGGGTGGTGACAGGTGACGGCAAGGCCTTGGCAAACAGCAGGACAGGACGTACTGCTGGCCCCAGGCACACCCGGTTTGTCCATGGGCGATGTGTGTCACCGGTGCTGGGGCCAGGAATGGCACCTGTGATGTGGTGAGAGCCGCTGTCTCAGGGGGACCCACCTGTGCCGCCCCTCCCTGCCTGGCACCCGCTGTCCCGGCTGTCTCTGGCCCAGCCAAGGTCAGGGCCATTCATTCCCAGCCTGTGTGCCAGAGGGGTTAAAGTTCCCTTGTTTTATGAGCCATGAAACCATTTTTATGACCCCAGGTTATGCTACAGCTCGGCTGTTTGGAGGCTCCTTCCTGTAAATGCATAAGGAGATATTCCAGGCAGGGGTGGTGCTGCCTCTCCCTCCAGCACCACGCAGGACTGGAGGTCCTTCCCTGCCCTGTGCACATGGAGAGGCCTGAGGGTGTCCATGCCCTGGGCGATGCTGAGCTGGACCGTGGCCTCGCTGACGCTGGTGGTGCCACAAACCTGCGTCAGGTTTGGCTGTGCTCCCTCGGAACGCAGCCAGGCTGGGGGACAGAGGTGGGAGGGTGATCTGAGTTCTGTGGCAGCTCTTATTGGGAACAGTGCTCTGTGCTCTGCCTGCTCCTGCCCCAGACACGGCAGGTTGGTGTGGCAGTGTCTGTCCCTGGGTGAGGACAGTGGTACCAGGCTGGGAGAGGGGCTGTACCCTGACCTGCTCCTGCTGCTCCTCACACCCACTCTCCCCTCCTGCTTGCAGGGCCGGCCGGGTGCAGCCCCTTGGCCTCAAAGCTGAGCAGTGACCCCAGGCCGGGGCAAGGTTGGCAGAGGGGCGACTCATCCCAGGAGATGGACAGAGTCACCAGGCACCTGGTGTTCCAGCTCCCACAGGCCTCGCACAGGCCCGACTACAGCGATGGGCACCAGCCCGGCTCGCTGGCAGAGCTGAGGGCCGACAGTGACGATGATGTGTTTGGCTCCACTCAACACAGCACCCAGAGGGTGGAAAATGGCTACAGTTGGAAAAGGAGGTCCAAGTCACCCTCATATTTCCTGGAGGGTGGAAAAGATGTCTGGACCCCATCCCCGGACAGGGAGTCCAAGCTGGAGGTGGTGAGGTCAGGAAACCTGTACGACCTCAGGGCTTACAGAGGAGAGAGGAAACCCTCGAAGCTCTATGACGAGGAGGAACAGGACCTGTACAGGGTCCCTCCACCCCACATCTCACCTGAAAAAGCCAGGGAGCTCGAGGATGAGAGGAGGGAGGTCATCCGGAGCCAGGTGATGAGGAAGAGCTCCACCATCGCCGAGAGGTGGAGCTCCATGGATGAGCTGAGTTCCATCAACGCCGGCGTGGGCAGCCAGGGTGAAGGCAGGCATGCAGGCAGTGTCACTACCAGCTTTGCCATCTCCTTTGACAAACCTTCCCCGGGCAGGGCTGCGACGCCTGTTGACCCTGAGAACATTGATACGGAGCAGATCAACTTCTCCGCGGCTCGGCAGCAGTTCCTGATGCTGGAGAAGACAAACCCAGGCTCTTTTTTCAGCCCAGAGCAGCAGGCCATATCCCCAAAGCCAGAGTCAGTGACAAAAGTCTCCAGGGAAGAATGGCACAGCCCTGAGATGGCCACAAAGGCTGAGAGAGGCTATGGTATTGCTGGTGCATCAAGCCAGAGCAAGACAGACAAGAGCATTTACCAGGTTTACAGTGTGTCCTACAAGACATCGGAGAAGGAGGAGGTTTATACTCCCAGAACGGCTCACACTGAAAGGTCATATCCCACCAGGAAAACATCCAGCCTGACCAAAGCATCATCCAGACAGGACCTGGACTCTGGCTTGAGTGAGATGTATTATGAAGCTAACACAGGCTATGCCAGCAATGGAAGCACCTCCAACGAGACCCCCAATGGCCTCGTGGATCTGAAGGCTGGCAGCAACAGGCTGGGCAAGGAGCCAAAGGTCAGCAACGAGACGCCCATCGAGCGGGAGATCCGCATGGCGATGGAGAGGGAGGAGAACCTCTGGAAGGAGAGAGGGATCCAGCGGCTGACCTCCGGCAGCGAGCTGGTGGAGATCCAGACCAAGCCTGTCCTTGCCATTCACACCTCTCCCGGCCCAGGCAGGAAAGGGAAGGACAAAGGCCGAGCTTCCCTTTACGTCCAGAGGGAAATTGAGCAGGAAACCAAGCGCGAGGAAGATCTGAAGAGGCAGGGGAGGCTTCTAGGGGCGTATGACAGGGGGACGCAGCAGGAGCTGGACGAGCGCAGGAGGGTGTTCGAGCAGGAGGAAGCCCCCCCGCAGAAGGCCACCCCCCCGAGGCGGGCAGAGGAGCGGAGGAGTTGGGTGAAGGAGTCTGTGGTGGAGCAGCCCCCGAGCCCCAGCCCAGCGGAGGACACCAGCGGTGGGAAAAGCATTCCCAGTTACACAGCGAGCATCGCACACTTCCAGCTGTCCCAGCCGCGCTTCGCCGCCGGCGAAAGGAGCCGGGACCAGCCCCCGGTGTCCCAGCGCGCTGCCGCCAGCACCGGCAAATGGGCGAGTGAGGATTCCCGGGCAGGAAAGCTTCCCGGCTCCACCCCGAGCCCCGCCGGCACTGCTGTGCCCAGAGAGTACTTTTCCCTCTCCTTCTGGAAGCCTAAGGTCTCCTTCGTGGAGGACATGGGGACGCAGAGCCGGGAGGAGCAGTACCGGCTGCGGACCTGGAAGCCCCAGACGTCGGCCCTGATCGAGGAGGAGATTCGGAGCGACCTGCAGAGGGAAGAGGAGCTGCAGGAGCAACGACGGCGGCGGCGGCTGATGGACAGCTACGGAGATGGGCTTCCCCAGGAGGGCTCCCGCTCTCGGCACAGCTCCGGTAAGGAAGGAGAGGCCCAGATGGCAGAGCAGCGATTCGGTTGCCCATAAGGACTCCTGTGCGCTGGTAGCAAGTTGTCCCAGGAGAACTTGGTATCAACACACTGGAGTCAGCGGGAGCACTGCTCCTGGGAAGGGATGGGCTCCGCAGGGGCAGCGTGGCTTTGGTTCCAGAGCTGCCCAGGTCTCGATGACTTTGTGTCACAGCAAAGTGTCTGTTACAGCAGCAGACGGGGCTGGAAGGGCCCAGCTCCTGCATTTCCCCCCCGCGTCTGCAGGGGATCCCAGCTGTGACCAAACCTGCTGGCCCTGCCGCGGAGGTGGGTCTGGGGCAGGGGCCTGGCTCTCCTGCAGGTCCCCAGCCCCAGCAGCGGTCCTGGGGTCCCTCACCCCCCAATGCTTTCTTGCAAAGCTGCTTCAGGTGCCAGTGGCAGCTACTCGGTGTCCGGCTCTCCCGCCTCCAGTCCCGCTCCGCACCAGACAGGGGTCCTGGGGCTGATATCGTCCTTCACCCCGCTGAGAGTGGCCGGTTCCTACCAGGGCAGCACGGAGCCCCCCACCCCTGACTCGTCACGCTCCAGCCCCTTCGAAGAGCGGAGGAGGAGGGTGAAGGAGGATGGAAAGGTAAACGTGCCTGTGCCCGGCAGCACATGGCTGGGGGCCGGAGCCCAGGGGAAGACTGGCGGTTCTGTGGCTGTTCTGGAGGTCCAGCTGCTCGGCTTGGTGGGAGACCTGGTGGTCGTGGCACCAGCGAGGGGCCGTGTGACCCCCCTGGAGAGGGGCAGCAGCTTCCCGGGGGGATCCTGGCATTAACTGTCTCCCCACCCCGGGGAGGGCATGACTGCAAGTGCCCCCCCACCGTGACCACCCCAGGGGCCGGATCTGGCCACCTCTGGATATTCCCCTGCCAGGCTGCCATTATCTGATCCTGTTTTCCCCTTTCCACAGTACGCAGGCATCGAACCCATCGACAAGGTCAACACAGAGGTAAAGCCCTTCACAAACGGGCTCTGCTCATGCTGCCCTGACCCCCCTGTACCCGCCGGGCCCCCCTTGCCCCTGGAGGCTGATGGGGTGGGTGGGGGTCCCACAGGCACCTCTCGGGTGGGCACTGCATCGAGCAGAGCGGGTCGGGGGGCAGCTCTGCAAACCAGATTGATTGTAAGAATCTCATCTTTACAACAATCCTGTGCGTTCTGGTCCCTGCAGGTGGTGGAAAGCACCCGAGTGAGTCGGCACAAGAGCGCCATGGCCCAGCGCTGGGAAGCCGGGCAGTTTGTCCGGGATGAGGACTGAGGGCCGGGGGCTCCCCCTGCTCGGGATCGACTGACTCGTGACCCAAACAGCCCATCAGTTCTACCCTGGTCATTGCAACAACCAGAGACCTGTACCCTGCAAACAGATCTGGTTTATTGTCACTGATACCTGCTCAGTCCTCCCTCTTCCTATGGGGTCGGGCAACACTTTTTTTTATTTTCTTAAGAGGGAAAAAAATTGGATCAGTATCTTTTTAATCACTTTCCACCTGGAGTCAGTCAGGTGCAATCATCTGGTAATTCGCTTCGTCCCTTGGGATCTGTGTCTCTGGCTTACAAAAAAGCTGTTCATTTCTCAGTGGTTTTAGGTTTTTAGGTGCCACCAGGCTGGGCATTGCCTCGGGGGTACCTGGACTGAGGCCTCTGGATCAGCATCACCATGGAGCTGGGGAACCAACATTGGCTTAACTCCGGTGACCCATGGAGATTCAACAAGGGAATATAAATATATATATAAATGCTGTTTATTTTGCTAATTTATTAAAGAGTTGTTGCTCTCTCTCATTCTTCCCAGCCGTTCTGTCCCTGCCCTGCTGGTTCTGCACTGGTGTTTGGGAGGAGAACCATGGTTGGGATGCAGGGCTGGGGGAGAACCAGGGTCCTGCCAGCCAGACCTGGGAGCACCCTGGGCTGGGGAGAGGGGTCCCTGCATGGGGCAGGGGTGGCACTGGGGGGTGGCACCGGTGGGTTTTAAGGTCCTGTGTGTCCCCTGCTGCAGTGTAGTTTGTGCCTGCTCACCCCTGCCAGGAAGGGGTCCCTGCACAGACCCCACTGGGACCCCAGCCCCGTTCCATGGGTGCTGACCAGTGGGTTCCCTGGTGGAGCCCCAGGGAGGTGCCCAGGTTGGAGGGGGCTGATTTTTCTGGAAGCAGCTGCTGGTTCCTGAGCTTTCAGTATGGGCTGAACTGACCAGCACAGAGCAGGGAAAAGCCTGACCCTAACCCTGGTGGTCTCAGGGCTGAAGGAATCATGGAGGTGGCTCAGGGGGCTTCAAAGGGCCCAAACCCTCCCAGGGTGAGGTTGCACCACCAGGGTGGGAGCAGGGGCCACCATAGGGAATGACACAGAGCACACCAGTGTTCCAGGGAACCATCACCTGCTGCTCAGGGCACTGGCTGCATCCTGGCAGAACAGACACACAGGACTGTTAAAGGTTCTTTTATTTGGTTCTGTCAACAACAACCTGACTGGGCTGTAACAGGCACCGAACAGGGCTTGGGCAGCTGAGCAGAGCTGAGCACATCTCTCAGGGCCCTTAGGGAGCTGTGTTTTGCACTCCAGGGAAACCACTTACCATACAATCTTTCAGTGCTGTCAGACACTAAATCACTTGTTAGAACAACTTCTTCCATCTACAAATGTTTCACTAAGGGGAATTACCCAGAGCTTGTCAGGAGCATTCCTGGTGGGCACTGGCAGCATCGTCGCTCTCCTCATGTTTCTCATCCTGCTCCATGGGCCTGTGCCCTGTGCCAGCCCCCAGACCACGGGGCAGGACACTCCTGGCTGGGCTCTGCCACCCCCAAGACTCCATGGCAGCACTGGTGGTTTCTCAGGGCATTGACTGTACAGCAGAACATTAACTTGTTTGGCAAATGTGAAACTGAGGGTTCTCATTAACTCACTGAATTATCAATTCCAGTAACAGAAAGAACAACAGAGGAATTTCCTTGAAAGCTGAGGCACTGCAGATCTGTAGGTGCCTTCAGTGCCAAGGTGAAGCCCAGGAGAAGGATGTTTGTTCCCAACCTACATCAAATACCATGACAGGACTCTGTTCCAGAGCAGCCCTACAGCAGTTTAAGGGGCCGACTTGAAGTGACCTCTATTTCCTGGGCTTCCTTACGGCTCCTCTGAATTGCTGAGTAATAACTTTCAAGATCTTTTCCATTTTGACTCTTGTCAGTGCCTTCCTGGAGTACCAGACCTCATCCCAGGCAGAGGCCAGTGTCCTGGGAGCCAGGTAAAGTGGGTCATCATCATTCAGCATGTCTGGGGGTCTCCTCCTGGCATATTCCTTGTAATTCCTGACTGGACAGTCCTCTGGATCATCGGGCTTGGCAAAGAGCCGCAGCCCTGGCTCCTCTTTGCTTCCCTCTGGGCTCAGATCATCCTTCCATTGCAAGTACTCTGCCTCTCCCTCACCCCTCCTCAGCAGCAGCTGTCCCCAGTACAGGTGGTGGCTCTGGCTGTGGGTTCTTGCCCCAAACCCCCGAACGATGGTGGTGAACATGAGGTACAGAAAGCCCTGGGGGTGCATCTTGCTAAAAATTCCCTTCTTAAGAAGGTTTCTCACATCTTCATCTGTCAAATTCTCCAAAACACTCCACTCTGCCTTCCTCTTCTTTTGGAACAGGCGCTGATACTTTAGTTTCCAGGCTTTCTGAGAGGCCTTAAACTCCAGCCCTCTCACCATGTTGTACTGGTAGTTGTGGTCCTTCAGGTACCACTCGATGTTGTCTTTCAAGGAGACAAAGGAATGGACAGAAAAGTCTGTGCCATCCTGTCTCTTGATGGAGCTGAAGAACAAGGCCAGGTAGTGGTCGAGGTCTGCAGGTGGCAGCGTGTGGATCTCACGTGTCTCAGAGGGGTAGTGCAACACCAGCCAGTCTTTGAACACTTTTATGTTGCCACTGGTATGATTTTCCTTTTTCTCCTGCTTCTTCAGCACATCTGAAAGACAAGACACAGCTTTGTGGGCACCAAGAACTCACAACGATCAGTAAAACGTGAGGAGGTGCAGGATGGTGTCCACCTGCCTTCTGAAAGCCACTCAGGGAGGGCAGGACTCTCCCAAACCCCCTCCCCTAGAGCTGGGGGTCAGTTTGTGTTCTCCACAAGCCAGCACTACCTGGCAGTGCCCACCCCTCCAGGGAAGGCCAGGCTCCTTCCTGCTCACTGCCAGGTGGGGAAATTTCCCTCTCATTGTGGAATAAAAGCATGAGCCAAAAATTGGGGAGGATGGTGAGGGAGAACAAACAGGTGAGTAAAAGTGTATTACTACTTTGTTTAAAGGATTGCCAGGATTCCAGTTGGGCTCTCTCTCAAGTTGCCATGGCAATACCACATCTACCTAGAAAAGAATCCTTTGCATTGCTGGAAAGCTCCATCTGCTTGTCCAGGGCTGAGGAGGGGGAGATGGAAAATGGCTTGTGAGCCAACACGTAGAGATTCCCCTCTTTGCACCAGGTTCTTTTGTACAGGCTTAGTTGTCATCCTGGAATACTGTGGATGGATGAGGTGGATTCCTCTGCCCCCTGCCCCACTGGTTTGGGGTTTGGCCTGTTTTATACTGACTGCTCTGGGTGCAGGGAGCAACAGTTCATGAATCAATAATGCTGAGGCCATGAGCCAGTTACCTTGCAGAAACAGCTACTACACAGGCATTCCCAGATAATTCCCAGTCCCTTCAGAAGGCACATGATGTCAATTATGAAAATAGTCAAATAATGCTCCGAAACCCCAGCTGTGGGGATTGGTGTTTGTGGCTCCATAAGGAACGCGAGTGTCTGTGACCCTGAGCCCATTCAGGACCAGCACTGGGATCTTCTGCCACTGCCTTTGGTGCAGGCAGAGCTTTGGCCACAGTTTCTCTGTGTTACTTCCCCTGGTTTCCTTCTCTTGAGACCTGATTTCCCATCTCTGGCTCCAGTTTCCCACAGGGACTCTCTCAAGAACAGCCAATGTACTGTGTGGGAATAATGAGTAAAATGGAAGACTAAACTATTCAAACTGGGACATTGGGGATGTGCTACAGCCAAGAACACCTTTGGGTAATTCAGGGAAGGGCATTCCCTATGGAAGTGCTGATTCCTTCAGGCAGGGACCTTTTTAGCCCCTTTAAGTAGAAACAAGAGTGCCCCAAATGCGAGAGATTTACTCAGATGTTGCAGAACAGACACTGGCAGTGATGTGAAGTCACCCTCTGATATTTTGGGGAAGTGATTAACAGAACACCCCCACACCCCTGCAGGCACAGAGCTCTAGGCTCTCTTACCTCTGCTCAGGGCAGCAAGTGGATGTCTCTGTGGGCTCTGGGAGGTTGAAGGACAAGGTGCCTGCTCAGATGGCAGAGGGCTGCTCTCCTCAGCCACATTCTCAGTGCTGTTCCCACTGGACCCTGTGCCTGGTGTGTCACGCTCTGGAGAGCTCAGCTGGAGCTGCTGCTGGACATCAGCAGTGGCCTGGAACTCAAAGAATGTCACTGAGGGGCACAACTCGAGCTGGGCCCTGGCCTCAGTGCTGGGGACAGGAAGAGGTTTGATATGTGCCTTCGGTGCTGCTGGCTCAGGGGGGTTCCTTGCTCCAGGAGTTTCTGCCATGGGCCCTGCAGCACTGAAAGGACCCAACTTCAGGGTGTTCCTGTCTGGATCCTGCAGGTTGTTGGCAGGGGACTGCACAATGTAGGCATGGGCGAGGGGTGGCCCTGCCGTGGGGGCAAAGGCAGGTCTCTGGGAGGCTGTTGGCTGATGAAATGTCACCTTCTGGCAGTGCAGCATCTGCAAATCCACCTCAGCAGGTGGCTCTGACACATTGTTCTGGTTGATTCTGTCTCCTTGGTTGTCTACATCTGCTACACACTGCTCTTCATCAGAGATGATCAGTAAGTCCTTGTTGTTTTTGAGCTTCATGTTCTGTCCCCCAGTGTGGCCTCTAACACCACACCCTGTCAAGTGCTGCCCTGCTGCAGAGCACGATGTCAGGAGCCTCCTGGTATTCTGAGTCCCTCTGGCTGAGGGCTCCTCATGCCTTGTGTAGGCTGTGTCAGGCTCCTGCTGAGTGACTCCTGGGGATCTGCCACACGACCCCAGGCTCCCAGCACCTGCTGCACTCCTCTCAAAAGATGATGGGGTCAGCCTGAGCCTCTTTTCCCTGAAGTTGTCTTCTCTTGCTGAAGCCTCAGAAAGCTGGAGCCCCCTTCTCCTTACAGCCTCAATCCCTTCTCCCCCTGTGTCAGGTACCTTCCCATACTGCCAGTGATAGGCGTGTCCCACTCTGCACATCCACAGCACAGCATTGTCCTGGCCCAGGTGACCCATGTTCTGTATGAATTCCAGGGATGGGATCTGGTTGCATATGGTCCCATGAGTATGTGCCCAGATGACAAGTTTGGAGAGATCCATGTGGAAGGAGCTGGCACTGTTGCACCCTCCATCCCCAGTGCTCTCGTTCTGTAAAGGTGGTGAAAGTGAGTGAATGTGCAAAGAGCAGCCCTGGGGCTGTTCCTGTCCCTCCTCCAACAGAGCAATAATTACAGACTGGCACTTTCCACTCATGATTCTTTGTAAAAAGCAATTTTTTCACTCTTTCAGTCTGTGGTATCATTTATGCCATAACAGAACACTCACCATGCTGCTGCTCTGTGTCCCACTGAGCCTTCTCAGGTGGAGATCAGTGACTCTTTGAATGGCCTTTCTCTCTCAGAACCTGAAATAATCACCACAGGTGTATGTCTATATACATGGAGGTGTGGGTATATACATACATAAACCCTTGGCCAGCAGATGCAACTGAAATTCTCCATGCCCAGCCCAGAACAAAGGCCACTGCAGGCCTGTGCCCTCCCTGAGCTGAGCTCCCTGCACTCCCAGGAACTCTGCACACAAAACCTCACCGGGGTAAATATTTGCAGGATCAGCCTCTGCAGCACCAACAAAACGGAAACAAAATATAAACACTGAAAATAGAATTTCACAAACTGAACTCAGGGAGCTGTTCAATGAGCACTCTGTGGTTGGCAAACTGTGTCTCCAAGTGCTGTACTGCAGAGAGAGAACCAGGAATAGCGAGGCTGGTCCAGCCTGACATCCTCTGACTTTGCAAACAGTAACAAGAGGCGGTTTCCCAGCTGAAGGATTTGCACAAGTAACTTGTATTTATACTAGAGACTAAATCTGAAACTCTCCCATCTGTCTGGAAGGCTCCATGTAGCAGCCTGGGAATTCATCCCTGTTTGTGTGTCACAGGGAACACTTAACACCCTGAGCCCCGTGGCAGCCCAGGAGCCTCTGTGACCAACACTGTGCTCACAACTGGGAGTGCAGCCCATGTTCCAGGTGTCTCAGCCCAGGGTTAATTAAAAGCTTTGCAATTAGTGGTGGTAAAAGAAGCCGGGCTGAGAACTCTGGTCACAGGAACTTTGTCTAAAGCAGTTCTTTGAGCAGCTGTGGCCAGGCCTTGGCTGGGGTCAGGGGGCCCAGCACACACCACAGGGTGGCAGAGGGTGGCACAGGGTGGCACAGCCCCAGAGCTGTGGAACACAGAGCCCACCCTGCCTGACGGCTGCAGGGCTGCTCTGCGGGCTGGGAACACGGTGCTTGTCCACAGGGGTTTCTCTCGGGAGCACGGGAGATAAAGTGAAGGCAGAGCTGGCAGCACACGGGCAGGAAGGGCAGGAGTGCTGCCCCAGGGCAGGGGCAGGGGCAGGGCCTGCCCACCGCTGGCCCAACCACTCTCCTGTCAGAGAACAGGTCACACCTCTCGAAGGTGCCCAGCAGGGACTGGCACAGGAACTGCTGCCCTTGGGGCAGGCCTGCAGCACACAGCACAGCTCTCTTCTAATCCATATATTCCTTCCTAATGATAGCACGGATAATTTTAGCCTGAATGCTTGGCTGGTGCATGTGCCAGGACGTGGAATGTGCAAAGACAGAATTTACAGAGAATTTTTTACGGAAATCTGCTGCTGCTTTAACCAAAACCCAGACAATAGAAGCCTGTATGGAAGCAGCAAACGCACTTTGAGCCCCTGACATTAATTGAGGCCTTGTATGGGATCTACTGTCCCCCTGAGCTCAGCCCTGATGGATCCCAGCAAACAGGGTGGGGAGTCACCCCCAAGGGCCATTTTGGCTGTCCTGACCCCTCACAGAAGGCAGCTCTGCCCAAGCCTCTCCCCAGAGGTGTTTGGCCTGTTCCCACTTCCCAAGTCAGGGAGCTTACAGCCTGTGCCTGCTGAGCCCCCAAAAGCTGAGCATAAATTTGGGGGAGAACCATTTTCCCTCCTGAAGTCAAAGAGAGTTTTATCTTCAAGTTCAGTCTGTGCAATTCCCCGATGGGGCTGAGCTGCTCAGACAGACTCAAAGGAACTTCCACGCCAATAATGTGGTGCCTTCAGTCAGTGTGGGAAAAGGTAGCAGGAATGGCTGCATGGTCATAAGGCCATAAAATCACTGACTTGGCAGATGAACATCTTGATCCCTATCACAGGCCTCTGCAAATGGAATGCTTTTATCTTTCCTTATCTCCAGGCACATGTCTTCCTCTTCCTGATCTCCTGGAAAAAAAAGCCTTTTTTTCTCTTGCTGTTTAGTTCCCAGCCCAGGCTCTGGTGCTCAGCTATGGACACTTCCAGCAGCTGAGAGTGCTCCAAGGAATGGCAAGTGGAATTGGTCTGGATACACAGTCACAGCTGAGCGAGAAAAATGACCCCTGTCCTTCCCCCAGAGGCTGAACCAGCATATGCATCTTCACTTTAAATAATAAAAATCTATCTTGATCATTGCCACAGTTTTTACCTGCTTCCAACAACCCGGGGATCCCTGTAGGGAGGGGTCTGGGACTGGAGTCTTTTTTGGAGCCTTGTGCCTGGTTCAGTGTCTGCATGGCTGGGAGTGATGTGATGGGTTAATTTTCTTTCCAGGAGAGGCTCCCATCTGATAATGGACACTGTGTGCAGGACCCACACCTTTCTGCAGGAAAACAGGACATTCCAGAGCTGTACAGTAAAGGATTTAATTTTTTTTAACCCATAGAGAATTCAGTGCACTGCTAAAACCTATAGTTAGGTGAATTCAGGCTCACTCAAGGAAAAAAGGTGGGGTTTTTTTAATTTTTAAAATCTACAAGACTTGGCTTTCCTCAGACCCTGCTCCACACAGCTCTCCAGGTCTCAGTGCTGTGGATGCTGATTTTATCTCTGTATTCCAGAAAACGTGGCCAAGTAATTTCACAGGAGTCTCCAGCATTTCAGGGGAGACTGAACTCTGGGCTGACTGAAACACTGAAATACTCTTTCTGTTTTAATACTTTTCTGTTTGTACTTTGAGCCCCTGGGGGTAGGGGAGAAGCATACCCAGCACTTTCTGAAAATTATTCTTCTGTAAAGTCTGTCAAACACAGAATCACCTGAGAATGTCACCATCAGAATCTTCCTCTCCCTCCCTCCTGGGTGTGCCCAAGGCCCGGGCCCGTGTGACACACACAGCCTTGTGCAAACAGGAGCACTAAATAAAGACACTCATTTGGAGGCACTAAAGGCCCTTTGACCCCCCTGTCCCAGTGCCCCCACCCTGTGCCAGCCCTGGCTGGTTCCTCTCACGAGCCATAACGCCTGTTTGGCACATTAGAAGCCGGGACACACGAGGAGCCAGAGAATCGGAGTGTGCTGCCTTCCCTGCTCCAGATAAGACAGTGCAGGAAACTGCAACAATCCTGCTGGAAAACAGGATACAGGACAGCAGTACTTAAATGTGACTCCTGCCCCTTCCCTGCTCCCTCAGGAAATCCTCCCTGGAGGTGGGGGGACACCAGAGAGCCCCCAAACACAGGCGTGGGGCATTGCAGAGCACCGGGCACGGGGGCACACGAGGGCAGGGAGGGCTGCAGCTGCACTCAAACACATCTGGCTGGCCAGGACGGGAGCTGAGCAGAGCAGCAGCAGCTCATGGCTGCCAGAAATCATGAAGCTTGTCCCACCCTCTTTAGCAGGGCCTGGGGGTGGATCCATCATTTCCCTGCACATCGTTTTTCCTGTTCTCTGAGATGTTTGTTTCCCTCCTCCTCTGCCCTGTACAAGAGCCTTCTCAGCACCTCTTCAGTTCTCTTCCTGCTTCCCCATCCCTCCACCAGCCCCTCCTGCCCTGTTTGCAGGAATACAACTCCCAGGATACATCCTGTACTTGCTACAGGGCACCATTCCTCCATTTTGAGAGATGCTTCCAGAAAATCCCACCCAGTGTGTCTGCAGAAGGCAGGCTCTGGCTCCAAGCTCCAAGCTGGAGACAGACCCTGCTGGCAAACATTGGCCTCCAGCACCACATTCCTTAAACAAGAGCGTTTTTGTTCAAAAATGTGGACACCACTCTTTCCCCGAGTCCTAATTGTCACTGAGGGGCTGCGTTCCGGAGCCGCTGGCCCGGGATGTGACTGTGAGCACTAAATCGAGGCCTCTGGAAATCACTAATGACAGTCAGGGGCGGCTGGCACGGCACTGCCTGGGCCATCAACCAGGGGGCAGCCACCAAACCAGCGGGAGTGACGGAAAAAATGCACTGGAAACCAAGAGCTGCTATAAATAGGAGCTCACGTTGTGTCCCCCAGGAGGAAGGGGTAAAGCTGGAACCAGTAACGGGCAGATCTGTGGGCTGGGCAGGGACCGGCACCTGCGGGCACAGCGTCCTCCCCGTTCCCCGTGCAGGCCACGGCTCCCCGGGGTGGTCTGTCCCCAGCCGGGCACGGGGATGAGCGGGATGGGCGGGATGGGCAGGATGGGCAGGATGAGCGGGATGGGCAGGATGAGCAGGATGGGCAGGATGAGCAGGGAGCCTCTGCAGCACAGCCGGGCTGGGGCACGGACCGTGTGTACGTGACACCGAGCTGCCACCGGGAGTGTCGCTGCCTCCCTCGCTGCCTCCAGGCTCGTCACCAGGCGCCGGTAACGGAGCCATTCCGGTACCTGCTGCCCACGAGCACCTTTGGTCCTGCCCGTTCCACCGCGGCTCGGCGCGCCGGGCCCGCGAATCACCGGGAACGACGTGAAACGGGGACTCTTTTGTTCCTGCTCCCCGCGCCCGGGGCCGGAGCTGCCGCCACCCGGTACCGGCAGGGGGCGCTCGGTCACGGTACCGGCAGGNTCCCGCGTCCCCCCGTGTCCCCGCCAGGACCCGCAGCCCCGCGGGCAGGGCCGGGGGTGCGGGGCCGCTCCGCCGGTGTTTGATATCAAACAGCCGGGCTGGCCCGGGGAGGGGGCAAATCTTGTTTGAGTTAATTGTCAGAGCGTTTATTGCAGGGTTTTTATATTTCTGAGCGGCCTTTTAAAGTTTAACTAAAATAATGGTGTGCCACGAGGCATTTCTTCAACCATCTGCTAAACTGAACGAACCAACCCAACCCCACCCACCTCCCAGTGCCGTGGGTAGGCGGACACAGCACCCAGAGTTTCACCCCTGTTTGGGGGCCTGGCACCCCCCTCCCCTGAGCTGAGCCAGAGCCCTGTCCCCTCTTGTCCCACCTGCCCACAGACCAGAGCCCAAAGGTTCCCTCAGCATGCTCTGGCTGAAGAATGGCAGCAATTTGTTATTAAATAGTATTTGTGGTGAATCTGTGCCTTGTAATTAGATGTAATTTTTCACAGTGGGACATTCTAACCTACTTCTTTTACAACACAGACCAACTTTAATCACCCACACCTCAGCTCCTTCCAGGAATGAGGGTTTCCCCTGTCTAAAGCCCCTGAAATCAAGGGGACTCAGCCTGGGGTGGGAGGATTTGGTCTCACAACCAACAGGCTCCTGCACCTCAGGTGTTTTCAGAGGTTTGCTGGGATGAGATGGGAAATGGCTCCCAGAGGCAGGAGTTGGTAACAAAACACCCTGCAGGGGAGGGGAAGCTCCCTGGCTGAGGGATGGCTCGTTCCAGTCCCTGCTGGGCCTCTGGCACAGGGAGCACAGCAGGAACCCCGAGTCCTTGTCCCTCACAAAACATCTCCCTGAGCAGCACCCCGGGACTTTGGCCACAGGCAAAAGCATTGGTTCGTGCTCTCTGGCGATACCATGGGACATCTGGAGGACTTGCAGGCCCTTGGAGCCCTCGCTCCTGCTCAGTTTTGTACTGTATCCTCGTTTGGAAGTGCCACAGTGTCCCTTACCTGCTCCAAGGTCACGGGGGTGCTCTGGGCTCCCACGGAGCACAGCACTGGAAGGACAGGATCCCACCCAGGGCACGGGGCAGCCTAGGAGAGAGGGGAGAGAGGTGTTAGTTAGTTAGGAAAGGGATCTCAAAGCAACCTGCCAATCCCTTGGGCAGGATGGAAGCAATGAGCAAAGCTCTGTGCCCCGGGACCGGCAGCATCTGGAGAGGCACCAGTGAGAGGCAGTGCCTTGAGAACAGAGCTGAGAGCCTTGTGGATGAAAACTCCACAGCTGGATGGCACTTGTCTCCTGGGAGGGGCAGCGAGCCCAGCACTGGCACACTCAGCCACGTCTGGACAAGAGACACACACTCTGGTCTGGGATTCGGGAGAGCTGCCCATCCCAGCAGTCCAACACCCTGCCCAGAGCGTGAGCAAGAGCAGACCATCCACTCCACTGGACAGATTCCAGTGAAACCAATGCCAGTGGGTGCGTTTGGATCTGGAGTTCTCAGCTGAAACTGCCCCAAGGGACAATTCTCACTGCCTCCCCTGCCCACTCCCTCCCCAAGGGAAGGATCCTGAGAGTTGACTTCCAGCTGCTGCAGAAGGAACTGGTCACCTCACAGTATGGAACAAAGTATTTTCTCAGTAAATAAAGTATTGTTACATATTTTTTGAGCCCCAACCTAAAAGCAAGAAAATGTAGCTGAGCCGCCCCTCTGGATGGGACTTAGCTCCGAAGGGAGTGGGTTCATGGAATGCTGCTCTGGCTGCAGGTGCAGGCAGTACCTGTGCAGCAGGGAGCCAGGAGAGGCACATCCCCAACTTCCAGACCCGCTGCCAGGCAGAGGGAGTCTCATTTGGGCCATGTCGATGCTGGTTTCACCCAGGACCTGGAATTCAGTGCTGTGGTGCAGAGCAGGGAGCTGTGCACACAGCTGACAGTTCTGCACACAAGGAGCCCCTGTGCCCATGTTTGGGGCACTCAGCACACCTCACACGGGCTCCTGTCACTGCCCACTGCACTCACTGCCCTGGTATCAGAGAGCTCACCAATTAAATATTAAACCTTCCAAAGGATATTGGGTTTCTTTTGTTCCTTTGCAACTCCAGCGCTCTCAGTTCCTCCTGACTTCACACACTGCGTGTTCCTGCCTTCATGTTCTTTTAATGCTTAATTTCATACTCAGAGGGCTTCCTCCACCTCCTGTCTGTCACATGGAGCATCTGCTGTACAATCCAGACAAGGAGACAGCACTTAGGGAGCAGGTTCCTTACCCAGAGCCCAGCCTACAGCCCAACCACCATTCCAGGGCTCTGGACACAGGCTGCTGTGTCCCTTCACACTCTTCCACTCGGGTTGATTAGAACACTCCGAGTTTGAGTCTGGAATCAGAATGTGAGATTTCTGAAGCACAAGCCTTCACACCACAAAAGGAAAAGCCCCTCAGCCTGGGAGCAAGGCTTCCCTGCACTGCCCCACTGCCCCGCATCCTTCAGGAACACACGGGCCGGCAAGCACGAGACATCCACAGCACAATTACAGCACTGACAAACCAAGTGAGCCTCAGCAGCTGCCGCTGGGGACGCTTCATTCATTCCCGTATTGCCTTTTAAACTTAAGTGCCACTGGAACAAACACATCTTTGATCCAAGTAGGAAATCATTTGGAGCTTTGTGTTTAATAGAGCTGCAGCCCTGGGGAAATGATGTCGTTCTTGGCTGGGATGACAATGGGGCTCATGGCGGGCACAGACCGTGGCTGTCCCAGTGCTCTCTGAGCCAGCTGTGTTTGGACATGTTTGTTCTTGACTCGGTGTGGAAACAAGGAGCTGAACTCAGCACCACTGCCGAGGCTCCTGAGCCACATGTGTGGCACCAAAACACAGCATTTGGGGAGGGGCAGCAGCACTTGGGCAATCCCTCCTGTCCTGGTGTTCCTTCTGCTTTTAGGGTCTCTCGTGTCTCCCCCAGCTCCAGGGGAATCATAGCACGGACCAGGGGGAGCACATGCAAAACACAGGGAACCACACGGGCACTGCTGGCTGGGCTGCACCAGCTGTGTGATCCGTGTGCCCCTCGGCCTGCAGACACCTCTTCCTATGCTGTAACACCCTGTGCAGGCTCCACTCCTAAGGGAGCACTCCCAGGTGCTCTGCAGGTGCCTACCTCTCTGTCAGGGCCCTTTTTCAATTAAATGACTTGTGCTCAGACTGTGACATTCCCCTGCCTGGAGTCATCTGGCATCTGTGCCATATCCATTCGAAGGGCAGATGCAACAGGAGACACCCGCGGACAGAGGGGCTGAGCTAAGGTTTCAGGAACAATCCCTGAGCCTGGCAGGTGAGATGGAGACCCTGCAGCAATAATGCATGAGCTGTGCCTGGCTCCCCTCGGCCCCGCGGCGCTGCTCACCTGGGAGCTGCCAGTCCAGTTCCCTCTGAGCTCCTGCAGTGTCACAGCACTGCTGGGAGAACTGGGACAGCCCAGTGACCCAGTAACGGCCTGTGGAACACGGGATGGTGTGCTGGGACAGCAGCAGGTATGGCAGGGTCCTGCAGAGCCTCCCACACTGGAAACTGCTGCTGAGCCAGCGAGCCACCCTGAGGGGCTCAGCAGGATCCCAAAATCAAATCATTGGAAGTGAAGGAGCTTCCCAGGCCATTGCACAGCCAAGTGATGGAACAGCAGTCAGCTTTCCTTGCAAACAAGCCCCTGACTAAAGCAAAAAGGAAATGCAGAGCTGGAGCTGCAGACAGACCAGAAATGGTGTTTACTTCCCTGCCCCGGGATAGCAGGAGATGTGCTTGGAAGGAGTGTTGTTTGTATAAATAAATGTTCATTCTTGGCAGTGGAATGCAAACTATGCTGAGGGGCTAGAACCAGGCACTCGGGAAAGCTGAGGCCAGAGCAAGGGAGAGAGAGAGAGAGAGGCTGAGGGGAGGAAATTCACATTCATTTTTAGCAACTTGGAGAGGTTCTCAAGCCTATTTGACATTTTTGATTATGCTGATGTAGAGCCTATTCCAAGGACAAAAGAAGTCAGGATTACAGGTTAAGCAATTAGGAAATTTCACACCAGGCAGTGAGGGGCAGTGCTGCCTGGGGGTCTGGAGACTCTCTGAAACACAGGATCATCTTTCAGCCTTTCTAGACAGACGGAATTTGAATGTCTTGCAGAATCCTCACCCAGGTCAGGAACTCAAGACCTTGGTCCTGCAAACCTCTCCTGATGGAATTCTCCGAGAGCCCAAAGCAGGCAGGAAGAAAGAGCCTGAGCTGCTGCTCTTTGTCCAGACTTTCCTGCAAGGTTTATGGGAGGGCAGGAAATGATCCTGCAATGTGGCATCGACTGTGTCAGAGTCTGTAACTTTACAGTGGGAAAAAACCCTGCGATTTCTTGAGAAGAGTGAGCTCAGCTCTATGGTGTCACAGCACAGTCGGGGCCTGTCTGTTTCCTATGCTCAGAACGTGTTGTATTGTGGCTGCAGGGTCTCACTTTCCCTGTGTGTCTGTGGAAAAGAGCTTTACCTGCTTGCTCTCCCACCATCCTTTCCAAAGAATGTGCAAGGACCTGTCCCTGTGTTTCAGTTTGGGTGGCAGGGGCCACGGCTGTGGCACTGGAAGGGCATCTGTGTTGGGCAGACATGAGCCCCCCTGCTCTGAGCCCAGTGCTGGCACCAGGCTGGGGCAGCGGAATCGGAACCGTGTTGTCTTTGAGATAATGGAAAGTCACAGGGAGGTATCCAGCTTTGGGCATGAATAAATCATTACAGGTATGAATTATTCAGGGTTCAGCCCTCCACATGTGCTCCATTCAGACTCCAGCAGCAGCATCCCTACTGTGCAGCGTTTCTTCCCAAACATTCCAGGTCTATGACAGGCTGATGAATCCAAGTATTCAGATAATATGGAAGGAATAATTAAACATCTAGAAGTAAAAAGCTGCTTGAAACAGCTGTGACACCTCAGGCTGGCACTGCAGTGGCCAGCCATTGCCTGAGCTCCAGTGTCACTGCTGCAAGCTGTCCACCAGTCAGTCACAGGTGGGGTGGGAATAAAGGGTGCCTTAGGTGATCACTCAGAATTTATGGCTCAGATCTGTGCTCCGACACCAGTGGCTTTGCCCGGTGGTGCTTTTTTAACATTCTGTTTATTATGAGCTGAAATGGGTCGAATTAAGAGCAGCCCTGGTTTGCAGTGACTGGAGGGATGGCACTGCTAGAGCTGGGGTGCTGTGATCACTTTTAATGCCACAGCCCAAACCACTGAGCCCCCGGGCAGCCACCAGCCCCAGGTGCTGCCACGTCTGGGGAAGGCTGCAGTGCAGAGACCAGTAAATCAGACCATAGATAACTCAAAGCACATCTTAATTTTACCATAGATTACTGAAACCGTAGCTTCATCCTCACCACTCCAACCCCGACTGGAAGGGAAGAAAAGTGCTGTGTTGCACAGGCAGGAAATGGCTGGTTTGTCCTGCACAGGAAATGAGTCACCCCGGAGCATCGGGAGGAGCCGCGGGGACGGGGAAGTGCTGAAATAACATGGACGGGGAACAGCAGAAATACAGACAAGTCTCTCGTGTCACGGATTAGAAAGAAGGAAGCATATAAACTGCGAGCTCTTGTGACTCTACTCGGAATCCGAGGTTGATGTCGGTGTTCGCAGCTGCAGTTTGGCAGCCGAGGGCACCGGGGGGGTGCAGTGGGGACCCCGGCACGGCTCGGCTGTCCCAGCCCTGGCCCTGCACTGGAGGCCTCGCTGCTGCCCCGGCAGAGCTGTCCCTGCTCAGGGAGCTCGGCACCACAGGAGCAGGGGACAGTCTGGGCCACCAGGGAGCTCAGAGCTCACCCCAGTCCGGCCCCTGCCCCGGGATTCCACTCCCACTGCACCGCCCCCTCCCAGCGCTGGGATGTGGCACCGTGAGCGAGGCACACAGGAATGTTCTGGCACCCCAAGGTGTTGCTAAAGCTGCCAGTATGCTTTGAACAAAACCACCACGTTCATGAAAGGGGCTGGAGACACATGAAAGCAACAAAGAGAAGCAGAAGGATTGGAGACCCCCCAGTTTCTTTGGGATACGCCGGTAGCACAGTTACCTGTGAAAGAGTTCCCTGGTTTAGGGCCTTGCAGGGTGCTGGGAATAATGGGGCATGAGAGGCACTTCCAGGAAAGCAAATTGTCACTGGCACCAGTGTCCAGGGGGCACCACTGTGCCCAGGGCTCCTGAACCGGGGCCCTGCTCGTGCTTTTGGAGGGTTTCTGTTTTAAAAACTGCTGACAGAAGCGTTGGGTGAAAGAGGAAGAAGAGTTCTTCCAGATTGCAAAGGACAAGGTTACTCAGAGAAGTGTCTGTGACCCTGCCCAGGCACGGAGCTGCTCCACAATACAAAGGGAAACAGCAGGAAAGGGTCCGTTTTGTTTCAGAGTTTTTCTTCCCTGGTGGTGAATTAAATGCCAGGAGATAACACAGGCAGGAAGGGCTCAGAAAGCCAAAAAGCTGGGTGTGCTCCAGGGGCCTTTCCCGGCGGGAGGAACTGGAGCTGGAGGGTGGGACACTGCTCAGGATCCTACAAAACAAGCTCGTTCATTCTCTCCCCTTTGCCCTCCTCTTTATTTTGCACATGGCCGTTTTCATCTGGGTTTGTTTTTCAAAACAAACACAAGGACACACAGGGGCAGGTCCTGCTCCCTGCTGGATCTTGGTATCAAGTGTGATCTTGTTCTTAAATGCGTTTTCCTGTTTGGCCCAGAGAAAGCCTCAACAATATCACTGCTCACTTTGCTCCCTGACCAGATGCTGTCTAAAAAATTCTGTTCATATTGCAGGAAAAAGACTGATAAAATGTTGCACAATCATAATTTCTGCCAGAACTGCGGAAAATCAGGGCAAGCTTGTAGATTTAAGTCAGACCACATCTGCACGGGAGAGGCCTTTGGAAATCAGGAATCCTGTGGTGGCATCCAACTCTCTCTGCTCTGCCACAGATACCTGAAAAGCACCTGGGAGACCTGCACATGCCATAAACTCACGTCAGCAGCCACTGGAAATCAGATCATGTCCTGGCTGAGCAGTAATGAATGTGTTCAGTCTTTGGGGCATGTTCAGGGTGCTCTCCTTTAGGGCACTGAAATACCCCATATTAAAAAAACCCCAGGGATTGTGTCTGCATGGCATCCTCGGCCACGGAGGGATTCCTTACAGAACAGAAGCCAGACCATTCTGAAGGGAAGATGAAGTGAAACACCTCCATGGGAAATTCACCTTAAACCAGGCACAGATCAAGGGATTGCAAGAAGCTTGTGTTGGCAGTTAAATTCCTGCTCCCTTTGATCACATCACTTTATCTCTCTGGGTCTCAGCTACAGTGGATCCATAATCCCATCATTTGCCCATTCTTTGCCTCATCAAAGTTGTAAATCTCTTATCTGAGGCAGCAGCCGAGCCTTTCATATGCAGGACCTGGTAAATAACCTGGTTTCAGATGGTTTTAGTTGCCTTTAGCAATAGATCATAACATACTTTTTTCCTCAGGGAAACTCCACAGGGGCCAAACTGGGAGCCCAGTAACCCAAAGACTGGGGAATCAGAGTTCCCAGCTCTTTGTAGGATCCAAGGCCAAGGGAGGCTCCTGCATTTCTCAGATGGGGACGAGAGTGAGGCTGGCAGGGATGTCTGACCCGGGTCACCAACCCCCTTGGCACTGCCCTGCTGAGAAATGAGGGCTCTGCCAGAGGAACAGCACAGCAGCACGGGTTGGGCAGAAAACAGACCGTTTCACTTCTCTTTTTCCTCCTCCTGTGTGGAGTGTAAGACTGAGAGACATGAGAACATGAAATGCATGTCTGAACCTGCCAGAGTTACCTGACATGAAGCAGAAGCACTGCCCAGGGATAACACTCCACATTTCCCTTGCACTCTATTTTTAAAACAATTCTCTGAGCATTGACATGGGTCTGTGTTTAACCGGGGCATTTCACCCACGGCAGGAGATGCTCCATGGAGCCGTGGTGGGGAGGATCCAGCTGGGGACAGACCCCCACACCTCCCAGGTCACCCCGAGGGGGCCACAGAAAGGATTTCACACAAATCCTCCACAGTCAGTTTAAATTCACCATAGGTGGCCCAGCACCTGCAAAGCAAATCTTCCAGAGGTTTCAAAGCCCCAAATCCATGGAATCTTACCCGAATCTCTGCAGAAGTGAGGCCTACAGGCCATGACAGACATTAAGCCTAAGACAAGCTGATCTCGTTCCGCACTGAGGGGCCGTGGAGCTGCTCTGGGCAGCAAACGGTGCCTGAGGCACAGAGCAGCCTCATGCCTGAGCACCAGGTACGTGAGCTGTCTTACCTCACAGGATCTCTCTCACTCACTGGGTAATCTTTATCCTTAAGACATTAATTGCCATTACACACTCCCTCCTGTATCTCAAATAAACCCCTCGGCCCCGGGCGGCCTCCGAGGGGCGGCGCGGAAAAACGACCCTCACCCGGGAGAGCGGCGGCGCGTGGCTTCCCTGCCCACACCCAACATGGCGGCAGGGCCGAGCCCCTCGCAGCACAATGTGCACGCGGGAGCCCCTGCCCGTATTCAAGATGGCGTCCAAGGCGGTAATCCCATGGCATGCCCCCACTCAAGATGGCGGCTCCGGGTGTCATTCCGGCCTCCTTCCCGCTCTGAAAATGGCTCCTCCCAGCCACCTCCCTCCGCCTACCGAATGGCGCCGCGCACA
>WEIV01013365.1:71993-99460 GCA_013390005.1 Calyptomena viridis | reverse complement strand
CTTCCCCGCGGGCAGTGCCGGGCCCTGCGCGCCCCCCGCCCGCTCCGCGGCCGCTGTTTTGTCCCGGCATCTCGCTCCAAAACGAGCTCTCCGCGCTCCTCTCCTCTGCTTTTTAGTGATCTGGTTTTTTGCTTCTTCCAGCGCGCAGGAGTTAAAATATTTCTAGAGGCCTCCGAGTAAGCAGTTTGTTTTCCAAGAGCTGTAAATACGGGAAGCCCAAATTAGTGCCTTCTCGCTTTCTGCCTCGGAACACTGGTCTGGGGAGAATTAGGCACAGTCACATGTCTGGGGTTTTTTACGCACTGAAAAAGTGGCGCCTCAGTGTTGTTTTCATCTTAAAACCCGTAAAAATCGTGTGTTTTACCATTTTTGCAGTTCAGGATCGCTCTACTGCTTTTAACCAGTTGCTCATCGTGTTGAATGATATTAAAAAAAAAAACCAACAAATTCTCAGCACATGAGATCACACATTCTAGTGGCAAATATCGGTTTGGTATCAGCTGTAGTTCCTGGGAAGGCCGGTGTTCTGTGCATGTTAAAGTAGTTGCTGTTTGATTGTGGAAGTTCTAGCGAAACACAACGACTCTCGGTTACAGCTCATCTCTTGGAGATCCCCATGTGGGGTCTGTTTGCCCTGTGAAAGTGTCTCCTGTTTCCTGCTGAAACTTTAAAAGCTACTTCGGAAAATGGTTTTAGGTTTTTGCCGAGTTGGCAGCGAGTGGCCGCCTGGCTCCAGGCTGCTCCTGTCTCCTCCCGAAAATGATCCCGAGCTGTGCCCGAGTGATCCCCTTTGAATAAGTTGCTTTGTTAAAACATGTGAGGAGTTCGTATGGGCCGTGCTGCTTTGGAAAATGACCTGGAGGTTTTACTGGTGCTGCTTAATTTTTCCCGTATTGCGTAGGAATTATCCCATTAGTCCATGGAAAAAAATAATTTTTATGAAGGGCTTTATTGCCTGTTCTTTTGGAACCGGGAAAAGTTTTAATCCCCTCCTGAAGGCCGATGTGCACAACAGGAGAATGAAACATGGGATAATTTACTGAGGGGGTGTGTGAACTGCAAGTACGTTGCACATTTGAATAAAACTTCTGAAGTACCGTTGGATTTTTTTCCTGTGGTGTTTGTTATCAAGTGGGCTACAGCAATATCGCAGGAATCGATAGTTCTTGGCAAACAGAACGGCTCTTCCTGTTGGATGGCTCTAAATGCCATCCCCTGCTAAGGCACTTTATGTAAAACATTTCCTGTGCGAGAGGCCCACAGGAGGAACAGGAAGTGGGAGAAACTGCTCTGGGGTAAGTTGGAGAGTTTGGGAAACCTGGGACATTGCCTGTTCTTCCTGTGCTTTGCTGGCAGTGGCAGCTTCGAGGCTGTGGAGTGCCTGGGTGATGTTGGCTGAGGGAGCACACGGTGTCAGGAGCTCACTGCTGACCCTGTGAGCAGCACCAGCACTGGATTGGGGTCACACTCCAGTGCTCCCCTGGGAAGCACAGGGCTCTGGGTCGGGCTGGGCAGTGATGACACGGCAGGAGGGAGCGTGAGGAGCTGAGCTGGCTCTGCTCTGTGGGGCTGGGGGCGCTGGGGCGGCCTGGTGAGGTCGAGCAGGGTTGGATTCCCTGAGCAGTTACGGGTTGTTGTGAGAGGGGAGGGAAGTAAGAACTAGTAAATGCAAGTTCTCGCAGTAACCCAGTGCTGGGTTCTGAGTACTCCAGGCTCGTGTTGGTGGTTCCAGGACTGCCCTGCCTGCGTGTCCCCTGCCCACAGAGCTGCCCCCCGGGCAGGGCACTGCTGCCTCCCGTGCTCTGAGCCAAACCAGGCAGGGCTGGGCAGTGTCAGTCCAAAGGGGTCCTTTCTGCTCTGGTTTTGTGTTGCTGCTTTACAGGGGGTTGGAGCTTATTAAAAAAGATGCAGTCTCCAGTGTGAGGGTACAGCTGAAATGCTTAGGCTGTCCTGAGCACTCCCACAGAAGGCGAACGTGGAGGTGCAGGGAGGCTCTGGGAGATGGTAGGAAAGCCATTCTGCATCAGTGCAGGGTGTTGCTCTGAGATGTGTGTCGTGGGGCAGAATGCTCACTGCTGACGGGACCTGCCATGGGTTTCTTGAGGTACAGCTGGGGCTGCTTTTCATCTTAGTTAATCAGTCTCATTTTAGAAGGTTTATAAGTTTAATGACTTTTTTCCTAGAATTGATGGAGGAACCCTGTGTAGGGACTGCCAGTCCCTCTGGGTGCTCTGCTGTGGCTCCATTGGAGCTGGCGTGGCCAGGGGGCTGCTCTGAGCCCGGCCTGGGCCCACTGGAGCTCTGGCCCTGGTGTGGAGCTGGCCCTGGGCCCGGCATAGGAACTGCAGAGGGGGTGTTGGTGGCAGAGCTGACTGTGGCTCTCTCCCCTCGGTGTGGTCAGTCGGGGTCCCGTCGCTGGGCTCGGGGGCTGCTCGTGCCCCCCATGCCCCTGCAGGAGGAGCAGGCACTGCCTAGGGAGTGGGAGAGCTGCAGTTTTCTAGCACTGCTGGGTCTTGGGTCTCCACCATCACCATCTAATAATTTTTCTTTGTATAAACTGTCCTTGGCTCACCTGCAAAGACAACTGTGCACTTTGACTTGCTTTTTTCTTACTACTGTAAACTATGCTGGATTTTTGTGGCAAACCTATCTAACTTTTTTAATCCTTTTCTTTCTTTTTTCTACAGCATTGTCCAAGATATAACAGTTGGTACAAAGGTAGGCACTTCTCACTTTTTCTCTCTTTTTACACTGCTCAGCATCTGACCTAGTTTTAGCCTTACCAAATGTAGATCTTCAGTTGTGAAGGGTTATTTCTGGTACCATGTAAATTGGTTTTAACCAGAAGGTAATTTAGTTTCATGTGCATTTAAAACTTGTAATATGGCTTAGCTTTGAGCTCTTGGCATTTGGACACCGATTATCAACTTTATTGTTTTTAGAAACGGCCCTTTCCCCTGCTAAAATGTCAAGCCATGCTTGCTACTTGTGTGCTAGACAATGCTTCTCCATGGAGAAACTGGTCCTCTTCCTTTGGAGAACTCCATTTCCTTTGTGTGAATTCCTGTTCAGTTATATGTTAAAAATCCCTCTGCCACGAAAGGGGGTGTTTAGCTGTTGATTCTTAACTCCTACGAGTACAGTAAATATGACCTTTGCCCTTCTAGTCTCAGGTTTGGGAAGTGCAGCCTTAGCCCCAAACTGGGAGCGCTGACAGAGGCTCCTCCTGTGCCCTGGGTGGCACCAGGTGCCGCGTCCTCGGGGTCGGTGCAGGGCAGGCTGGCACCCCCTCCTGGGCCTGGTTTGGCTCAGTGGATGTGGTGGCTCTGGGGTCAGCACTGCAGGGAGCTCAGCCCCGTGTGGGTGTTGGCCCTGGGCACCTTTGTGGTGCCCGAGGGCTGCGAGCTGGGCAGGGGATGCCCTGGGCTGGGGCTGGAGTGCTGGGAGCCCCACGCAGCTGAACTCCCCTGCCAGCAGTTCTGTGCTGAAGTGCAGACTGAGCTGGGGCTGCAGTCAAGCATGAGGCAGCCTGGTGGTGCTTTAGGGGTCTGAGAAGTGCTGAGTGCACGAAGGGGCTCTGACAGCTGTGGAGGAGAGGCTGCTCCAACGTTTCCTCCTACGGGAATCTTAAATTCGAGTTGCTGGTAGTGTCTGGTTCTGGTGGGAATGCTGCCTGCTGCAAGGAGCTCAGGGTGCCATCGGATGCGAGGAGGAGAGGCTTGAGCCTGGACTACAAGGTTAGTTAATAGTTCATAGCCACAATGAAAGGTGGACCAGGGCATCCCTTGACACTGTAGGGCAGTTTGGTACCAGGTGTCCTGGTGAGCTGGTCAGTGAAGGTACAGGTGCCCTCAGTGCATTTTAACAATGTATAATTTGTACTTTAAGAAGTGGTCTTACATAGCTAAACTTGACCAGGAAGCTTCTGAAGCTGTCACTGTAGTCAGAGCTTTGGGCTGTGGGGCTGCTGCCTCATCACTCCCATCTGGGGGACTGCAGTCCCTGGGGTGCACAGGCACGTGGCTCAGAGGACTGGGAGCAATCCCATCCGAGTGCCTTCAGCCCTGGCACAGGACAGCTCTGTGCCCATGGCTGTGCTGGTTGGACAGGGGGGAGGGAGCAGCAACACTCAAGTGTGCATTGAAAATGAGGTTTCTTGTCAAGTCAGACGAGGCAGGCTTTGAGAAAGTTGAAGCAAAATATAAAGAGTGGCAGAAGCAAACAGGAAAGCTGAATCATCTCGGTAAAGGTAAGTTTTCAAATGATTTTTGCTGAAGCCATGTTATCTGGGTGTGTTTGAGTCAGTCCTTGAGTGTGCCAGTGCAGCTCATGTAACAGAAGCCCCCTGGTTAGTGCTGGGGTGTAACATAGGTAAGTTGGAGGCTGTGCACAGCTGGAAGCACATGCTCTGCTGGGACAGCTCCCCCTGCCCTGCTGCTCCTGCTCTGCTCCCGGGATCCAGGACAGGCAGGGGGGTCTCCTCTGTCACCTGTGCTCACCAGGGCTTCCTGGCCGAGCTGCCACATCACACGTGGCAATCTGAGCTGGAAAACGTTCTCATCTGGGGTGTAAACTTACTCCTGCCATGCATGTGCACAGAAGGTAGGAATCTGTTAGGGTGGTGGAAGATGACAGTCCCCAAAAGCTGTCAGCTCTTGGCATACTTGGTGACATGCTGCTGAGACCCAGTAACCTTGTCCGTGTTCTCTTATTGTGACTGGAATGTCCCAAAGCTGGACAATTGTCAGACAAGTAGGAAAAGTGCCTGTGACTTAAACCACTGCTGAGCAACATCTCAGGGCAAACTCCCAGTGGCCTCTTGGTGTCTTCCTGCTGTGAGTGCTGAATTTAACTTTGAAATTGAGGACTTTGTGAAAGTCAGGTTTTTTTCAGTTTGCTCTGCTGTATTGTTTTAAAAGGCTTCTGGAGGTTTTTTCTGTTTTCTCACATCCTTAATTTACATATTAGGAGTATTCACACTAAGAGTATTCACACCCACTTATTAATTTTTCTGAGGTCTTAATTAAATTTAGTTTCTTTAACTTAAGGACCCCCCAGGTGTACCAGTGGCTTACTTGTCTGAGCACTGTACTGCCTGATGGTGTGGTTTTTAATCAGGTGTAATTGTAGTAGCCATTCCTGGCTCCTCAGTTTAAAGTGTGTGAATTTGTTTAGGAAGCTCATTGCCATTCTGGTGGCGGGGGTTCCTGATGCACAGCCTTCTGGAATGTCCTACAGATTAGAAACATATGATATAAGACTTACTTCTTCTCATAATCTCACTGCTGTCTGGAAAGCAAGGAACTTTGGCCCTGAGATGGAGGCACTGTGTTTGAGCTCTGAGGTGCTGGTTTGACCCTGCAGTTGCCTCTTCCAAGTGTCTGGTTGTCTCTGTTGTATCCCCTTGCCCTTTGTGCAGTTTCCCTGGCTGTCACTGTTCTTTCACACCCTAATGGTCTCTGAGGACTGACTAGAGACAGGATGGATGAACTGTGACACGTCGTTCTTCAAGTGAAATTGCATTTCAGTGACTGGAAAAGTCTCTGAATTAGTTTAGGTGCTGAACAGTCCTGTAGTTTCTTGCTTAAGTTGAGCTCTGCTTGAAAGATTTTGCTTCCAAAAACCAAAAGTACATTTCTGTGGTGCTTGAGAAGTTAATTTTTAAAACAGGCTTTGCTGGAGTGTGATACAGCCTGACTGCATAGGAGTGATTTGTGGTGAAGCCAGGATCTTTGCCATGGGAACAGTAATTATGGCTTCGGGCAGTGGGCCAGGAATGTTGTGAGGAAATTCCAGTCCCCTCCTATGG
Source organism: Calyptomena viridis (assembly GCA_013390005.1). Lineage (NCBI taxonomy): Eukaryota > Metazoa > Chordata > Aves > Passeriformes > Eurylaimidae > Calyptomena > Calyptomena viridis. The sequence continues at coordinate 93,651 of WEIV01013365.1, read as the reverse complement.
CTTTAGTTAGAGGCTGCAACAAGCTGGCTCTTGTGGGCTCCCCGACAGGCGTGAGCACACATGGGGGCCACATGTCCGTGCCAGGGCACACGGGGCAGTGGCTCTCGGGCAGCTGGGTGTGCCAAGCAGCCCCATCCCACCCGGGCCACACACTGCCTTGGGCACCTGGGCCTTCAGGGGGTCTGTTGCTTTGCCCTCAGCCTGGGAGGATTTAAAAAACTAGGAAAATAACACGTGCACTTACTCAGCAGCACCTTTTCAATGCCACAATGTAGGGTGGACTCTGGTCTCTGACTCCTGGCATCTGTACAGGTACTGTGAGCCTGGAAAAGGCAGGGGGGTGGTGCCAGGTTTGTCCTCTCGTACCATTACTGAATTTCACATTCCTTGGTGTCTGGTCCAGCTCTTCCAGGCTGTGCTCCTTTGGGCCTCCCATCCCTCAGCCCTTTGACAGGTGGGGCAGGAATGTCCTTCCATAGGTTCCCAGTTCCCGGAGTGACTCATCCAGCACTATTTCTCTCTGGTAGGATTTGTGCTGAGCTTTGCCAAGGCCCCCTCAGCTCCACGGCAGTGATTTAAAAGCTCAAGGTTGACTGAGCAGTTAAGTTTCAGCTTGGGAAGGGTTGATCATAAAGCCTGGGCGTGTGCTGCCCTACAGAGCCAGCATGACTGCATTGCTGCAGCACTTGGGAGTTTAGGAATTTTGGGCCGTTTAAACTGGCCACACCTTTTATTTGCTCAAAGGGCAGGTTTGTTTCGCAGGGTGTCTCCATAGTAGCAAAGACTGAGAAAGAAAGTCGGGAGGGGCTGGTGGATGAGTGGGTTGAAGATCTGGCTCTGCTGTGAGGGTGGTGTGTGTTCAAGCTCCAATGCAGCTGGTTGCCAAAATGGTGTGAGCAGGTGCTCTCCTGCAGCAGTGGAGGGTCTGGTGGCTCTTAGGGACTCCAGGGGCCTGAGCCCCTAGAAAGGGTGCTGGTGCTTGTGGTAGTGCCATGGTAGGAAACTGCCGTGCTCTGACCCCCTCTCTGGGCTTCAGAGGGGCTGGGAGTGTGTGTGCCCCTGTGCCAGTGGGGATCCCAGCAGGGAGCTTCCCACTGGCTCTTCTGAAGGGACATCAGCCTAAATCTTGTCCAGGCAAGAGGGAGGTTGTGAGAGTTGTAACAGCCCCACGTGGCAGGCGAGTGGTGGTGGCTGAGCAGTGTCCCCCGTGCCTGCCATGTGTCCATGGAACATCCTGACTGCTGGAGGGCTGCGAGTTTGCTTTCTGGTGGAGGGCTTTCTGTGTCTGGGTTGGTGCATCAGCCATGAGCAGTTTGAACTAAATTGAACCCTTCTGGTTCTGGTCAGGTGATAAATTGTGTGTCCAGGGGTGAGCTGGGAGCAGCATCACCCTGTGCTGAGGCTGCAGAGTCCCGAAGGTGTTTTGTGTTGGCCTTAACTTCCCAGCTCCCTGATGGGGATGCAGGAGTGGTATGTGTTCATCAGAGGTGTTTCACAAAAAAGTTGACACATAGATTGTGTTTCTGACCCAAACTGGAATGTTTTTCACACTACTTTAGCTGACTGAAGAGTGCTGGAGGCAGGAGAGGGGAGTAGAGGGGAAACATAAAGGAGCTTTGCTGGATGTGAGTCTTTGGTGGAAAACTAAAAAAACTGGCATCCTTCCTAGGAGTTTAAATTTAGTTCCATTCTTGAATCTCGAATCCCTCAGCAAAAAATGTTGGAATGTAACATGAGTGTGATGATGTCATCAGACTGGATTTCTCTTAATAGTTTCTTCACAGAGATTTGGGCTGTGAAGTGAAGGATCAGAGCATTCCTGCATCCCTCTGGGACTGACCTCAGACAGCCTTGATGAGCTGCCCTGGTCCTCCTGTGCTCAGAGGCATTTTCTTGCCTCTTTGATTGCAGCAGAGGTTTGTGTAAGCTCCTCAATGACCTGTGTCATTTTGTGAAAACATGATGGTGGGTTTTTATTGGCTCCACAGTATTTTTTCAGAGTTAAGAAAGTGAAGAGCACTGATGCCCATGTGCTCTGGCAGGACAGTTCTCTGGTTTCTTTTCAGAGGGGGGATTTCCACGTGCAGCTGTTCCCTGCTTTGCTTTCTGTAATGGCTGTTAGCTGATACCCTGTTTGCCTCCAAAATCCGCCTTTTCCCTCACCAGATCCTGCTATCCTGAGTCTGTCAGAGCACTGCAAGGTGCTCCACATCCACAGGCAGAGTGCTGCTGCTCAGTAGGGTTTCCTCAATGAGCCAGGGGAGAGATACAGCTTTTTGTAGATCTTGAGCTTGACCAGCATGTGCCTTCTCCCTTTCTGGTCATTGGCCCTTTCCTTCACATGTGCCCTGTCTTTTTGTCATTGCTTTAATTTTGCTTTCTGCCTGAAAGTTGATTAATATCACCTCTTTGACTCGAAATATTTTTATGGTTGGTTAGTTTGTTTCTAGCCTTTTGCACAGCCAAGATGCAGTTGACTTGCTGTAATCCATTTAAAATAAGTGCTGGATCTTAAGGAGATAAAGGATTATATAGGGCAGCTGGGAATTTCTGTAGCACTTCTAGGTGTGCTGGTAGAAGCTGAGACAATCTCTGGCCTCATTCCAAAGTGTGGTAAACCAGGTAAAATCCTGTGGCAGTGAGGCAGTGTGTAATGTATGTGAAGGAGATAATGCTTTTTAAGCTGTAAAAGCCTGGGCAGACTAAAAATTCTTAGGACTTACTTGTTAAAACTTCAAAGCAAGGCATCAGGTTTGGGAGGTGGTCAAAAAGACAACTGGGAAATAGGAAGTGTTCAGCTGTAGCTTGCAGCAGCCTGGCTCTCCCCAGCTCAAACAGGGAAGGAGGGCAGCCTGGAGTGTGATTGCATTAGTGCAGCTTGGGCAAGGGGCCTTCTGCAGCCACGAGTGTCAGGCCAGAGGAGGCTGCTGGCATGGAAACCCATCCCAGTGGGGGCTCTGTGGTGCCAGTGTGCTGCTGGCTGGGGATTTGGGTGGTGGAAACAGCCCACCCTGCTCTGGGTGGGATCTGGCAGTGCAACTCCAGGAGTGGTGGTGGTTTTCGATCAACAGGGAGAGGAGATTTGTTAGTTCAGAGGAGGAATTTGATGTGCTGTGACTGCACTGTGGCTTCTGTTAATCTTGTCATAAAAATACCAGCTGGGAAGGAAGGGCTGAGCAGGAATGTCAGTGTAATTGCTGCTCTGAGCAGGGTGGGAGCTGGGGGCTGGAGAACTGTATCTTGAAGTGCAGCCGGGGCTCCCTGAGCAGCTCAGAGGATGCAGCAGGGAGGGAGCAGAGCTGTGGGTGAGCACCACGTACCCCACAGCCCTTGGCTGGGTTTGCTTTGTTTGAAACCTAAATTAAATTGCATAAAACTTCAGAATCAATCACTTTCCTACTGGCTTTCCCAGTATAATTCAAAATACCCAGTGGGTACATTGTTGGTGAGAAACTTTTCTAAACTTGTTCAACCAACCAGGCTTGCTTTGTTTCCTCTGCCTCTGCTGAATTGGGTACTTGGTAGGAAGCATTTGAATTTATACTGTGGGTTTAAAGAAACTCTTCAGAGAGTCATGTACAGAAAGAAAAGACAAAAAAAAAAGAGTCTGGAAAGAGCCTGTGATGATCCCTGCAGCGTTAGGGCAGAGAGCTGATCAGGGCTGCCCAGTGCCCACTGCTGGGAGCAGGACACAGAACTGGGTTTCACTTTGCCTCAAGTTTGGTCATTCCAAAAAGCAACGATTTCCTGTGGCTGGAGGATATCAGCTCCCAGCAGGAGTGGAGGGAGAACACGGGCAGTGAACGGCCGTGGTGGGTGCAGCCTCCCTGTGCTGAGCACTGCCCCGAGGATGGCAGCACTGCCACTGCTCCTCTTGCCCTTGAGCAGCCACTCCTGGAAAGGGAGATGGGGATAATTTGGGTGTGACTGTGCAGTACTACATGTACTGTCTGTAAACTTCCTTGAGTAGAGAAAAGACCTTGGAATGACTGCGGTTTTCCAGCTACAGCAGTCTTCCCTCTTCGTTTGCATGGACTTCCAGCTGGGAAGCTTACAAATTGACTGCTGCTGCTTTTGATGTGGAACAATCATCCCCTTCTACCTCCCGGCTCTGGTCACAGTGGGCAGCACAGGCTGTCTCCAAGATAAGAGGGGAGTGAATTGGAAATGGCTCTCGTTAAAGAGACATGGGCTCGTGGGGCTGCAGAGATATCCCTGTCACAGGCCTGGGAGGAAGTTTTCAGATATGCAAGGAAAGGTTTGTTTTAAACAAGCCATTAGGAAAGTTAAATTCGGGGAATAGAAATTCTTTCTGTAATAGTGTAAATGCTTGTTTTTCCAGTTTATGGTTTCCTGGGGTTGCCTCTGTGAGAGCCAAATATGTGGCTTGTTCTCCTGGTGTTTCCATGATGGATTGCAGGAGCTGCCCAGTGTGCTTGCACAGACACATTGATTAGTACTGAAAGAGCTGCAGTACTGGATGTGCAGAATTTTACAAGTCAATGTTCAAGAACATGTTTTAAAATGTTGAAGGCCCATTAAGTTCTGATGCAAGGGGACTTCCATGAGGCCAGAAACACCTCTGTGGGTAGGGCTGTGCTTTGGTGGGTGGTTCTTGTCAGCAGGGGCCAGGTGTATCCCAGGACACAGCACAGAGCTGTACCTGGAGTGGCAACAGTGCAGGTACAGGAGGGTTCTTATAGGAAACTGGGGGATTTCTAAACAGGGGATTTCTATTAGCCTTGGAATTATGCCTTAATTTGAGTCATCAAAGGATGGGATCACAGTCTAATAGCCTCTCTGCCCAGCTTGCCTCTTGCTGCACTCAGGAATTGAAGTGGTAATTAGAACAGCTGTTAAAAGGCCCATTCCTAATGACTGTTCCCTGTGAGGAGGAGGCTGAGGCCTCCTGTGCCCAGAGCCTTGGTGGATCCTGGTCAGTGCTTGAAGGTGACCAGCAGCAGCACATGGACCGTGCTTTGGAGCCTGGCCTAACTCTCATCTTTGGGACATCAAAGTCCTAGAAGCCTCTTTGAAGAGCTGGATGTGAGTAGTCAAACGAGAAATTCAAGATTTGAGGGGGCAAGAAAAAACTGCCAAAGCGTGTGTGTGTGGCTGGGTGTTGTGGGGCTCTCAGTGACCTACTTTCCCAGCCTGTCTGCTGGGGCAGTGTGCAGAGCTTTTGTTGTTGCACAGATCCTGTTTCTGCAGGTGCCACCAGATACAGGGCATGTGGAAGATAAGGGTTTCTGGTGCCCCAGTGTGGAGCAGGGTGTGTTTCCATGGAGGTAGGTGGCAGTCAGCTGAGACAGGGATGAGCTCTGAGCTTTTTTCTGTTGATGAAAGCCTTTTAGTGGGGCATTTCTGTGGAAGAGTACTGTAGAAAATGAGGAGAGAGTGCTCTTAGGTGTTAGATCTGTAGTATCGTGTTTGCTCACAATTTACAATGAGATTTGAAGTCTTCTGTGTAACTTACATAAAATTAGGCCATGATGATTGTAAGCTGTATTGTGTATGTGAGCACAGATTGTGTTAAAAAGTCATTTGTAGTCATGCTTGCTTTTGTCTTTAGTAGTGTTTTTTGTGCTTGCTGCTTGGGTTAGAGCAGTCCTGGTGAGTTGAGGTGGTCTGGGTGATTTCACAGGGAGTGCTGTGACCAGAAGACCCCTTGCAGCAGATTGGGGTCCTCTGTGCCCTGACCAGCGTGGCTGTGAACACTTCCAGGGGTGGAGCACAAAGTACACAGCTTTGGGTCATACCCAAGCACTTGGGGCAGCTTCAGAGTGAAAATCCTGTGGGGTAGGAGTAGTCAGAAACCTGTTTTGCTGGGTATGGCAGGAGAAGGTGCCTGTCTGTGCACAGCACTGTGTGTAATGGCCTCACACAGCTCAGCAGTGCTCCAGCCCCAAAGTCCCTAATGCTGAGCTGAGGGAGATACTGGATAGTGCTGCTCCATTACCAGACTGGATCTGACTAATATTTAATTGATGGAGGTGAGCCTCACTGCCTGCTGTCAGTATGTTTTCACTTACATTTGTGTGCAGCTCCTCTCCAGCTTTCAGTTGTTCTGCTTTAGGAGTGCCACGATTGAATTGAGTGAAATGCTGTCTGTTTACCTTTCATCTGTTCTCTTCCAGCGGGGATCTGACGAGCTTTTCTCTCCTTGTGTTACTAACGGACCCTTTATCATGAGCAGCAACTCCTCTTCTGCAGGTAATACTGCATAGAAACAAGCACAGCAGTTGTTTCTAAGTATTGCAAGTACTGTGAGGAGGTCTGGATTTTCCTACTTGGCTGTAGTTTTAAAATCTCTTCATTTTTAGTACTTACTATGCCTTTTGTAGGACAGTGCTGAATAATAATAATAGACTTCTGCCAAGAACACCAGGCCAAGTGGAAAGGAATAAAGCAGCAATGTGGGGTTGGTGGCCTAGAAATGTGGGTGGGTGGGTGCTGTGAAATGGCCACTGGAGAGTTGATTCCATGGCAGTGGCACTTGGCTACATCACTGCCATCTGTAATTTGGGGGAAAAAGGAGTAGAACCTTGTGTCTTCAGACTCGGGGTAGCTTACATGGAATGTGTCTGTAATAGAGAAGTGTGTCAGCATTTGGGAAGTGTGTGCTTGTTCTTCCAGACCCTCCTCAGCAGCAGTGACTCTTGCTTCTTGCAGCTAATGGGAACGACAGCAAGAAGTTCAAAGGAGACAGCAGGAGTGCCGGGGTCCCCTCCCGAGTGATCCACGTCCGGAAGCTCCCCAGCGACGTCACGGAGGCAGAGGTCATTTCTCTGGGCTTGCCTTTTGGCAAGGTCACCAATCTTCTAATGCTGAAAGGAAAAAACCAGGTATTGTCTCCATAATTGAGAGCAGGGCTTGTGTCAAAGGCTCGATGAGTTTGTCATCAGGAAACAAGCTCCAAGTTGTTTAAACACCTGCCATGTGTTAGGAGTCAATAACTTCTCTTATTTTACTTTTCTGTGATTATCCCATGAGCTGTAGAAAATACTATTTTCAAGCTGCAGAAGGAGCTCAGTCCATAATTACAGGTTGTCACTTATAATTAACGTTAGGCCTGGTTTGGAAATTGCAGACCAGGGAATTATTTGAGCTGCAGTGTCATGAGTTGGCCCTTTTCACCCGGGCTGGCTTGACAGCTGAGTTACCACTGTGCAACGTGGCCCATTGAGGACACCTTTCCAGATCCAGTAAATGAGCTGGGTAAGGCTGAACACTCTTGGGTAATGCAGGAGGTGTGCACTAATTTGGTAACTAAAATTGTCTTGCAAATTAAGGAGTAAAAAAGCAAGCCAACTTTAATCATTGCTTAAAGTAATGTCTTTAATCTTAATTATGGAAAGGTGCCTCTGATATATTGTGTGGTGTGATTATACATAGGTGCTTACTGCAGTGACTGGCTACAATCCCTCACATTTCTGTTCTGAGGGAGAGAAGCCCCTAAAGGTGCAGAGCAGTGAGGGGACTTCCTGCCCTGCAGAGAAGTGAAGAGTGATTACTGCTGTGTTTTTGTGTTCTTCAGACACTTATGTCTAAATACACATAGCATGGGGGTCTTAAGGTGAGACTGAACATTGAATCAGTCTGGAGAGAGAAGATCCACCTTTGTTTTACTTACAGTCAGTTCTTAAACAGTTCCCTGTACAAAAACATGTGTAAATGGGACTGTGAAAATGCAGTCCTGTTGTGGCTCTGCTGGAGGGTCGGGGTGACCTGGTGCTGTGCTGGGGTGACGTGTGTGTGTTGGGTTTGACTCCCAGGCTTTCATAGAGATGAACACGGAGGAGGCAGCCAACACCATGGTGAACTACTACACCACAATCGCCCCGATGCTGCGCAGCCAGCCCATCTACATCCAGTTCTCCAACCACAAGGAGCTGAAGACAGACAACTCTCCAAACCAAGCAGTCAGTTTGTTCTCTGCGTTGTTGTCCCAGGGAGGGGGGACAGCCAGATCTCAGCTGGTGGATTCAGGTTCAGGGGCTTGAGTAATGGCTGGTGGTTTAGGATGTTGGTTTCTAATGTTGGAAAGATTTCTGTGAAGTGCAGCCCTGATGGGGCAGAACTCACCTGTGGTGGAGCACAGCCTGGTGCTGGTTGGTGCAGCTTGGAGGTGGCAGCACCTGAACCCAGCAGGTCTTCAGGCTCTGTCTGGGCCTTCGAGGGTCTCTCTGCACCCACCATACACTTGCAGAGGGGGAAAAAGTTCTGTTTCCAGCTCGGCTGCTCTTGACAATTTTCTAGGACAGGAACAGTGGAAAGAAGTTCAAGTTACTTGTGGGTCCTTATCAGGGGTGGCTGCCAGTCCATCCCCTTTGGCTCCTGTCACTTTTCAGGATCAGAGCACCCAGTGCTGTGCAGAGGGAATGCTGCCCTTGGGTGCCTCTTAGAGCTGAAGCACACGAGTGTTCTGTGTGTGAAGGGGCTCTGCAGGAACACCCCCAGGCAGTTCTCACTCCTGGATCCTTGTGGCAGATATGCATCAGTCTTTGTCTGGGCAGCTTCTCTGGGATTCTGGACATGGTGTTTCACCACAGAAGAGCCTCGTTTTCCCCTTTTTCTAAACAACAGGATAATTTTGCTGCATCAGTTGATGCTGAGCAAGGTTTTGCAGTAGCATAGGTAGTGCCTGTTTGATTCAGTTTGCATTTCTGTATCGCCCTTACTGGTTGGGGTGGTTGGCACTGTCCCTGTTTCAGATGTGCACCCCCAGCCCTGAGAGCAGCACGGGGCTGGGGGTGCACTCACTGCCCAGCCCTGCTGGCTGCAGGCAGGGAGCCCGAGGAGGCTGGCAGTGGGATCTGTGAGCAGAGGGGGGCTCTGACAGGCTGTTTGGTCCCACAGCGTGCCCAGGCAGCTCTGCAGGCCGTGACCACGGTGCAGGCAGGGAACCTGGCCCTGGCAGCCACGGCCGCCGCCGTGGACGCGGGGATGGCGATGGCCGGGCAGAGCCCCGTGCTGAGGATCATCGTGGAGAACCTCTTCTACCCCGTCACTCTGGATGTTCTGCACCAGGTAAATCACGTCCCCACAACTGCAGGAGGGGACAGCAGCAGCTGGTGTGTGGTTTGTGTTTGTACCCTGTGAGTTCTGAGCAGAGCTGTCAGACTTCTCTGGAGACCTGACACCTACAGGAGATTCTGCTGGCTCTGGCCAGACTTTAATTTCCAGAGGTTTGGTTCCTGGTCCGCTTTAATCGGATTGATTGGAATTCTTCAAGTCCTCTTTAGGTTTTAGCAAAAGTAGCTGCTTCTTGTCCTTCTGCCAGGGCAGGGGAAACAAACACAGTGTCCAGGAGCCATGTAGGCAAGTGGCCACTTTGGAAAGTTCCTGCTGTTTGCTGCAGTTGCTTAACTTTATCCTTATGTTTAAAATGGAAGCTTGACTGCTTTAAAGAATCCCTGAAATTCCTGGAAAAGGTCCCCTTTGTAAAGGTGCTTATGAATCTTCCTGTGTAATAACCCAGAATAAACAGAACTGTATTTAGGGGGCAGCTCAATCACTCTGGTGTGCTCTAGGCTGATGCCATGATGCCAGTTAAGCAATGCCAGTGGTGTGGCTTAAAACCTTCAGTGATTCAGTTGGAAGCTGACAGACTGGAAGAATGACTTTTGTTTATGCATGTAACAACAGAGATCCATATGAAATGATCTTACTGGAAATGTGATAATGAGATATGCAAATATTACCTTGCAGATTTTTTCCAAGTTTGGTACAGTCTTGAAAATCATCACATTCACAAAGAACCACCAGTTTCAGGCCCTCTTGCAATATGCTGACCCCATGAGTGCTCAGCATGCCAAGCTGGTGAGTGCTGGGTTACTCACTGGGGTTTGCCTTGGTTAATCCAAGCTCAGAGGGGGTGCTGGCACTGGGGTGGGCTCAGGGGGACATGGCCCCGAGGGCAGGGCACCAGTGGGAGGCACGGGTGGCTCAGGGCTTGGCAGAGACACTTGGGTGGGGCAGATACCTGCCCGTCCTCAGGTGGGGCCCTGGGGTGGCCTAACACCTCTCTCCAGAGGCGTTGAGCTTGGTCTAAGTGCATTTGGGTGAGCACTGCTCTGTGTCCTTGCAGTCCCTGGATGGACAGAACATCTACAACGCCTGCTGCACTCTGCGCATCGACTTCTCCAAGCTCACGAGTCTCAACGTGAAGTACAACAACGACAAGAGCAGAGACTACACCCGCCCAGACCTGCCCTCCGGGGACAACCAGCCCACTCTGGACCAGACCATGGCAGCTGCTTTCGGTGAGGGTTCGGGAGGTGGAGCGGGACACATCCCACCGGGGGGGTGTGTCAGTCGGGGAGAGGGAGGGGACATGGTCCTGCTGCATTGTTAGAATTTCGGAATACACTGTTAACGGGGGAAGAAACCGGGGATGGCCCGGGATCAGAGCGGGGCGGACACCGGGCGGGTCGGGGCCTCTGCCGCCACCTGGTGGTCACCTGGTCCGGGAGCACCGGGAGTGTCCTGGTCACAGCTCCTCCTCGGGTCCTTCTGGAACAGTACCCTGCTGGAAGAGCTGTTCCACAACAGGGGAATCCTTTGGTAACCTCTTGAAGGTCAGCGTTAGATGAGAGGCGTTTTGGAAGTGCTTTTTGTGGTTTAGGGTTTAGCTTTCAACTAAATGCTTATGTTGAAGGACAGGTCAAGACATTCCAGCTAACTTTAGGGAGGGTTAGGTAGATATTGGGGAAAGGTTCTTCCCTCAGAGGGTGGTTGGGCACTGGCACAGGCTCCTCAGGGCAGTTTGGACAATGCCCTGAGGCACTGGTGGGATTGTTGGGGCTGCCCTGTGTATGGCTAAGAGTTGGGATTCATGATCCTTATGGGTCTCTTCCAACTCAGAATATTCTGTAATTCTGGAAAATCCAGCATTTTCCTGCTGTTGGGTGTCTTTGTGTAACGTGTATGTCTTTCCCAGGTGCCCCAGGAATAATCTCTCCTCCATATGCAGGAGCTGGCTTTCCTCCTACTTTTGCCATTCCTCAGGCTGCAGGTACTGTATTTCGTAAGTTGAAATTTCATGTAGGTTTTCTGTTGCTGAAGCATTTTGGTGTTTTGAAGCAGAGTAGTGGTGGTTTTGTTGGGGTTAGCCATGTAAATTCTAATTCATTTGGGCATGGGAGGGGCTGGTGTTCCAGTATGTCACCTCAGCTGGGAATGCTGTGTGCAGCTGCAGCACCTCTGGACAGTGTCCCAAGGATGGGACAAAAATACATGAAGCAGGATGGGAGAGATAGTAGAGGCAGGCTTTAAAGTAATTGAGGGAGATGGGGAAGAGATATAAGTTCTTGTGCTTGGAATTTCCTCATGTGGTTGCTGAGGTTGGGAACTCGCTTCGACAGCTGTAAATGTGATCAAAAGAAAAGAATTGGACCTTTTTTTTTTTTGTTAAATATTTTGAGAAAGCTGGCATTTAAATGTGAGCCTGATTACATGTGCTGGGACAGTTGCACTGTGAAGATCAGAGCTGGTGTTGCAGGTAACAGATCATTGCTGCTTCTAGAAGTAGCCAGGAGTCTGAGGCGAAAGCTGGAGGTGCTGAACATGCTCTCTGGAGTGCCAGCCTGAACTGGCTCTGCTGGGGCACTCAGCATTCCAAGCCACGTTGACTCTTTTGCTTATGACAAACGAGTACAGACCGAGCTGTTGAGGCAGTGCTCTGGTGTTCTGGTACCAGTACCAGTGTTCTGGTAACATCCAGCCCTGCTGGGGAAACAGGAGGGGCTGCTTTGGGGACTAATCCATGGAGTTGTCACTAGCTGTTGTTTCTTGAGCTCTAAAGCTCTTGCCCTTGGAGGGTCAGTACAGGAGGTGCCAGCTGGTTCTGGGAGCAGCCTAGGAATGCCTGGAAATGCAGCTGCAGTGGTTCCAGGAGTGGTCCAGGAGGGCTGGGTGCTGGTGGCACAGGGACCTGGTGGTTGCATGCGTGGTGAGAGCACGTTGTGCATGGCCTGGTTGGACAGACCCTGCCCACACCCCCGTGACTCCTGCCCTGCACAGCAGAGCTCAGGCTTTGTGCTTGTCCGCTGTTTGTGAAACGTGTGCCAGTGCTGAGGCATCTGCTCAGCACCAGGCACTGCAAGAGCAAATCCTGGTAAACCAGAACATTTCCTGCAGCACCAGAAGCGGAGGCTCCTGTTGCCCTCGGAACACACGGTCACTGTTGGGGGTGATGAGTGACTTGCATGGATCAGAGGGTGTGTTGCTCTCCCTTCTGGTGCAGCAAATACACTAGAGTACGTGCTGTTAATTCTGTACTGGTTAATATTCTCTAATTTCCAGGCCTGACAGTTCCAAATGTTCCTGGAGCACTTGCTCCTCTGGCCATTCCAGCGGCGGCCGCGGCGGCCGCAGCAGGACGGATTGCCATTCCCGGCCTGGCTGGGGCAGGGCACTCTGTGCTGCTGGTTAGCAATCTGATCCCAGAGGTTAGTGCAGTCCTAACTTTACTTTTTTTCTCCTTCCTGTTATCTCTGCTTTCACTTTCTGAAAACGGATTGGGCTGAAATTCATTGAAAGTGAAATCCTGCTGTATCAAAGGAGCTCTGCCGGCCCCGTGCCCAGGGCAGAGCAGTACTCTAGTTCTAGTTGCTGAAGGGAAATGGGAAAGTCCATCTCAAATTGAAATTGCTCTTCCTTGGTTCAAAGCCAAGGATGCTGCCTGCCTGCTCTTGTCCCCCAGAGACTACAATGCCTGTCCCTTCCTCCCTCTTCTGTTTGGAGTCTCCCTGCCATTCCCATGGAATAGTGTCATTTGGGTCACAGAGTAGCCACATCCATTCCTTTTCCTTGGCATGTTGTAGTTTTTAATACATTAATTCAGAACTACAGAGAGACTTCATGCTGACCTTTGCTCTTTCTGTGTAGTGTCTGGACCCTTGCCAGCTTGACCCTGTACCTGTGCAGTATTTCCTCTGCCATGTGCTTGCACATTTCCCCCTTCCAGAATTCCTGGAAGCTTTTCCTTAGCTAAACCCCTTAACAGCCCACAGTTTACATTTTCAATTCTACTTAACTGAGTAAGTTGAAATATTTGAGCTTCTTTAAAAATAAAGCAAGCAATATTTAAGCAAAAATCTTTAACGAAAGACAGCACTGTAAGGGAATTGGATATGGGGGGCTCAGATTTTCCTTCAGTCAGCCCCTGGCTCTGGTTGGATTGAAAGTGTAGAACCTCTGGTGTGCAGCAGAGTGATGGGCTCTGCTGAGGAGCTGTAACTGGTGGGACTGTGCACACACCTTAACAGCACTTTGCAAAGCTGTAAAACTTACCAGTGCAGAGTCACCACAAAACCTCTTTGGATCAAAGGGGAAGCCTGGATGTGATGAATGATCAAAATGCTGAACTCTGGATGAGATGAACCAATTGGATCATGTTTTAGACTGCTCTTATCTGTCATTGCTGTTCTCTCCAGGGCATGAAATAGTGCAGGGGATGTGGAACAGCTTTGGGATTTGCTGCTCTTGCTCCCTGAGAACTGCACTGCCATTCCAGGGACTCTCATCTCTGGCTTGTTCCATCCTGAGTCTTGATAAGAGCTGGCATCGTTATTCCTGACCAATGTGATGCTGCCAAGCATGTGCTCTAGGGATGCTCTGGAGTGCCTGGATGGCAGTGGCAGGACAAGGGGCTGTGCTGCACCTCTCTGATTTCCCACAGCCCTGGGCAGTGCCACTGGGCACAGCTCTGTTTAGGCAGGAGCAAGCAGTAATTTCATGCCCTGTGTTTTTTGAGGAGCTCTTCACTCTCCATCCAGCTTGTCTTTGGGCTAGAGAGACTTTGGGACTTGGACTGAAGCTGTGAACTAACAAACATGAAACTTTTTCCATTGCCTGTATAATCAGTGTTGTAGAAACTTACCTGTGCCACAACCAATTAGTGAAGAGACAGTATTGCCTGGAGTGACTGCCCTGCCATGGGGTTTTCCTGGATGGGAATCACGGGAACTGTAATGCCTCTGTTCTTCCTTCCACAAGAGTGGGAGCAGTGGCACACCCAGCCTGTGGGGACCCAGGGCTTTGGGTTCTGCACAGTGGGAACAGAACAGACCTCCACAAAGAGCCAGTTCCTTTAGCCAAGTGCTCCCAAGAGGGCTTTGGGGCAGTACAGCTGCTCATCTGGGTGGTCTGTTCCCTTAAAGCAGTGGTTGGTATCCAAGGTGGATGTTCCTTGATGGATTGCTCCCTGCAGTCCCTGGCTCCAGAGCAGCAGGTGCTCCAAGTTTGTGACTTGGTCCATGAAGTCGTTTGTCTCTTCCAACTCCTGTAAATGGAGAGAATATTTTCACTCAAAATTTAGGGAATGCCATTGAGATTGAATTGGATATTGCAGCTTCTGAAGTCACTCTGTGGGGATACTGTCTCTTACATCTTTGTATATCTGAAGTAAAAATGCCTTTTCTTTATCATTGTGTTCCACTAGGTAAAACCTATTAACTGTTTCTGTAAGCAAGTTATTGTATGTAGAATTCTATAAATCTGACTGATGGAACACTACATATTCCTTATGTATTTACTGACCTGTGTTTTTTGCTACTTTTTTCTTTTCTCCCCATCCCTGAATTTTTTTTCTTCCCCTGATCCGGAATTTCTTTGCCAACTGACTGCACGGTACTTCTGCTTCCTGTTGTTGCTTGAAACAAAAAATAAAAACATTCCCCTTCCAAAAAAAAAAACACAAAAAAAAAACCAAAAAAAAAAAACCCTGCTCTTCGGAAACCAACCTGCCCTTCAATATTAACCATCTTGAAAACTTCATCATCCATCAACCAATTTCGCCATTTCCTGCGGGGACTCTGCCCTTCCTCGTTGTGGACGATTTGTGCACCTCGCTCTCCCCTTCGATTCCTTACCTCTTCCCTGTCCCTCCGCTGCCTTGCTCTGCTGTTCTCTAAAGAGAGTTACACCCCAATGCCTCTTTATTCTTTTCGGTATGTTATTATTCACACTTTTTATTACCTTGTTTTTCATTTATTTGAGATTACTTTTTGATACTTCAGAAATGTACAGTTTGCAGTTTGCTTTTTTTTTTTTTTTTTTTGAATGCATAATTTTGGTTTTATGTTGTTTACTTAGTTTGCTGTTTAATTTAGTTTGCCTTTGGTTTTGGTTCAGTTCTGCATGGGTTATTGCTTTGCATGTCTTTGATAAGAGTTTTAAATTGTGAGAGCATGCAAAATTGTCCAGTCTTCTGGCAGTAAGATTTTGGCTTTTTGCTGAAACCCAGTGTCTTTTCTTTAATGTATTGTTCCATTATTATTCTGCTATATAAGAATTCCCTTAATTAGAGCAGAATATGTAACCGTGGTTGGAATGAGATCAGTTCTGGTTGGGAATGGATGTTTTTGCTGTTGGATTTATTAGCTGATGTTAAGTTGAATGAGACCTTTTGTTTCCCTACCTAAGACTGTTGTTGTTTCCTCCCTCTTTGAAGGAGTCTATGGTGATGTGCAGAGGGTGAAGATTTTATTTAATAAGAAAGAGAACGCCCTAGTTCAGATGACTGACGGGAACCAGGCCCAGCTTGGTAAGATTGGGAGTGTCACCCTGGGCAGTGGGAGACAAAACAGGCAGTCAAAGCTTTAATGGTGTCACTTTGTTCTCTTCCAAAAGGAGCCCCAAACCCTGAACGTGCCCATGCCTTGTGGGGTGGCTGTGGGGCAGCTCTGGGTTTGGGGTGGCTCGGGAGAGGGAGAGGGAAGCAGACTGAGAACACCCCGAGGCTGAGGGACCCTGCAGGGTGTGGTAGAGCAGACCCAGAGTGAAACTGGTGTGTGGCCAAAGGGCCCCCCGTGAGGTGTGTCCTCCCCTTGCAGCCATGAGCCACCTGAATGGGCAGAAGCTCCATGGGAAGCCCATCCGGATCACTCTGTCCAAGCACCAGACAGTGCAGCTGCCCCGGGAGGGCCAGGAGGACCAAGGGCTCACCAAGGACTACGGGAATTCTCCTCTGCATCGCTTCAAGAAACCAGGCTCCAAAAACTTCCAAAACATATTTCCCCCTTCTGCCACTCTTCATCTGTCCAATATTCCGTGAGTACCTGCAGGGGGTGTGGGTGTGGCTGAGCAGGGAAGTGTTTGCAGCCCGGGTTTGAGGGCAGGCACAGGCACCTCCCTGTGCCAACTCTTGCTGTGCCAAGAGGCTGCTGGAAGGGAATTGGGAAAAGTCTCTGGTGGGAATTCGTTTTTTGAGACTTAACTTGGTCTGTCAATGTCTGTTTGACTGGAAAAACTATTTGTTTCAGACCCTCAATAACTGAAGAAGACCTTAAGATGTTATTTTCAAGCAATGGTGGGATGGTCAAAGGATTCAAATTCTTCCAGTAAGTGTTTTGTGTTACGTCCTCCTTGCAATGGGCTTTTCCCTACGGGAAGGGTGGAAATACTTGGTTCCCATCAAATCCCACCTCAGGCTCAAAAAGGTGAGCAGAATCCTCACTGCAGCATGTGACTCTGGAGTAAAGAATTCCCAAGTAAGCTGGGGTTGAGCACTGAGGGAGCAGCTGGGCTGTGTGTGCTTGCTACAGAGATACTCCTCTGTGTAGAGAGCGAGTGTAGTACAAGTACCCGTGGGGTTGGTTCTCTGCCAGCCCCATGGAGTGCTGGATGGGAGAACTTGGAGCAAGTTGGGGAAGGTCCTGCAGTGGAACTGAACATGCCTGAAACTTGTGTCTTGTCAGGAAGGACCGTAAAATGGCTCTGATCCAGATGGGCTCTGTGGAAGAAGCCATTCAGTCCCTCATTGAGCTCCACAATCATGACCTGGGGGAGAACCATCACCTGCGCGTGTCCTTCTCCAAGTCCACCATTTAGAGCTTGGGAAGGCCTGAGACAAAATGGACTTGACTTAAAACCTCTGGGGTTCACCCTCAACCTTAAAAGGCTGGACCCCAGGGTTTCAACTTCCATCATTCCAGAAAAAAAAAAAAAAGCCACTTTAAAAATGCAGCTGAAGTGACCTTAAAAGACCAGAGATTTTATTTTTTTAAAGAGAAATCAGTTTACCGGTTTTTAAAAAAAAAAGAAAATTAACTCTAATTCCTCTTGCTAACCTTGCGGTGATGGGTAACAATCTTGACTGTTCCAATAAAAATCACAAGTTCGAGTTTACACTATGGAACCTGCTCTGGGAAATTCCCCTCCCCTTCTGCTCCTCCTCCCCCAAAAAGCAGATCCCAACAAGTTTATCAGGTTTCACATTGATGCCTTTTTTGATTTCTTTACCCATCCATGCCTTGAAAGACCTAAAACCACTGTGTGAATTCACTGTAGCGCCTTGGAGTCAGGATTGTGGGGAGCAGGAGCTCCCGACCCCCCAGCACAACTCGGGGCATTGATCCCACCTTACCTGTGCACCTGCTGTCCTGTGCCTTAAACCTTCTCCTTGGGGAGAACCTGGGAGCTGCAGGGAGGGGCTGGGCAGGGGGGGGCACTGGTGGCTCTGGCTGACGAGCAGGGGGGGCACAGGAAACGCTGGGCTGTGACTCGGGCAGTGGGACCCACGAGGGTCCCCATCCCCACGTCTTGTGCCACTCCCCAGGCTGCTCGTGGGTCATTGCCACCTGCAGACTCAGGTGGGGTCACCCCAGAGCCTTTGCCCCGAGCAGAGGTGTGGGTGGGGAGCATTCCCAAGGCCAAATCACATTCCAGTGTCAGGACGAGCCCGCAGGCTCTGCCCTCAGAGCATTGGTGGGACACTTGTGGAGGTGAATCAGAGTTTGTTGAAATTGTGTGTGTACATACCTAAACGCTTGGCTAGGATTTGGAGAATCCTTGGATACCCCTGATTAGGAAGGTGCCTCTGAGGCACCTTTGTGCCCCTAATTGGAGATTAACGAGGCTGCTGTAGCTCCGCCATCGTTCTTAGAGCATGTCTTCAGCATTTGAGCTTTTGTTTGAATCCTTGTATTATACTTTGACGCCATTGCTGTCCTCTGTGCCTAGCAATATTTCCAGTTGACCAAATATTCTAATCTCTTTATATGCAAAAGAAATAGTTTAAGTACCTTTTATAGAATGATAAGATGGTATAAACGTAATCTAAATTTACTCCTTTGTGATATTACCCGTGTATACTGTACTTTATTTTCTTTGTTTTGTAATTGAAGCTGTAGGGCAGGAGTAGTTTCCAGGCTGAGGTCGTGGCTGAGGATGAGCAGAGCCAAGGGTGTGAGAGAACGAGCACAAACAGCTCAGGAATGGAAGGAAAAGGACCCAGGCTAAAGATTTTTTACCTTTTGAACCTATAAGCCCAGATGTTGTTCTAGGAAGGGAATTTATTAAAAGTAGAATGCAGCAGATCGGTTTTTCCCAATGATACAACCATTTTTTTTTCTGGCTTACAACTCTTTCCCGGGCCATTCTGCCTTCTATTCCGTGTGATCCGATGTTGCCTTACATTTCCCTCTAACCTGCAACCTGTTCGGATGCAAAATAACAAGAATCTTGTACTTTTTTTCAGGGTTTTTCTGCAAATTGTGGACCAAAGTTTGTTTTTTAATTGTCTTAGTGTTGCAAGTTCTGATTTCCTTGCTTGGTGTGGGAGCTCTTGACTTGCCTAGCACTGAGTGTTTGGAAAAGTCTTAACTTTCCGTAGTTCCCCCCTGGACTCTCAAGGATGTGAATTATGCTGGAGAAGTGTGTGAGGTCCGAGCGAGGGTCCGCCTGGGGCTGTGGGGCACTGGGTCCCCCCACCAGCTGAGGAGGGTGAGACCCCAGTGACAGCATTGCCCTGGCTGCCTTTGGGGACCTCTGAATCCAGGTGAGCCGTGCTGGGGCCAGGGCTCTGCCCCTGCAAAGCTCCCGGGGCCCTGGCAGCCTCCTGTGCTCGGGAAGGCACATCCAGGGGTCTCCTCCCTGTCGAAGCACCCCCTCCTCCAGTGGGGGGACCCAGCACAGCGGCACTGGGGTAACTGGTCAGCGCCCCATCACCCTCCCCAGTGCTGGGGTGGCTCCTGGGGCCGGGCCCTGGCCAGGACACACTGGTGTCCTGTGCCAGTTGCAGCTGGGTTGGGGTAACTGGGCCCCCAGCACGGCAGGTGCTCCCTTCGGATCCTGTGTTTGCATGTAAAGAATGTGAGTAACTAAGGGTGTACATATTTATAATTTTTTTATACCTGTTGTAAGACATGAGGGGCAGCAAAACCCAGTTTTTTATGGTGACCAGATGTATTGTATATTTTGATAACAGCAATTCCAGGTTCAGTATTGTGGAAGGTGGGTGGGGAGGGGAAGCGTATACACCATCAGAATTCCATTGCCTCTTTCAAAGAATGTTTGTAATGCAAAAAGAAAAGAAATTAAAACTATTTTATAACAACCTTTGTACCTTTCTGTAGCTCCATTATTTCCTGTTGAGATTGTAGAAGCAGTTGGTGCCCAGTCTGTACTTGTGCTTTCAATAAATTCTTCTGTATCCTTTGCTCCTGATCTTCCTCCTCTTTTTTGTGCCTGTTTTGCTTCTGATTTTTCCTTCTCATGTAATTCCAGCTGCCTCGTTTTATATAACTTTGACTCTTCCCACCCTCTGGGCAGCAGCACGTCCCTGTCTCCCTGAGCCTGGGGTGGGTCTGGCCCCTCAGTGCTGGGCTGGAGCCCCGAGGCTGTCGGGCCCTCACTGATGTCCTGCCTGTGTCACACTCCAGCACTTTTTACTTCATGTTCTTAAACTTTTCCATATGCTCTGGCTAATATCCATGAGAAATAACCCACTTTGAGTCAAACCCTCCTCTCTCTAGTCCTGTGCTGTGGCTGTGGGGCTGGATGTGCTGTTCTCCATCCCGTGGGAACAAGTGCAGTTCCTGTCCCTCCATGAGCTCCCAGAGGAGCGCGGCACTTGCTCAGGTGGTTCTGACCTGTGTGCTCAGCTCTGCCGGAGCTCCTGTCCCACCCCAGCTCTGCCGGGGCTCTGCTCTCCCTGTCCCTCTGTGCCGAGGCAGCGTTGGGCTCCGGGGCGACCGGGGGGGTCCTGCTGGAGCCGGGGGCTGCTGAAAGGGACCACTGTTGTTCCTTGAAAGGCTGATGGGATTTGTGACGGCTGCTCTCCCGCTCTCCCTGCGCATGTGGAGCCTGAGCTGTGCGGGATGCGCTGCTGCCCCGCGGGACTGAGCGGGATCAGCGCCTCTGGGGTGGTTCCCCAAGTTCTGTAGGGCCCAGGCCATCCCTCCCTCCATCCCTCCATCCCCGGATTCGCGGGGAATCCCTGTGCCCCTCGGACACTCATCGGCCGCAGGATCGATCGGGCACCGATGGACCGGGTTCCCATGGGAACGGCGGCTCCTCGGGGGCCGCATCCTGCCCATCCACCCCTTCCCACGGCAGAGCCCCCCGTGCTCCTCGGCTCTTCCCAGCCCGTGTCCGTGGGCCCAACTTCCCTAAAGCTGCCTTTAACGGGAAAACTACCGCAGGGAGACCGGGGCTGTTCCAGCGGGAATGTGCGCGTCTGCACCGAAGGGCTTTTCCAGCTCCTGCCCAGAGCACGGGGAAGGAGCTCCCTGCGGAATGAACACCCTGAACCACGGCCTTCCACGGGCCCCCGGCACCGCTTGGTGCACAAGGGGACTTGTCTGCCAGCGGAATCCCAAATCGGACCCCAAATCTGGCGCTCCTGGCTGGGGGCAAAGCGAGGGCGGCGCTGAGTCCTTTGTGTGTCACCAAGCCGGGGTGTCCTTCCCCTCGTGCTCCCCCGGGGGACACGGGGACGAGCCGGAGCCTCCCGGCAGAGGGTGTTCCCGGCGGAAAAGGTCGGGTCACTGGATACGGGTGGGCCCGGACCAGTCGTGGCCGGAGCCGATGCGCTGGGGGCCGCAGCCCCTCCCGCTACAGCCTTGTGCGGGGCCGGCGGCGGGGTGAGGATGAGGACGAGGATGCTCCCGCGCCCTCCCGGCCCCACGGGTCCCCAAGCGATGCAGCAGCGGCTGCTGGGGGGCTGCCCGAGAGGGGCTGCGGGAGCGATGCGGGGATGGCAGTTGCCATGGAAACCGCTGGGTCGGAGGCAGCGGGAAGCGGCGTGTGACGCCATCGGCACCGCAATGAGCCGGGAGCGCGGGGGCGACGTGGGGCCGGTGGGCTGGGAGCTTCTGCCGGGGGCGGCCGGAGCAGCGTCTGTCCCGCTGACCTTGGCCAGCGGCTCCGGGTCACCTCCCCGGGTCACCCGCACCGCTGGATGCCACAGCCCCGCAGCCCTAGTGCTGCCGCTGGTTGGCATCGGACCCCCCGGCTCCCCACCAGGGCCCCCCGCAACCCCCCACGCCACGAGCTGCTCTCACAATCCTCCTGCTAATCCCGGGTGGCTTTTCCAGCACCGAGTCAGGGTTATGTGGATAATCCATATGTTTGCAAGGCAGAGGCTTTGGGATATNCCCCCACCCACCCCAGTGGCACAGGATGGTGGGTCAGTGCGGCGGGACCCCCAGCACCCACAAACCCCCCCACGAGCCAAAGTCTGCTGCCTCATGGCAGCCTCCCCCCCCGTCAGACCCCTCAATCTAGTCCTTCCCAAGGCCCTTCAGCACCATTTGTCCCCCCCACCCCCTGACAGACATCCACTTCCAGAGCTGGAATAAAATAACCCCTCAGAAATGTCAGCACCAGTGTTAGAGAGAAAGTCAAAAGTGCTTGGAGCCTCCCAGCCCTG
>WEIV01013365.1:49917-63831 GCA_013390005.1 Calyptomena viridis | reverse complement strand
CCCGGCCCCTCCCGGGGAGCCGAGCCCCCGCCGAGCCCCCATCGAGACCCCATCGGGCCAGGGATGGGGGTCTTAGGGAGTCTGAGGGGGTCTCGGGATGTCTGGGGGGCCGAGGCGAGACAAAGAGCCGGGCGGGGCCGAGGACAGCGACAGGACCGACCCCTCTCCCCGCCGCTCTGGATCCCGGCCCCTGCCCAGGCATCGAGGGGACCCGGGGGGTCCCCGGGCCGCCCCCAACAAGCCTCCACCGTCGGCTCCCCGATCAGTCCATCCCCCCCTGTGCTGCGGGGAGTGTTGCCCCCCGGCCCGAGGATTCTTCTGCCCTGCAGAGCCTCCTCCCTTGCCCTGGGGCTGTGGGGACTCGAGGGGTGCGGGGGTAGGGGTCCCGCAGCATGGGGAGGTGTGACCGCCAAGCCCCCAGAGCTCTGCGAGCCCCCAGTCTCACTTGGACTCTGCTGGCGGGGGGACACCTGCCCTTCCCGTGGCTCCCGGGGGCTGCGCGATAGACTCGGATCGAGTCCTTGACCCGCGCTCCCGAGGAGCCCCGGGGACGGTGCTGGGAGCCACCGTCAGCAGGAGGTTTGTGTCTCCCGAACTGGGGCCTGGGGAAGCGGGCGCAGCTCCCTTTGTTCTGGAGGGACTCCCGGCAGCTCTCGGGGGGCGGCAGCGGCACCTCAGCCCCGTCTGGCCCTGCCCGCTCCGCCTGCAGTGGATCCGGCCGTGCCCTACCAGGTACCCCACCCCATACCCCATTCCCTTCACCCCACACTCTGCTGCTGCATCCCCTCCGCCCACCCACTCCAGGTCCCGTCTGTGGCCCCACACGCTGCCCTTGTTCCATTTTTGGCCCTAAGTGGGCAGAAATCTCCCGGCGTATTTAACATCTAAATCCCGAATCCTTGGAAGCCGCGATTAAGCCGCTCTCCCTGCGGAAAATCCCCGGTCTGAGCGACGCCGCAACACCGCGGGCTCTGACCCCCGCCCGCCTTGTGCCACCAGCACGTGGGGACAGCGGGGACGCGAAGCTGCCCCTGCAGAGGGACCCCTGAGTCCCTGGGGACCCCCCACACCCGGTCCCTTCCTCACTGGTGAGTCTGTCCGGCCGCTGCTGGTGGGTTCGTTGGTGTGGGGGGTCGGGAGGGTCGGGAGGGTCGGGAGGGTCAGGGGTCAGGGCGATGGAGCGTCTGTGCAGCCGGACAAAGGGAGTGCGGCAGCTCCGAGCTGTGAAGGCTCAAGGAGGGGAGGTGGGGTCCAGCCCCTCGCCCCGTGTCCCTGGGAGCCCTGATCGGTCCTGGTTGCGCTGGCGGGAGCACAGCCCGACCCAGCTCTGGGTGGCCACGGTGGCCGGTGGCCGTCCCGGCAAGGGGGGAGGCAGCGTGACCTCAGTCCCAAGGCGGACAGGGAGCCCAGCCCCGGTCCTGGCTCAGAACCCGCAGAGGAGCCCGAGCAGGGGGAATGGGCGGCTCCGGANACCGTCAGCAGGAGGTTTGTGTCTCCCGAACTGGGGCCTGGGGAAGCGGGCGCAGCTCCCTTTGTTCTGGAGGGACTCCCGGCAGCTCTCGGGGGGCGGCAGCGGCACCTCAGCCCCGTCTGGCCCTGCCCGCTCCGCCTGCAGTGGATCCGGCCGTGCTCTACCAGGTACCCCACCCCATACCCCATTCCCTTCACCCCACACTCTGCTGCTGCATCCCCCCCGCCCACCCACTCCAGGTCCCGTCTGTGGCCCCACACGCTGCCCTTGTTCCATTTTTGGCCCTAAGTGGGCAGAAATCTCCCGGCGTATTTAACATCTAAATCCCGAATCCTTGGAAGCCGCGATTAAGCCGCTCTCCCTGCGGAAAATCCCCGGTCTGAGCGACGCCGCAACACCGCGGGCTCTGACCCCCGCCCGCCTTGTGCCACCAGCACGTGGGGACAGCGGGGACGCGAAGCTGCCCCTGCAGAGGGACCCCTGAGTCCCTGGGGACCCCCCACACCCGGTCCCTTCCTCACTGGTGAGTCTGTCCGGCCGCTGCTGGTGGGTTCGTTGGTGTGGGGGGTCGGGAGGGTCGGAAGGGTCAGGGGTCGGGGCGATGGAGCGTCTGTGCAGCCGGACAAAGGGAGTGCGGCAGCTCCGAGCTGTGAAGGCTCAAGGAGGGGAGGTGGGGTCCAGCCCCTCGCCCCGTGTCCCTGGGAGCCCTGATCGGTCCTGGTTGCGCTGGCGGGAGCACAGCCCGACCCAGCTCTGGGTGGCCACGGTGGCCGGTGGCCGTCCCGGCAAGGGGGGAGGCAGCGTGACCTCAGTCCCAAGGCGGACAGGGAGCCCAGCCCCGGTCCTGGCTCAGAACCCGCAGAGGAGCCCGAGCAGGGGGAATGGGCGGCTCCGGAGCTCGGGGTCGCGCCGGGACCGGGCGGGATCCGAGGCGGTGGCTCCGCTTAGTGGCACCGGGGAGAAAGGCAGAGGGGACCGGGGCCGCCACCTCGGCACCGCTGCCACCGGCGTCCCGGACACCGCCCGTCCAGCACCGCCGCCCCAACCCCGGAGCAGCCCCCTCGGGGCAGGAGTGTCCCCGGGGACCCGACCCCGCTGTCATCGTCTGTCCAAGGACAAACCCAGGGGACAGGTTTGTATCCCTGGGCACCCACCGAGCTGGCACCCAGCACCCACCAGGGACGCCCAAGGCTGGCTCCTGCTCCGGGGGGGATGGAATGTGCCGGAGCCTTCACGTGCCAAAAGCAGGAACTTTTTCGGCACTGAAAACCCAACGCAGAAATCCCCGGTAGCGGGTGCCAGGGCCAGCAGCTGGGCCGGGCTGTTTCCTCCTCCCGCCTTGTTTGCACCGGGAACTCTTGACCCCTTTTATAATCCGAATATTTCAAAACACTCGGCCCACGCTGCGGAAACCCCCCCGCTCCCGCCTTCCTGCCCCCCCGCCGTCCCAAACTGGACATAAAAGCGAGTCCCAGCCCCAGCCCCGGGTGAGCAGCGCCCGTCCCGCGGTGTCCACAAACCCCCCACAGACACCCCAAAACCCCCACACACTTCCCAGCCGGGCAGAGGCATCGCCGGGCTCCTCCACAGCCATGGGGCCCAGTCCTGCTCCTGTCCTTGTCCTTGTGCTGCTGCTGCTGCTCGGGGCCACAGTGAATGGTGAGTGCCCCCCCCGACACCCCCTAATTCCTGACTCCACCTGCAGCCAGGTGTTGCTGCAGCCCACAGGGAGGGTTCCAGGGACCCCAGGAAGGGACCATGGGAGTGACATTGGCTCATGCCCCCCAGCTGACCCAGCCTCTCTCCTGCAGGGCAGCCTCGGGGGCGGATCCTGGGGGGCTACGAGGCCAGGCCCCACCTGAAGCCGTACATGGCCTCACTGCAGCTGGATGGGCAGCACGTCTGTGGGGGCTTCCTCATCGCCGAGCAGTGGGTGCTGAGTGCTGCCCACTGCACTGAGGAGACGTGAGTGTGGGGGGTCAGCACGGAGCTGCTCCATGCTGGGGGGTCTGTTGGACTGGGGCCAGATCCCGATCCATAGTCCCAGCCCCAGCATCAGAGCACAGGGCTCAGCTCCCACCTCCAGTGAGGGCTGGCCAGGGGCTGTGGGACCCCTGGGAGCTCCCAATACCCCTGGGGGAGCTCTCTGGCCCCCCACAGCACCCCATTTCCACGGCTGGTGCTGCCCAGCTCTGTTTGTCCCACATTCTGACTTCTCTTCCAGGGATGGCAAACTATTCCAGGTGCTGTTGGGCGCCCACTCGCTCACGGAGCCGGAGCCCCACAAACGCCTGTACCGGGTGCGCGCCCAGTTCCCCCACCCTGGCAGCAACATCCACAACAACAAGGATGACCTTCTGCTCCTGCAGGTGGGCTGGGGGCCGCTGGGACCCTCTTCCCCACCAGGGACAGCCCTGCTCCCACAAATCCCTCTGTCCCTTGGGACCTTATGAGATCATTGACTGAGGTCAGAGGAAACCCTCAAGGTTAGGCTGGACCTGGTTCCTCTGTCCCTGATTTCCCTGTCCCTCCCTCCCTGTCCCACGGGACCATCCCTGCTTCCTGCACCAAAGACCTTTGAGGTGCATCCAAATGCCTTCATCTTCCTCATGGCTCCAGCTCTGGTGTCTGGCTGTGTCCCAGAACTCTGGTCAGGACATGAAGCCCTGAGCGTGGCCGAGGCTGGGCTGGTCCTGATGTCAGGGCTGGGCTCACTGTGCCCCGCTGAGCTGTGGGTGCAGCTGCCCCCCTGACCCAGGTCCCCTCTCACTTGGTGGCAGCTGGAGGAGAAAGCGGAGCTGAACGTGGACGTGCAGGTGCTGCCGTTCCAGCGGGAGGACAGGGACGTGGCATCCGACACGGTGTGTGAGGTGGCAGGATGGGGCACCACGAGCCACAGCGGCCGCCGGCCGGACAAGCTGTACCAGGTGGAGCGGCCGGTGATCA
Organism: Calyptomena viridis; assembly: GCA_013390005.1. NCBI lineage: Eukaryota > Metazoa > Chordata > Aves > Passeriformes > Eurylaimidae > Calyptomena > Calyptomena viridis. Next base: position 59,414 of record WEIV01013365.1, on the reverse strand, counting down.
GCCGCGACGTCTGCAACCACCGCACGCGCCACGACGGCACCGTCACCCAGAACATGATGTGCACTGACTCCCGCAGGAAGGACACCTGCAAGGTACCACCTGCCCTGCACGGACCCGCGGCTGGACCCACGGGCTGGGGCTGCCGATTCCCCCGGGGGGCTGGGAGAGGGCGAGGGGGGCGGATGCCCCCAGTCTGTGAGAGGCCGGGGCGGGGGGCAAGAGGAGGTCGTGTCCTCGGGGTGAGGGGGCTCCTCGCCCTGTTCTGGCTGCTGAAGGGCAGCTCACAGGAGCCTGGAGACAGGAGTGAGGGGTGGGAGATGGGCTGGGACATCCCAGCAGCCCCTTGGCCATGCTGACAAGCCTTGGTCCCCAGGGAGACTCCGGAGGGCCCCTGGTGTGCGGCGGGGTGGCCGAGGGGGTGGTCACAGCCGGGTCCCGCGTCTGCGGCAACTACAAGAAACCGGCCATTTACACCCGCATCGCCCCGTACGCGGCCTGGATCCACAGCGTCATGGTCCCTGCGGACGGGGAGCGGGGCCCTCGCTGAGGGGACCCCAGGGACCTGCTCCACGCCACGGCTTGCTGCTTCCAGCACGCCCAGAGCACCCGCGCTGCCGCCCCTCCGCACGCCGGGGGCTCCCACCGCTGCCCACCCCGCTGCCGGGGCATCCCCCCGGCAAGGAGGAGAGCTGGGCAGGGGCACTGGCGAGGAACCAAGGAAGGGGGTCCCTGGCCCCCCACTCGCAAAGCACAGGGCCCAGCTGGGGGAGGGTGGGGGGTCACAGCCCCTCCCAGGCTTTGCTGAAGGTGCTGCCCACAACCGCTGCAATAAAGTGATGATGATTCCTGCAGAGCTGCTGGGGGTCTGTGCAGGAGCCCCCGCTGAGGGGAGCTGGACATGGGGTGGGAGATACTGAAGTTGAGACCCTGGGAATGGCGTGACCTTGAGTGGGAGCAGGGGACACATCCCGCTGAGCTGGGACCTCCTGCCAGGTCACTGTGTGAGTACTCGGGAAAGCAGAGTCTGCAGTGGCAGCTCCAGCTTCTATGGAGGGATCTGTGCTGTGACCCTCACAGGACTCTCACTGGGTCCCTCCTGTCCCAGGGCAGGGCAGAGGCCCCATCTTCCCACCACAGCCCTGGTCCTTGTCCTGTGTCCCACCCCCACTCTCCCACTCCCCAGCCCTTGGAGGGAGCAGTGCCAAGGCACAATGGATGGAAACGGAGCAGCAGCAGAGCCCAGGGCACTGCTTGACCCTTCCAGCCCTGTCCCAGGAGCTCCAAAGTGGGCAGGGGGCCGGGGGGGGCACGAATGTCCTTCCCCCTGCTCTGTCCCCCTGCTGTGCTGCTGCTCCACATTCCCAATCAAACGTTAAATAACCCCAAACCTGTTCTCTGAGAAAAAGGAGCTGATGGAGGGCTTAACAAGGTGTACTTTCCTAATTAGCCATTTGATTGGCCTTAATTACCGGCAGAATGTGGGGAGAGCTCTGCACAGCTCCTACAACTCCGTACCCTGAAACATTCTCCAGAGTTAAGGAACTCTGCCAAAAGCTCCAGTTCTCACTAATGAAAACACAGTTCCAGAGAGAAAGGAATGCACAAAAACTGGCTCATTCTTTCCTTTAAAGGGTCTGTGGGGACATGGAATTGCCTGGCCGGGATGCAGCTCAGCAGGAGGCTCCAGGCTCTCCTCCCTAAGAGCTGAAGGACCCTTGGGAGCAGAGCAGGCCGGGTCACCCACTGACCCCAAAGGGCCCGGGCTCTGCAGGCACAGCCACGCTGGCACCAGGAGGTTGTGGTTTCCTGCCTGGTGCAGCAGCTGAAGGGGCCAAGGGAGGGCAAAAGTCCAACGGGATTTTTGGCTGTGCCAGGAATGCTCCCCCTCTGGAGCTCGTGTCCAGTTTTGCCTGAAGCTGGAGATTTATACAACCCCAAGGATTTGATGTTTTCTCCCCATGTGTCCATAAGGACCTGGCAGAGCCCTGGAAACATCCATTTCCCCTTCCCCTGGCAGCTCTTTTCCCAACAGAGGCACTGGGGGCTCTCCCATGGCCCCACTGGCCCAGCCCCACGCTGGGTGGCCATGTCACACCACAGAAACAAAACACATGGTTCTGTACAAAATGAAGGGAGTTTTTATTTACAACAGTGAGAGCCAAAGGGAGGGTTCACTCCAGGCAGCACTTGTGTTCCTGCTGGGATCCAACACCAACAGGCACATCTGCTCAGGGACCAGGAGTGCCCAGCCCCTCTGGCACCTCCCAAGCAGATGGAGGTACAGGATGGACATTAATACAGGTGTTTGCTCCCCTCACCTGGGACCTTTTTGGTGCCCATCCACCCTGTCACCTCTCTGCCCGAGCCAGGGCAGCTGCCAGGACACGGCTGCTCTGCCAGCACAGCCCTGACACACAGCTGGGCTCTCCCCTCCCAAGCCCCAAACGATGGGGAAATCTCTGCCGTTCCCTTCCAGCTCTTCCCTGGAAGAGGCAGAGCTTCCTCTGCTGTTTTCCAGCACAGCTCAACCAGGCAGAGCAGCAGCAGCTTTTCCAGGGTGCAGGAGAGGAGCTGCTGTTCCCTTATCCCAAACCTTCCCCCGTGGTGCCCTGGGAAGGGCTCAGGAGTAGCTGAGGGGCATCTTCCTCCAAAGCCCCCCACACAGGCAGTTCTTGATCCAGCGCTGCTCCCACTGCTTCACCGCCGTCACCTTGTTGGGTGACTTGAGCATCGTGACACAGCCACACCTGGGGGGACAGGGGGTGCAGCCAGCACGGGTCACAGGGAGCTGGGGGGAACCAGCTCCTGTCACCTGCAGGTGACACTTGTGAGCACCAGAACCGGCTCAAACCAGCGAGCACTGATCCCACTGAGGGCCCTCCTGGAGCCGGGCCTGGCACAGAACAGCCCCAGCTGCTGTTTACACACGAAACAGCCACAGTCATCTCACAAAAATGAGCTGCTACACAGGCTTTCTATTAAACCCAGTAATTAAAGCTAATTCAATCACATGACTAGATGGATGTTTGTTCCCTGAGCCATTATCCTGAACTCCAGGCTCTCCCACCAGAGTGCACGAGGGCAGCATGAGAAGTGAGCCTGGGTGGGAAGACGACCCTGAACTGGGATCAGGGGTGCTGGGTGCTGCTCCCCAGCCCTGCTCAGAGCACACACGTGCTTGGATTCCAGGACCAGCCCTGCAGAACTGGGAATCCTGTAAAGGAGTTGCAATAGAGGCTCCTCCAGGCCCAATCCTGGCTCCACTGGCCAGACTGTTAATTTAAGAACCTGATTAGATCTGTTTGATTTTTAACCCAAGGGCCAGGTCACAGTGACACCACTCTGACAACACCCTGGGTATTGCAGGTTGGGGAACCTTAACCACAGTCACGACTGGGCTCAGAGGGCTCCTGAAGGACACCCAGGACAGCGTGAGTCCTGCCTGAGCCCCACTGCACAGCGTGGTGACTCCTGCATCACTGACCTGGTACAGGACTTGCACTCCTCGGTCGGGTACGCGCCCAGGTGCAGCCGCCTCAGGTGGTCAATTTTGGGCTGTCCAGGGGCCCTGGGGAGGGACAATGGGGCTTTTCCCAGTGTCACTTTCTATGAGCAGCTCCCACTACAGGGAGTTCTGCCCACCCAGTGCCGCAGGATTCACCAACACAATGACATCGATCAATCAGAAACCAGTGGGTTTTTCTACCACTTGCCATCATCCTTCAGAACTTCAAATTCCCAGCCCATCACGAGTTGAGAAATGGATTCAAGCAGAGAGGACAAATTGCTCTTGGGTCACACCAGCAAGAGAAGAAGCCAGACCCCCAGGTGTCCCAAACCTCAGAGCTGCCAAGAGACCCCAATGCCTCCAACACCCCTTCTCACCACAGCACCTACTCGTTCCACATGTCTGTACCTCACAAAGGCATCGAACTGGGAAGAGACAGTGTGGCCAATGAGCCCAGGAGCCTTCCCGAACTGCAGCCGGACCAGCTGCTTGTTCTGCAGCTTGCTGATGATGCCATCATTGATGGGCAGCCAGTCAATGTTGGGAATGAGCAGCTGGCTGGGCAGGAGGCAGCACTCGTCGATCAGGGTATCGTCGGGCTCTGTGATGTGATTTTCCTCACGACCTGTGTGGAAAATGAAGCAAAGAACCAGCTTTATGACCTTTACAATTCTCCTTCAGAGCTGCAGAGAGCGGCCTCCTCCTCCACTGCCAACTCAGCCCGGAAAACAATGACCTTGGCAGCTGCACTTGCCCTTCCCAAACACGCCAGACCCCCTTGGAGTCACGTCCCACAGCCACTCCTCGCACGCACCGGCCCCACCGGGGCAGGACTGACCGTGCAGGGAACCCGCCACACTCACAGCACAGCCAGAGCTTGGTCAGGAGCCGGAAGAGCAGGGACATGCTGTCCTGGGTGTCGGAGGTGGCCGTGTACACCGGGAGGCAGCTGGGCTTCAGCAGCCCCCAGATGCGGATCACCACCATGAGCTCGCGGAACATGCCCAGGGACGCGCCGTCCCGCAGGAAGCTGTGGCCAGGCCGCACCGGGGAGCCCTGGGGGGACACGGCTGGGTCACACTGCCCCAGCCCCTGCCCTGCACCCACAGCCCCTGCACCCACAGCCCTGCTCTGCACCCACAGCTCCTGCCCTGCACCCACAGCCCCTGCACCCACAGCCCCTGCCCTGCACCCACAGCCCTGCCCTGCACCCACAGCCCCTGCACCCACAGCCCTGCCCTGCACCCACAGCCCCTTCTCTGCACCCACAGCCCCTGCACCCACAGCCCTGCTCTGCTCCCACAGCCCTGCTCTGCTCCCACAGCCCCTGCTCTGCTCCCACAGCCCCTGCTCCCAGCAGCACCCGCTGCCAGGGAGGCCAGAGGTGTCACCCGAAGGTGACGCCTTTGCAGAGCTGCATCAGGACTCTCCCCAAGTGTTTTGGGTACCACGTGCCCTGACAGGCATGGAAGGGCCACTCTGTAACTGTGCTGCTCCTTACACTCCTCCTCAGTGCCCTCCCACTCCCAACAGGGACATGTGGTCCTGTGTTCCTGGGACTCCAAGTCTCACCTGGTTGGGAAGGCTGGCCAGGAGGTAGAGAACAAAATCCCCCACCCNCCCTGCACCCACAGCCCTGCCCTGCACCCACAGCCCCTGCACCCATAGCCCTGCCCTGCACCCACAGCCCCTGCACCCACAGCCCCTACACCCACAGCCCTACTCTGCTCCCACAGCCCCTGCTCTGCACCCACAGCCCTGCTCTGCTCCCACAGCCCCTGCTCTGCTCCCACAGCCCCTGCTCCCAGCAGCACCCGCTGCCAGGGAGGCCAGAGGTGTCACCCGAAGGTGACGCCTTTGCAGAGCTGCATCAGGACTCTCCTCAAGTGTTTTGGGTACCACGTGCCCTGGCAGGCATGGAAGGGCCACTCTGTAACTGTGCTGCTCCTTACACTCCTCCTCAGTGCCCTCCCACTCCCAACAGGGACATGTGGTCCTGTGTTCCTGGGACTCCAAGTCTCACCTGGTTGGGAAGGCTGGCCAGGAGGTAGAGAACAAAATCCCCCACCCACTGGAGGAGCTGCTGCAGGGACTGCAATGTCGTCATCTCCAGGACAAACTCTTCTGTCTTCAGGTTAATCATCACCTTGTCAATGTCTGGAACAGAAGCGAGACATCACCTGGCTCAGGAAGGAGATAAATCCAAACCTCAGTCCCTCCCCACTGAGGTCACTCTACTCCTCCTCTTTAACCCAGGAGTTCCTATGAGACTGTGACACCTCAAACTGAACCACGGGGAAGGCAGCTCGGGGTGCTGTGAGCAGTCAGTACCTACATCCGTGATCTTGGAGCAGATCTCAGTGAGCCGGTCCCCGGGGCTCTTGTCCGGGGTGTTGAGGAAGTGGGGACGCAGCAGAGACTTGAGGGTGCAGCTGATGGCGATGAGGAAGAGCTTGGCGTGGTAGTCACAGACACGGGCAATGGTGCTGGAGGAGAGTTTGCACAGCGACGCCTTCATGGCAACGATGCGTGTGGAGAGCACCTGAGACAGAGGGACACAGGGAAATGCTTAAGGAAAGGCAGAATTAGCATAAGCTCATTAAAGCTGCTGCTGCTGCTGCCTTATTCTCTGCTCTCCCTTTCTGCCACAGGAGTGACAGGAACAGTGAGCACTGCACGTGAGTGCTGTGCTGGGCACGTACAAACTGTGCTGCTGTTCCCAGAATCCGCCAAAAATAGAGTTCACCATCCCACCTAATGTCTCCCACAAGTAGAGACCCGTTGATGTCAGTGACAGCAAACGCTGTCGACATGGAGGCCCTTCCCAGCTCCAGCACTGCCCAACCTGGGCACTCAGAGAGCACAGCTGGGCAGAGCTGCCTGTCTCCAAGCAGTGGCACTGGCTGCTCCCCTCTCCCAGTCCCCGAGCCCCCCATGCCCACCCCGGGAGGGATCCTGGAGCTCCAGCCCCCTGACCTGCTGCAGGGCCGCGTTCTGGCGCATGTACTCCTCGTGCAGCTTCTCCACCAGGTTCTGCACCATGCTGGGCTGGACATGGAGCAGGATGTCCCACCAGTCGTAGCCGGTCACCATGCAGTACTCCAGCAGGAACAGCAAGTGCCGCAGGGACATGTTCATGTCCAGCACGTGGCCCATGGAGGGGGAGATGCGGAGCATGCTCAGCTGAACGGAGGAGGCAAAGGAAAACTGGCACCAGGAACGGGCTTAAAAACATCCCCCAAAGATAAGACACAGCACGGGGCCAAATCCAGCCCACTCCTGATGGGATGGGATTCACCCCTTCCCAACGCGGATCTCAGAGCCGCAATTCCCAGCATTTTGTGAGAGCCCGGATGAAAACTAACACCATGAGAAAGCACCGACCTTCCCGTGACTGTCCACCCCGGCCAGGGCCAGCGAGGTCCAGGAGAGCTGCATGGCCTTGAAGTGCACGAGGGGCCCCGCGGTGCGCGGGCGCTTCAGGGCCGGCTCGTCCACGGGGCGCTGCGAGGAGGAGCCGTAGAACACGGCCATCATCTGCAGGGACAGGCGGTGCACGATGTGCACGCTGCCGTCGTGGAAAGCCAAGGCCAGGCCTGGGGACAGGACACAGCCGGGGCTGAGCCAGCGGCTCCTCCCGGCACGGCACAGCCCTGGCCCGGACACGCGGCCACCAGGACGGCCCGTGTGGCAATGAGGAGCAGCTGGGGACTCGCGGCCCCCATGTCAGTGTTTCAGATATGCCTCTCCCAATGGAAACACAACGGGATGGCTGGGAGGGCACCGTGTCTTTGACAGCTTTCCATGAGCATTCCACACGCTCTGCTCCCGTTCTCACCCCAGCTACAACTCAGAACACGAAGGTGAAGTTTTGGGTGAAAGCCACGTGTTTAGGAAAAAGACAACAGGAACCTCTTACCCAATCCAGGGAAGAATTTGGTGTCATTGGCCACCTTCAGGTCGGTGTTGGTCAGGGAGATGGGCAGCTTTGGCAGCGCCACGGCCGACACTCTGTCCAGGTCATTGGTGGCAGACAGGATCCGCCACTTGAGGATCATGGGCTGCTTGTCCCCCACTTGGGAAAACAAGCAAATAAGTGAGACATCTGTGCTAAGAGATCAAATCCCCCATTGCTGCTCAGACTCCGCACCCAAGCAGGATCCCAGACCAGGCATTTCATTCCACCAGACTGATACATTTCCCATATATTTCCTGCATGTTTCCCTCATATTTTCCTACTTTCTACAAACAACTTGTTTTGCAAGTCTCCTCTAAGGGAAAGCTCTCCTGGAAGTTTAATAAAAAATCCTTATATACAATAATCCTTTCTATTTCACCAAAAACCTGCCCTGATCGATTCTGTTCTATCTGAGATCAGGTGGAGCCCAGGCAGCCTGGGCAGAGGATTAATCCAGCTCCACTGCCTGATCCTGGTCCTTTGGGAGGCTCTGCTCACAGCAGGAAGGGTGGCTGCACAGCAAACCATAAAATATCTTTTACTAAGTGAAATTAACAACCAAACCACTTCCTAGAAACAGCAAGTTGCTGCCTACAATGCAAACAGAGCAGAGCACACGACTGAGAAACCTGAAAAAAATTGTCCTGCCTTCTTCTACAGACCAAGCTCTTGTTCTCGAGTGCAGCTGATGCAGACACTCACCCACAGGCGAGATCTGCTGGAAGATGTTGTTGACAGGCAGCCCCTCCTTGCGCAGGGACCAGCACTCCACGATGCTGTTGTTTTGGTTGGAAGCACAAAGGAGCACCTGTGGGACAGACCCCACAAACCAGGGTCACAACGGGGAGGGCACTGCCCCAGCCATTGCCACCCTCCCTTCCAAGGGTCCTGCTCCCACTCAGGTCATGCTGCACTGGTAAAAAGCAGAGGATGGAACAGTGCCAGGCCATGGTGAGGTCCCAAATTCCAGCACCACCAGCAACTAGAAATGCCGAGGGCATTGCAGGACACGCTGGTCACCTTCAGAGCCAGGTGGAGCAAAGAGCCCCCTCCTTGTCCCTCCTTTGACTCCCACCTGCCCTCCAGCAGCTGCTCACCTGCTCCGACATGTCCCGAGCCAGGAACTTGAGGTGGGTGATGGCCGGGTACTTGTCCTTGCGCGCGGGGTCGGTGGTGCAGCGCATGAACAGCGACGGCAGGATCTCGGTGTCGATCTTGCACTTCTCGTTCACCACACTGACACACACCTTGTAGAACTGCACCGGGGAGGTGCTGCTGCCGTCAGACGTGGCCACCACGATGTTCCCCCCGCCCGTGAAGGCCACGTCGGCCAAGGCCACGCGGCAGCGGAGGCGGCACAGGCTCTCGGTGGCCGTGAGCACCTGCCCGTTGGGCTTGAGGAGGGACACGGTGACCAGCCCACTGATGGTCACGGCGATCCAGCCCTCCATGGGCTTCCCCCCAAACAGCGTCAGCGACGGGGAGAACTTCACCCTGGAGAACTTCTCGCCGAAGTTCGATGCCCCAGACTGCAACAAAGGTCAGCAAAACAAGGTGTTGGCACCCGAAATCCACAGTGCTCCACGTCTGAGGGGCAGGATCTCTGCGGGACACCCAGGAGTTAAAAAACCAGGAGCAGGGAACTTGTGCTCGGCAGCCTTGGGCTTTCAGAATCTGCAGACTCAGATATTTCCAAACAAGGAGCTCAACTCCTTACGTGGCTCCTATGTCCAAATCTAGGGATCAAACCTCAGCACCTCAACCCATTTCCTCTGAACTACCACTGGTGAGGAAAGGACTGCTCTATCCCCATGTTCTAGCTCAGGAACTGAGGCACCAGACTAAGGCAGACACATTTAAAGTGCCAAGAGAAACAAAGCTCCAAGCCCCATGGGAATTCAGAAGGAATGAGGACCCTGACTGTTTGAGGACAAGCTCCCCAAGTGGACTTGCCCAAAGCCACAAGGGAGCCCAGAGCAGACAGAACACAGGCAGGACCCCCAGTCCAGCCCCGGCTCCCCCTGGAGCTGG
>WEIV01013365.1:22689-36327 GCA_013390005.1 Calyptomena viridis | reverse complement strand
GGGCAGGTTGTGGATTAGAGCTGTCAGGATAATGTGGAGCAGGAGCTGCTGAGAGCTCTGCGACTGTGATTCCTCGTGCTGGGCTGGCACAGGGCAACATCACATCTCTGCCCAGCAGCCGCGTGGGGCCATGACAGAGAATGCCGAGCTGGTGTTAAATTATGCAGGACCCTCAGCTGCCTCTAGCCCACATCCTCCCGGGGCACTGCCAGGCCAGGAGCCATCTGGCAGAGCTCTGCTCTGTGACAGGGCTGCTCTTGTGCTGCCAGGGCCTGGCCGTGCCCCCCTCCGCTGACAGGCTGCACCAGGGCTTGGCTGTGTGCTAAGTGGGTGGTCCCAGCCCCACGGCTGGCTGGTGCCTGTGGGGTGGGCAGGAGAGAGGGGTGGGCTTTGGGGACCAGCGTGGGACAAGCCTCTCCTCTTCCCCTCCCCACCCCCTGACTCCAGGAAGGGCAAGTGGGATGAAGACGACTTTGAAGAGGACCTGGGTGAGGAGGAAGAGGAAGAAGAGGAGGAGGAAGAGGAAGACTATGAGGAGGAGGAAGACATGGGAGAGGAGGGGCTCAGCTCAGCAGAGGCGGTGCGGGCAGGCGCAGGTTCCCTGCTGCTCCGCAAGCCCCCGGCACCCCAGCACTACCGGGGGGAGCCACCGCGGCTGCCGGGGGGGCAGGAACGGCTGCCCCCTGGCCTGGGCCACACGCAGCCCCCGCCACCCGCACCCGACCACGGTGACTGGACCTATGAGGAGCAGTTCAAGCAGGTAGGTGCCCGCCGAGACACACGTGTGCCCCTCGTGCCATCCCTCTCCCCTGCTCCTGCGGGTCTTTGCGTCCTTAGTGGGGAGACACTTCCAGCGGTGCCATCTCTGGCAATGTTCTCTATGGATCCAGCTGCTGTTGTCATTAGGAAAGTGTGGGATTTCTCTGGGGTTTTAGTGCTGGGTTCAGCCTCGCCCCTTCCGTGGTCGGGTGGCTCTGAAGTGGATCCTGTGTCCTGGTTGTCCCAGCACAGTCGGACAGTGCGATGGGGTTTGCTGCAGGGACCTGGGAGGATTCTTTCTGAAAATTATGGAAAAATCACCCCAGACTTCCAAATCTGAGGGGAGTCTTGGTTTTCCTCTTCTCTACCTTCCCCAAGTCATTTTCCTTGGGGACCTGGCCATCTTCCATCATTGTAGAGGTGATGGCCGGCAGGAAAACTGGCCCTGTGGATCCTCGGTGAGGGGCAGCACTGTGCCCCTGCTGCTGCCAAAGTGCTGCTAAAGAATGAAATCGGGGAGAAAGCACCCGGCTGCCTCCTCTGGTGCCTTCCCCAGGCTGGCAGGAGGCCGGCACGCTCCCGCTCTCCCGGCATTGGAGCTGGCTGCGTTCCGCTCTCACTAATAGAAGGAAATGTGCTGGAGCCAGGGCTCCCCAGGGGCCGCCCGGCACCTTTGATGTGTGTTTAAATACATCGGAGTTTGGGGCTGGGAGAAGGGGCAGGGCCAACAGCAGCAGATGGGACCCAGATGGAGCAGCCAGGGCACGGTGGCCTTTTGGGAGGGATGTGACCGCCCCTTCCCCTCTGGGGGGCTGTCGCATCCCTCCCGAAATGGGGGAAGGGGCTGTCAGGATGTGCCGGCACATCTGGATACGGGCAGGCTCGGAACGGGGCTGGTGCAGGGAGCACCAGCAAGCACAGGCTGTCCTGGTGCAGGGAAGGAGGGGTGCTCCTGCCCGGCTATGGAGATGGCAGGACACTCCTGCCCCGTGTGTCCCTCGTGCCGCTGCGCCCACGCCGCCTCTTCCTGTGGTTTCTCTCCTGTGCTTCCTGCTGCTGGGGAGCGAGGGGCCGTGAGCTCATAGCTGTGAAAAGGCTTTGTGATACCGCAGCCGTGATCCTCCTGCTAGTCAGCGTGTCGGTGCTGTGGGCCAGGCCGTAGCCCCCGCCACAGCACTTGGGGACACCAGCCCGGGTCCCAAAAGGGGCTGAGCACCCTCTCCTCCCTCCATTTCGTTTCCCGGGCTCGGTGGGACGGTTCATCGTGGCGGCAGCAGGCGGAGGGGTTGGAAAAGCGGCCGTGGGCGGAGGAGACACGCTGGGCCCGGAGAGGCTTCCCCGGCACGTCAGCCCCGCGACGGCGCTTGGATCGCGGCCGCTGGCCCCGGGCCAGGGGCTTGCTGGCCGGGAGCTCCTCCTGGCCGCCCTCCAGCGCGTGCCGCCGGGCTCCATCCCAGCCCAGCTGGCGCGGCCTGGGAAGGAGCAGCAGGAATGTAAACAGCGAGGGCGGCGCGGGGCAGGGGATGCCGTACCCTGTCCCTGCCCCTCGCCGGGGCGGAGGCGCCTCAGGGGGAGCCCCGGGGAGCGGGACCGGTGCTGTGCCCGCCTGCTGCGGGAGGAACGGGATGGTTTGGGGTTCTTCTTTTTGCCAAAGAGTTCCTCTGCACCGGCAGCGCCCCTGCTCTCCCCCCAGCCCCGATGCCTCTCCAGCTCTCCCCGCGGCTGCTGTTCAGGTTCAGCTCTGGTGGTGCCGGCGTTGGGCCCCCGGCATCCTTGGCTGGTGGGTCTGTGCTCGAGGACACCGTTCTGACCAGGCAGTGCTGTCCGAGCCCCCGTGCCAACCTTCACACCCAAACCGCAGGTGCCCCGTGCCTGGCGGGGCTGCTCCCGTCCTCCACCGCCGGGTTTTATTGACCCATCCGGGACGGATTCCTGCAAACGGCTGAGCCGTGGGGGGCCGGAGGGAGGAGGAGGAGGCCCAGTTCAAGGGAGGAGGAAGGGGAGGGCGTGAGGAAGAGTTATGGAGGTGAGGGAGGTGAGGGAGCCGGCGCGTGGCACCCCCCCGTCCCCGGGGACGGCTACCGCGCAGGCAGAGGTCAGCGCTGCCTGACCCGGGCGCTGCCGGCGCAGGCAGCAGAACAAAGGAGCCCCCAGCACGGCGAGGGGCTCAGGGACAGCGGCTGCTGAGGGCACCGTGGCTCCTCAAGAGGAAAAGGGACATTTTTTTGGGTGGGAGGAGGTGCCCCGTGGGAAATGGCTAAAAATCCAGCGAGTTATTGCCATTGGCGAGGGGCTGCTGGGGACAAAACTGCTCTGAGTTCTGTATCGTAGCGCTGCAGGGGGCTCTGCTGCTGTACGCCCCCCCGAGAACCACCCTCTGACCTTTCTGTTTCATTACCAGCATTACTGTGCCCCACTAATTGCAGGAGTGGGAGCCCCTGGGTCAGTGGCAGCACCCGGAACTGGAGTTTGTGGCCTCTGCCCCTGTGCTGCCAGTTCCCCCGGGCACGGGCACCCCATCACCCCATCCCACATCGGGGGAGTTGGGGTGATCTGTCTCCCAGTCCCCTCCCAGCTGCAGCAGCCCCTGGGCTCCCTTGGGGGTTGTCCATGTAGGGTGCTCCCTCTGGGGTGCCCGGTTTTGGTGCCTAAGGCTGATGTTTAACCCCCCATTTCTGCTTCGGGAAGGCTTTAAGAATCTGCCGCGGTGCCGGGGGGGCCGTGCCGGCCGGGGCTGCCGGGGGGGTGCCAGTGCTTTAGAGGGGTGAGAGGTTTAATGTACCGTCCCAAACGGGGATGTCTGAGCAGCGCTGGTGGCACATGGGGGTGAAAACCTCAGCCCTTATCTGGCGGCACAGCGCGCCCTGAGATACAGCGTTTCAAAGTGCAACGGTTGGGGGAAAAATAAACCGAAAGCAACTTGGCGACCTCGGCAGGGCTGTGGAGGGGACGAAACCGGACTCCCCCGCCTGGACCAGCCCACGCACATGGCTGACGGAGCGGGGATTTTCTAGGAGGGTCTGGAAAGCCAGAGGGCCCGTATCTCCTCTGGTTAAGGCGTGGGAGATGCCCTCTGAACCCCTTTCTCCCATGGATTATTTTCCCTTCCAAAACCCAAAGTCAGCTGGGGGCGTGGGTTGGAGTGGGGGCCCCACGGCCTCTTAACAAGGGCGGGAGGGTCCATTTACTTTCTTTAAAATATTGATTAGAGCTTTATTGCATTAGCCAGCCAAGCGGATGAGCCTCCCCCGGGGAGGATGAGGGGGCCCCTGATCGGGGAAGGGGGACACGTTGTCGTGAGGCCAGGGGCCACCGTCCCCCACCCTGGAGCCAGTTTGGCTCACAGATAATGGGGAGCGCCCTGGGGCCCCTGGCTGGGCACTGCTATGCTGGGGAGGTGATTGTGGTGCCTGGCCAGGCCAGCAGCAGATAACAGGGGCGAGCAGGGAACCTGAGTGGGATGAAGCTCTGGGGGCAGAAGGGGAGTTGCTGATGGACCCCTCCCAGGAGAAGGCCTGTGTCGTCCCCCCACCCCAGCACAGCCATCGCCCCTCTCGCCCTGCACCACTGCCCTGCCTGCCAAAGGGTGCTCTCAGCCGGGGATCCAGCCCAGTAATTGGCTCATAGTGCTCAGGGAGCATTCCCGGAGCTGTAATCCCACCAGATCCCTGGCCGGAGGTCAGGGACTTCTTGGTGAGAGCAGCTTAGCCACCGAGTGCCTCCCCCAGCCAGACACCTGGGTGCTCGCAGGGGCTGGTCCCAGCATCCGAGGCACCCTGTGAAGCTGTTTCTCGCAACAAGTCCCAGGATAATTAACAAGGTGGGGGACAGCAGACATGTCCCTTCTGCTCCAGGTACCTGGCCAGTGCCTTCACTCAGCTGGATTGTGCCCCTGACACCCCTTGTCTCGGGAGCTGGGCTGGCTCCTCCCCGGGCATTGTCTGCTCCTGCCCTCCCCCCGAGCCCTGTTTTCCCCGTGTCCCAGAGCCCCGTTTCCCCCACGCCCTGGCCCCCCCGGGCTGACTCAAGGGCTGCGGAGGTGGCAGCCGCCTCCCCGCTCGGCACAGCTGAACTAACAGGGATGAGGGTTTATTTAAAAGAAGGAAAAAAAAGAAAAGAGCGGCGCAGGGAGTGGGGCCTTTGTCAGCAGAGCCTTCAGCCCCTGCTGTGATGTTGGGCAAGGGCAGCATTGCTCCATCGCCCTATTTCTGGCCCAGACCGCAGGAGAAATGGCAGCTGGTCCCAGGGCCCAGCCGGACATGCTGCAATCGGGGGCCAGGGCAGGGGGCGGTTTGGGGACAGGGGGAACCCCTCGCTCTCCTCTGGCCTTGCCAGGCTTTGAGTCCCTGGGGCAGCTGGATTGGGGGCTCAGGGCACAGCTCCTGGCTCAGCTCCTGACCCACTCCCTGACCCTTCCCATGGGTCACATAATCTGCCTGTGCCTGGGTCCCTGCTCTGGCCAGAGCTTGGGATAATCCACCCTGTGCTGGGGCTGCTGGAGGCCAGGGCTCACCACTGGAGAGGGGTCCCCATGCATCCCACAAGGAGAAGTGGCCCTGTCTCTGCTATGGCAACAGTCTTTTGGGATTCCAGCACCTGGGATATGGTGTCTCATGCTGCCAACTGCTCTGGTGCTGCAGTGGGATGGGGTTGGTACTGCACTGGTGGTGTGTCAGTGCTGCCCACTGTCCCCCCTCCCCTCGCACTAGGAAGCCATGAGGTTTTGGTGGTGCCGGAGCAGCTCAGCACTGATGGCTCCCGGGGCTGACAGCCCACAGCTGGCTCCTGTCAACCACATCTGTGGCTGCTGGACCCCTTCCAGCTCCTCCAGCAGCTTCATGGCAGGGTTCCCAGGGGTTCCGTGTGCCCTGGCCCTTCCCACAGGACTCTTGGGACCCTGGCCATGGTGCGGGCAGAGGGCGGACTGGGGGCAGAGGTGCGGGACCTCGCATTTCAGGAACAGATTTGCAATTAGCCAAATCCCAGCGGGCGGTGGAAGCCCCAGTGACTCATCTGCCAGGGCTTACCTCGATCCCCTTCTAAGACGATCATTTACATATGGTGGAATTTAAACCCATCTTGGCTTTGAGGCCTCGATGCCACAGCCCCCAGGTTGGGTCCCAAATGGGGGTCTTGGCCCTGCAGCCCCGGGGGGCTTTACCCTGGGATGCTCTGGGTACACACAGGAGGGACAGCCCAAGCAGGTGCCCCAAGGGTTTGTTTTTGACTGCTCTGGCTGCGTTTCCCCAGCTCTGTGCTGCATGGCTCTGGCTCAGCCACCCCCCCAGATCTGCGTGGCGGTGGGAGCTGTGCTGGCCGGGTGTCCCTCCTTGGACGAGCTTTCCCAACACCACCTGACTCCGCCGGATTAATATTTGCACAAGGTCCGGTGCGATAGCGAGCATGTGTCAAGGGCATGCACCGGCACGCACACGGTGAGGGCCGGGAGAGCCACCGCTGCCAGGCTGCTCCCAGCCAGCCAGCAGCTCTTGGCATGGCAAAGGAAGGACCCCCGGGGCCCCTCGGCAGCCTGTGCCACACATCAGTGTTCAGATACGGAACCCGTTTTGATTCCAGCCAGGGCCTGGCACGCTGCCGCCCAGCAGCAAACTGCCATTGGAAATGCCACGGCAGCAGGCATTGCTTCCTCCTCTGCGGGAAGGGAACAAACTGCAGCAGCACAAGCCATCCCAGGAGCCGGTGTCAGTCTGGCCCGTGGCACGCTGCACCAGGGTGACTCCGGAGCTGGGACATGGATCCCGGGAGCTGCAGGCTGGCCGGGCACAGGGCCTGTGCTGTGGCAGGGAGGGCGGCCGACGGCACACGGACAATGGGGGGGTCAGGGAGGTTAAACGGTGACTAATTCGCCCATTCAGTGTCCCCTCCGCCGCACGGCGACACCCGCCGTGCTGTGACACCCGCCGTGCCGGGACACCGCCCGTGTCCCCCCAGGGTCACCCACATGGCAGCTCCCCCAGCCTGGCCAGGGAGGTGCCCAGGGACCCCCGGCTGGTCTCGGGGCCCCCAGACTCCCAGACCGATGATGGAGGATCAGGGCTGGGTTTGTCACTGAGCCACAGGAGCACCGATGGATCTGCCGCCCACCGGGTCCCCCAGCCTGGGGAGAGGTGGGGAGAGGCACCTGCGGCCGGGCCATGTCCCCCGCGGAGGGGACAATGCTGGGAACCAGCGGGAACAATGGTGCCGCCAGGAAGCTCCCGGGCCCCCTCCCCAGCTGCCCCGCGGAAGCGGCCCCCCAGCCCGGCCGCAGGAATCCCGCCGGGCCGGTCAGTGGAGTCACTGCCGGCCTGGCCGTGTGGGTGAGGCTCCGCCAGCACCGGCCCCAGGAGCAACGTGTCGGAGGGGCTTGGGGAGGGGGCACGTCTCTGCCCCAGCAGCCCCTGTCCAAGGGGGGCTGTGCCCTGGGGGGCTCGCAGGGGATTAGGGATGGGGACTGCCAGAGGTGACCCGTTCCTAAGCCGAGGGCTTTATCTGCAGACGGATCTGGGCCGGGCCGGACACTCTCTTTGCCCTTCCCCGGCAGAGATCGGCCTTAGCAAACCCGGCACCCCACCAGACACGGGGGGGCCGTGTCTGCAGAGGGGCTGCACCCTCGGGCACCCCCAGCCCTGACTCAGCCACTGCCTTACGGGAAAACACGTCCCCATCGCCACCGAAAAGCCACGGCCTGGGGCCCTCGCCAGCTCTTCACTCTGGTTTTTACAAATTGCTTTCTTTTTCTGAATAAGTGCCCTCCCCGACCCCACCGCGGGTCCCGGCTGCCAGAGGCCGGGGCCTGCGTGCTGGCTGGGAGCAGGACGGGAAATGTGCCATAAACATGTTTATTCTTCGTTAAAGAGCTCGTTAGCCTGCGCGGGCTCTTCCCGAGCCTGGCGTGGCCCCTCATCTGTCCGCGGGACAAAGGGATGCGTCCCTGGGGGCCAGCGAAGGAAGGAAGGAAGAAAAGGAGAGAAGGAGCCCCCCGACTTGTCAGCCCTGGCCCTGCTACCTGTCGCGACTGGGTGGCTCTCCCCGCCGCTGCCTGTGTCGTGTTTTTTTCCCAAATACAGGAATTTGGGGGGTTTCAGCCCCTGGGAAGTGGAGGCTGCCACCAGCCCCCACCCCTGCTGCAGTGGCCCTTGTGGGGGTCTGTCCCCCATCCTGGCTCATGGCAAGCACGTCCCAAACCGGTTTCAGAGAGAAGGAGGAAAACTGAGAGTGTCGCCACTTCCTGGTGATGGAAAAGAAACTTGAAAATTAATCCCCGAGGCCTGAAAACCCGGAACTGAGCAGGGGAAAGCGGGGGCGTTTTTAACTCAGATGTGGTATGTAGGGACACAGGCTCCTCCGTGACGCCTCGTGGACCAGACAAGGGACAAGGGATTCTTGCCGATAGGGAGACACGCCTGGCTCCAGCATAACCCCCGGCATTCCCAGAGCCTCGCCTCGTGAAATGGCACTTCCCCTCCTGCCTGTAATTGCCCCCCGTGCCCCAGCTCGGGAGGGGGCTGTGGGGGGTCGGACCCCCGGCACTCACCGCACCCGTGCCGAGGGCTCTCCCACATTCCTGGCATTGCCGAGGGGCCGCCTCCCACCCGCCCTTTGAAAGCCAACGGGTTGAGATTTTCCTGTAATCTGGTTTGAAACATTAATCCGGTCATCCACACCAAACGCCGGGCCGGCATCCTGCCGGGGCGCTGGGCTGGGGTCAGGGCCACCCGCCCACCGCCTGCCTAATTCCTCCTCCACTTAATTATAGATCTGCTGGCAACAGCCATCTGGCTCTGTGTCCTCAGCCGGCCGGGGGCCGGGGCCGAGGGGGCTGCGCTGCAGCCAGGTGGGCCGGGCACTGCTGCCAGAGCCGGCTGTGCTGCTGGCACTGGGCGTTTGCTCCGGGCTGGGGAAGCACTGGGAGCGCTGGGTGCATGGAGCCGGATCCTCCAGCCCAAAGAGCCCTCGGGGAGGTGTGGGGCATCTCCTGCCCCCTGGCCAGGCTGGGGTCACTGTGCCGCAGCTTCCCCTGGCACTGCACCCTGCCATGGGGACCCTGTGGTAAGAGGATATTCCCGGGGCAGCTGCGTTATGGATTAAGTCGTTTCCACCTCCCTAATTACGAAACATAAATCTATTGACTCAGCGGCGCAGGGCGACCTCGCCCACAGCTCCTGCCTGCTGGTACCTTTGCACTGAGCACCAAGACACTGCGTGTCCCTGTGAGGAAACTGCTTCATGCCAGGCAGAAACCAGGCTTGAGCACGGCAGGCAGGGCATGAGCAGCGGGCAGGGATTGGCAGCAGGGACAAGACTTAACACCTGCCAGTTTTGGTGCAGTGGCACCAGCTGGGCCGGTCTGTGCCGAGCTCAGCTGCGCACTGGGTTTCACACACCACTGAAACCAGAACATGTTTCTGTTCCCCAGTTTGCATTTTGAGCCCTGCTGTCCCAGCTGTCCTGTGCTGCCGTTGGGGTTCACAGGGTGACTGACAATGCCCCGGCAGAGCTGGGGTGGCGTCAATGCAAGGAAATCCTGCGAGAGACTGCTGAGAGTCATTTGTCTCTGTCCCCTTCCACATGCCGGGCTGTGCCTGGGGGCGATGTGGGACAGGGGTGATGAGAGGGGACAGGAGAGACAAAAGTGGACGAGGCAGTTCAGCAGATGCCACTCTGTCCCACACCACAGTGCACGCGAGGCACGTCCCAGCCGTGGCTGGGCACGTCCTCGCCCACAGCATTGCTGGGCGAGCATCTGATCACCTTCCCATTGCTGGCAGTTCTGCTGGCAGAGGCAGGGCCGAACCAGGGTCTGGGGAGGTTCCAAGGTTTCTGCTCTGGCGTGACAGTGGCTGGTGAGGAGCTGTCAAATTCTCACCAGTAACCACCAGCAGCAGCTTGTGCAATGTCCTCTGCCCGGCCCCCATGGCGAGTGTGCTGATGGGGCTGCAAGGGCACAGGGCGGGAACGGGGATCCCTCTGCCTGGGGACCCCATGTCTTCATCCCAGTTGGGTGGGGGCGAGAGTGGCTGCAGGCAGTGGAGCTCAGTGTGGGGGACCACCAGGGCTGGCGGGGGTGCGTGGAGGGACAGCACACGGGGCAGGCGGCCGCCGCAGCCACTAATCCCCCCGTCCTGGCCGGCCAGGCTTTCCTCAGCTGACAGTTAATTTTCTTTCATCCTCTTAAACGCGTCCATTCCCCTCGGGACTGAGCCGGGGGGGGGTGTTGCGGCCCCGGGGGTCATGGCAGTGGATGAACCGGCATGGTCGGTCCTCCCCCAGGGTAGTTCCACACCCCACACCCCGCAGGATCGGGTGCGGGGGAAGCCCTTTCTCTGTGTGTGGCTTTCAGAGCCACTCAAGGAAGTGGGGGAGGCTGGGTTGGTGCTGGCCCGACAAACCCTTGGAGAGCACAAGCAGCCGGTGCAGCTCAGCCCCAAAAACCACAGCAGTGCCCTTGTGCCATGGCTCGTCCCCCCACACCACGGTCCCACACTGCACCCCTTGCTGGGGTGCTGGGGTGGGAGAAGAGCTTTGAGGGTCTCTGCTGATGGTGCTGATGGTGCCGGTGGCTCCTGCCCTTGCCCTGGGGGTGTAGAGGGCCGGCCGAGCCTGCCGAGGTTCCCAGGGGAACGGGGTGGGGGGGTTTATGGCCCCCCTGCGGCCACCGGCCACCGCTTATCATGCGGCCCCATTGATCCCTTTGATCAGCGCTGGGGGCGAGTTCGGCCCTGTGGGATCCGGATCCTCCCTGGGGGGCAGCAGGGGGATCATAACCCTTTCTCACAGCTGGGACAATGCCCACCCACCCACCGGGTCCCGTGCCCACAGAGGGAGCGGGACATTGGCGACCCGGTGACCAGCGGCAGCAGCCCCATGGTGCGTGCCTGGCGCGTTATGGGGGGGTATTTATAGCCCCCTCGCAGCCCCCCGGCCCCACTGGCAGTTGTTCAGAGTTGTCATTGAGAAAAGCCGGAGCTGTGGTGTGTGGCAGCGCCTGCCCCCAGAGCCCCTGTCCCAACACCTTTCCCGGGGTGCGGAAAGCCTCCACCAGCCTCCGGGCAGAAACCGTGCTGGGCTTCGGGAGAGGCCGCACGGCACGGCACGGCACGGCGTGGTGTGGTGTGTGGTGTGTGCCTCCGGCGGCCCGGGCGCTCCAACCGGCAGATCCTGCGCCATAAATCAGGCAGGAATGTGCCGGGCTGGCGGGGTGGGGGGTCCGGCTGGAGCTGCCCAGCAGAGCCGATGCTCGAGGCGCAGCGTGCCGGGGCCTGGCCCGGCTCCGCCTGCCCCTGCACGGGACGTGCCCCGCGGTGCCAGTGGCACACGGGTTCACACCACGGCTGTCTCCCAGCCCTGGCTCTGTCCGGCACCACGGATGCAGAGGAGGGACCGTGCTGAAGCGTTGCTGTGCTGAGCATGCAGTGAATGCTAAAAATAATCGGGATCAGCGTTCCTGGGAGGAGCCATGGCCAAGCGCGGTGTCGGCAAGCTGGGAGCCGCTCCGGCGTTGGCACCACTGTGATCCGGCATTCCAGGGCTGAGCTCCGAGCGGGGCGGGCAGGGGATGGCAGCGGGGCATGGGGCAGGTCAGCGCCAGCTGCAGGGACCCCGGGGACCCCACAGCCCCGTGCAGGGACCCCCGAGCCATCTGGTGCCCCACGAGCTGAAGGGCTGCAGCCACACGGCAACTGCAGTGGGAGCCGGAGGTCTCAGACGGGGACACGTGGGTCAAGGGGATTTCTGAGCATCTCTCTCCTCTCCTTGCACAGCTGTATGAGCTGGATGGTGACCCCAGGAGGAAGGAGTTCCTGGACGACCTCTTCAGCTTCATGCAGAAGCGAGGTGAGCCCTGCCCCATGCCCCCCCTCCACCCCCCGCCAGGGCCAGGGGCTCATTTCCTCGACCCTTGTTATAGCCCTGGGGTCAGGGCTCCGGCTGAGCTGCTGGTTAATCTTTAACCCCTCGGCACAGTGAGGTCAAACCTGCTGGGCTGGATCCAGCACCCGCAGCGCCCCCTCGCCCCCCTCCCTGCACCCATTGCCCCCAGGCCTGCGGCCCCTCCCTGCAGTGTGCCCCCTCCCTCGACTCCCCTGGCTGTGCCCCCCCCACTGCCCCCTCCCTGGGCTTTGCCCCCTGCTCTCCACTGCCCCCTCACTCTGCTCAGGGTGGACACGGGGAGCTGGGAATGGGGAGGGCTGAAAGCCAAGCGTGTGCCGGGTCGAGGGTCTGGCTCCTGCGTGGAAAACAGTGCTGGAAGTGCTGACGCAGGGCTGGCTCTGGCCCTTTGTCAGGCAGCGCCGGGGAAGCACGTGTGTCTGTGCGGGGGGGCCAGGGCTGCTGGCTGTGTCCCCTGGGGGTCCCCTCAGCTGCATCTTCAGGGGTCCCCCAGGGCCCCCTCCCCGTGGGGCTGGGAGGGATCCTCAGGAGGGAGCAGGTGCTGCCACCTCCTCCCCGTGGCTGGGGGATGAGGCCCCCAGATCACGGGATCCTCAGCCAGAACGTGCTGCCCCCGTTATAAATAACTCACGTTGCCGGGTGCCGGCTCAGCCCGAGGAACCGGCTTGGCCACGATGGGGCTGTGGCTGCAAACTGCAAGTTTCTGTTTCCTTTGTTCGTGGTTGATCTCAGTGCGGGGGCCTGGAAGGGAAGAAGGGGTGGTGGAAGGGGAGGGAGGAACAGGAGCCCCCCCCAGCCCCTCCGCTGCCCCACACGGGTCTCGGCAACTGCCCCCCAGCTTCAGGTGAGAAAGCAGCACCCCAGACCCGCTCTTTCCTCCCGCTGCTCCCCAGGGACCCCCGTGAACCGGATCCCCATCATGGCCAAGCAGGTGCTGGACCTGTACATGCTGTACACACTGGTGACCGAGAAGGGGGGTCTGGTGGAGGTCATCAACAAGAAGCTGTGGCGGGAGATCACCAAGGGGCTGAGCCTGCCCACTTCCATCACCAGCGCGGCCTTCACCCTGCGCACCCAGTGAGTGGGGGCTCGGTGGGAGGGGAGGAGGAGGAGCCCTCGGGGGTCCCTCTGCCCTGCACAGGAAACGGGGGCTCATCACAGTGGGGAGGAGATTGAGACCTTGGGAGGTTCCTTCTGCCCTGCACTGGGGACAGTGGGCAAACCCTGGGCAGTCCCTGTGCCCCGTGCTGGGGATGGAGGAGGCAAGTCCTCAGTGCTGGGGAGGGTGAAAGGGAGGGAGGAGGTGGCACACAGGAAGGGGTGCCCAGGCACTGCGTCACTCTCACCATCCCTGCCCATGTCCCATCTGGCTGCAGGTACATGAAGTACCTGTACCCCTACGAGTGTGAGAAGCGTGGGCTGAGCAACCCCAACGAGCTGCAGGCAGCCATCGACAGCAACCGGCGGGAGGGCCGGCGGCAGGGCTTTGGCGGCTCCCTCTTCGCCTACTCGCCCAGCGGCGGCACCCACGGCCTCCTCTCCTCGCCCAAGCTGCCGGTGCCAGCGCTGGGGCTGGCGTCTGCCACCAACGGTGGGGCCATTGCCCCCGGGCAGAAGATCAAGAAAGGTAATGGCTGGAGTGGGGTCCAGCCCTCCTGGCACTGGGGATAAGGGGCAGAGCTGGGCGCGGTGGGCAGGGAGGTGATGCTCCTCCCCACTCCCTGAGCACCAGGGCTCGGCTCGGGTACCCTGACTCCACTGACCCATCTCTGACCTTTGGAGATACCAGGCAACCCCCAGCACAGCACGGCAGGGCCCCAAACCATTGTACCAGGGCTGGGGACACCCCAAGGTGGTGGCACCTGCCTGTCCCTGCGCCCCCATCCCTGACACCCACTCTCCCTGCAGAGGAGGACTCCCCCATCCCCATCTCCATGCCCAGCCGGCTCCCGGTGTCGCTGGCCGGGCACCCCGTGGTGGCCGCGCAGG
>WEIV01013365.1:8118-19834 GCA_013390005.1 Calyptomena viridis | reverse complement strand
CCTCGGCTCGGGGGGCGGCCCCGGACTCTGCGGAGGGACCCCGGGTCCGGTGGGGGTGTGACGGGGCCCCCCTCTGTGGGGACCCCTCGGCCCTGTGGTGAGGGGCCCCTCCGTCCATGCAGCCCCCCGTCTCCATGGCCAGACCCTGCCTCGGCCCCTCTCCCCACAAAGACCCTCCGTGGTCCTTCTCTTCACAGAGACCCCTGCTGTGGTCAGACACCCTCCACGGCCCCTCTCTCCGCAGAAATCCTCCTCTGTATAGTCAGACACCCCCCATGGTCCCTCTCTCCACAAAGACCCCCATCTCCATGTTCAGACCCCCTTCCCTCCATTCTGCCCCCCATCACCACGGCAGGTGCCCCCCATCCCTCTCTCCACGGGACCCCCCAGTGAGGCCTCTGAGCCCCCATCTCGGGGGGCTCTGCCCGCAGCCCCTTCCCCACTGTGCTGAGTGCCCGCCGTGC
Source organism: Calyptomena viridis (assembly GCA_013390005.1). Classification (NCBI taxonomy): domain Eukaryota; kingdom Metazoa; phylum Chordata; class Aves; order Passeriformes; family Eurylaimidae; genus Calyptomena; species Calyptomena viridis. The sequence continues at coordinate 19,370 of WEIV01013365.1, read as the reverse complement.
TCTCTGTGCCCCAGGACCAGCTGCAGCAGAAGATCATCTGCCCGGGGCCCGTGACCTGCCTGACGGCCTCTCCCAACGGGCTCTACATCCTGGCGGGGGTCGCCGAGAGCATCTACCTGTGGGAGGTACAGGAGTGCCGGGGGGCTCGGGGAGTCACATTGGCAGTGCCCCATCCCTCAGAGGTCCATAAATCCCCAAACCTGGGCCCGTGGTGTCGAAGCAGGAGGGGGAGAAATTCTGGGAGAGGCTCCCGGTGGCTCAGGGCAGGCAGCAGCACAGGACCTGGGTTTCCTCCAGCGCTTCTCCCACATTTCAGTCGTGCATTTGTGTGTGCCCGGGGTGTCAGCAGAGCCTGCTGTGCTCTGGTCATTGTCCCGCTGCTTAATTACTGCTGGATTACGTGGGATTACGCTGCGTTCCTGGCACACCACTGAGCAAATAAAAGCAGCAGCTTGTCCTGAGCCTGGGATTAAACCCCGGGATGCCTCACCTGGAGAGCTCCCCATGCCAGGAGAGGTTTGAGCCTCACAATGTGGGTACACAAACTCATCAGTTCATGGAAACTGTGATGGAGCTGGAACCAGCCCCCAGAGCCCTGGTTTTGTGCTGTCTGTGAAACCCCTCGAATTGTTTGGTTTGATTTTTGAGTGTGATTCAGGTAACAGGAGGGAGTTGATTCTGTTACTTTATTTGAGGCTCACTTTCTGCTTTGTTCCCTCCACATCTGCAGCGTTGCCCTCTTGCAAGAAATGCTCTGGGTTTGGGGAATTCCTTGTCCACCTTAAAGCCATGAGCCACCCCTGGGGTGTCACACAGCCTCCTACAGCTCTTGCAACACTACTGGCACCTCCTGAGGGCTTGTGGGAGGCAGGAAGAAGCTTGCCAAAGAAATATGAATATTAAGAGTGAACAGAAAATCTTTACTGCACACTTGTGCCTTGACCAGAGAAACAGCCCTGGCATCACTAGGTTGCAGAGTTAATGTGCCAAGGTCTCTTGCCCTGCCATGTGCTGCATTTCTCAGTGGTCCTGAGCACACCTCAGTGGTGTCAGTTGCTGTCCATGAGGTGCCAATGGGCTCATGTGCTCAACAGAACTTCTCCTTTTTCCCCGCTGCACCGAGGGCAGGGCACCACATTATCCCAGGGCATCCCAGTCCTTAACACCCTCCTACCCTTCTGCTCCCTCCAGGTGTCCAACGGGAACCTCCTCGCCATCCTGAACCGACACTACCAGGACCTCACGTGCCTCTGCTTCACCGACGACAGCAGCCACTTCCTCTCAGGGGCCAAGGACTGCCTGGCCCTGGTGTGGAACCTCTACAAGTAAGGGGGTCAGGAGGCACAGGGAGCGTCAGGGCAGGGATATTGGAGCAGGAGATTGCCATAGCTCTGGCTGAAGCCACATTTCTCAGCTGAGTCTGTGCCCTCCTCGGGGGCTCTGCCACAGCTGGTGTCTTCATGGGCAAGGAGTTTTTCCCTGGGGTCTCACCAGGGTTTCTTGGGAATAGCATGTGGCTCTGACTTCTTTCCCTGGGTGACATGGAGTATATTGTTCCCTGTCCCTGCTGATGGCAGCCAAGGTCTCTGTCCCTCCGGGATGGGGAGCTCAGCCATGGCCCTCAGCCTTCGTATCCATTGCTGTGGCTGCCAGCGGCTTCCATGACCCACTTGGTCCCTGCAGCCAGGAGAGCTGTCCTGGCAAACAGAGCTTGGCCCAGCTGCCCCTGGGGCTCTGCCCTGGACCCGCCGTGCAGCCCCTCTGTGCTCTCCCCACAGTGTCCTGCAGGCAGAGCCCTCCCAGATCCCAGACCCCCGGCACGTCTGGTCCCGGCACAGCCTCCCCATCACCGACCTGTGCTGCGGCTTTGGAGGGCCCCTGGCACGGGCTGCCACTGCCTCCCTCGACCAGACAGCCAAGGTGAGACTCATTCCTGAGGTGCCAGACCCTGTGGAATTAAAGCTGGGTTCCACCAGGCAGCAGAAAGCTGTTCCTGTCCCCAGGGTGTCCCAAAGCTTTCCTGGGTTGCAGAGGCTGAATTTCTTGGCTGTCTCTGCAGTGACTCAGAGCTGCCAGACCTGGGCTCTGCTTCTCCAGGACCAGCAGTTTCTCTGCACCTGCCCCCAGGCTGGGCTGCTGCAGTCCCCGTTCTCCTGGGAATGTCAGGGTCAGCTCCTCTGATTCCCACCACTGTCCACAGGAAGCAGAGCAGGAGCCCATGGGAAGAAGGGGTGCCCTGGGGATAGGACAGGCATGGAGGGGGTTCAGGGCTCTTTTAGAGTTGCCTGGGAAACTTCTCATCACAGAGAGGTTCTGCCCTGGTTCTGCCTTGGTTTCCCAGCCAGAGACAGGAGGGGATGCTGAGGTGTAATGCTGAGGTGTCAGTGTTCCTCCAGTCCTGCCATTAACATTCCAGCCACTGATTCTCCTGTCCCCTCTCACTCCAGCTCTGGGAAGTCTCCTCTGGGGAACTGCTGCTTTCCGTGCTCTTCGATGTGGGGATCATGGCTGTGACCCTGGACCTCTCGGAGTACCACATGTTCTGTGGTGGCATGGACGGGTCCATCTTCCAGGTGGACCTCTGTGCCTGGGTGAGTGCATGGGGCTGAAGGTGTGCCCTGTCACCCTGAGCCTCCCTCACCTGCCAGGGCACGGGAGGGCCTGGATCCCCTGCGCCTCCCCTGCCCACTCTAGACACAGTGATGAACCTGCTGGCTTCAGCCTTCCTGAATTTTAACCCTTCTCCCTTCCTTCCTTCATTTGTGCAGCCAGTCCAGAGAGACCGGACCTTCCAGACAGAGCGGGAGAACGGGAAGGTCTTCAAAGGGCACAGGTGAGGGACCAGACATACCTGCCAGCCACCATCTGCCCACCTCACTGGTTCCTGGCAGTCCTGGGGTCATCCTGAGTTTAAACATCCTGTTCCCCATTCCAGGAACCAGGTGACGTGTCTGTCAGTCTCCACGGATGGCAGCCTCCTGCTCTCGGGCTCTCACGATGAAACTGTCCGGCTGTGGGACATCCAGAGCAAGCAGTGCCTGAAGACTATGAATCACAAAGGTAGGAATGTCCTTATCTCTGGGATCCTCACTGCCAGAGGCCTCTGCTGTCTCACCTGTGCTGCCCTGGGCACCCTGGGTGTGTCTCTGCCCCTTGCCTCACACCCTGGGAAGGGCAGAGGCGTTGGAGGGAGCCTTGGTTGCCTGGAGTGATGCCGTGACCTTGCCCATGTGTTAATAACCCCCTGTGTACTGTCGGGAGTGAGTCACAGATTTCACCCTGTCACTGAGATCACCTGGGATCTTCCTCCTTGTTTTCCCAAGGGAGCAGTCACCCCACACACCCCCAGCTGTGTCTGGAGGGGAGGTGGCTCTGTGACCTGTGAGCCTGAATGAATCCCACATGAGCAGCTGTCTGGGATTTCAGTCTGATGGCTCCCATGAACCACACAGAGCAGCAGCTGGGTGCCTCAGAGCAAGGGGGTATTTACCCCTCCTGTTGCTAACTGGGAGGAACCCAGTTAGCCCCTGGTGCTGTGCTGGCTACTGGGGTAGCTGTGCTGGCTACTGGGGTCGGCACTGCAGCTCTTGGGCACAGCCCAACTCCCCCCGAAGGTGACGGCAGGGAAAGCCAAGACCCTGTTGTTGTGTGGTGGTTGAGATGCTGCCTCAGGGCAGTCTCTGGAAGCCAGGCTGCCTCCAGACCCTTTCCCTGTTCCCTTTGGCTGCCAAGGACTGTCCCTAATTGGGACCCACTGCAGTGCCCATCCAGCCTGGCGCTGCTGGCATTAGAGGGTGAGAACAGACCAAATCAGAGCTGTGAGTCATCCAGGAAGGGGGGGCTGGGCTGTGGCTGCAGCCGAGGCATTGGAGCCCTCCCGAGGCTGCAGGGGAGAGAGAACTGACCAGGCTCTTCCCAGGAGGGGCAGGACTGGGCTGACCCTGAGCTGTGGGCACTCTGCAGCCTCCACTGCCTCCCTGCTGCCTGTGGGCAGGGATTTGGCTCCCCTGGCACCAGCACCACTCCACTACACTGTGTGTGCTCTGCCAAGCCTGGGAACAGGCTGGGAGCCCCCTGAGCTGTCCTGAGTCTGGGGTCCCCACGGGCTCCCTGCAGCCTCTCTGCATGGGGGGCTCTGCTGCCCCAGCCTGGCCCTTGCTCCGTGGGGCAGCACTGGTGTCTGTGGGTCCCCATCTCCCCCTGGCCTGTACAAGCAGCAGCGTGAGGCCCCTGGCAAGGTCTGTCCCCGCTGCCACCCCAGCCCCTCCAGTGTGTCCCGCTCCCTCCCCAAGGCAGGGGTGACACGGGCTCTGCCACAGTGACATGACAGCATCCCTGCGGTGTCCCCGTGGTGTCCCCGCAGTCCCTCCGCTCGCCGGGCACATGGGTGGCTGGGGGCACACAGGGCCTGCTGCCCTCCCCCATGACGCTGCTGCAGATACATTGGAGGAGCCAAAATGCAGCTCAGGGCTGAGTAGACATGACAGCACAGGGTGACACATGTGTCACCAAGGGTGGCTTATCCTTGGCGGGGGCAGAGCGCGGGCAGGCGGATGAACTTTGGGAAGTTGGGCTGCTGTTCCCGGGCAATGAGCTGTGGCTGTGCTGGCAACGGCTGCTCCCAGTCACTCCACTACTGCAGGGGGAAGCAGCAAACCTCTGGGATGAGGCTGAGAGGCAGCACTGCCCCCAGATCCCTCCAGGCCTCGATTCCTTTCCTGTCACATGAGTTCCATCCTTGTCTCTTTAAACACAGCGTGGCACAGACCACCCCTGAGGGCTCATTCCTACAAAGCTGTCCTGGGATGCTCCAGCCCATACATCCTGCTGGCAGCTGCGTGTTGGAAGTGGGTTATTTGTTCCCCCAAAGCTGAGCCCAGTCCCTGTGCCCAGGCTGGCCTGGGGTCACCCAGTGCCTGCTGCCCCAGCCCTCAGGGCAAGCTGGGCTGGGACAGGACTCACAGAGTGGTTTGCAGGGGCTGTGTTTGGGTAGTGATCAGGTTTGGGGATCTCTGGGCGTGTTCCAGAGATTTTCTCCTCTCCACATTTCCTGTCACATCCTCTTGAACTGCTACACAAGCTGCCGATTCAGCGGGAGTGTCACTGATGGGCACTTGCCTCAGGAGCACAAATGCCTGCTCTTTAGGGAGGGAGAGAAGCCACTGGTTTGTTACAGCAAAGTTGGCCAGGAGCAGCTTTGGGTGTTCGGCGGAGCCTTTGCTCTGCTGATGGGAACCAGCCTTGGATCCGGGGGGATCAGACTTCAGGCGCTGGAGTGGGAGGTGATGGTGAGAGAGCCCTCATCCGTGCCAGAGCTGCTTGTGCCATCTCCTCTGCAGAGACACAAAGCTGCCGAGGGGCAGCTCCGAGCCCCACTAGGCCCCCCCCGATCCCCTCCCTCACCCCGCGCCCCTCCCGCGGCACTGGCAGGTCCCACTCAGGTGCATCTGGACCCTCTTCACCTTTCCCTTCGTCCGGGGAAGATGGATGGTCGGGCTTTCGTAGCTGGAGGGGCCCGGGGGCCGCTGTGTCTGACGGGCAGAGCTCCGGGCGCGGGGGGCGGCGCTGGGAGCTCGCAGCGAGCACGAGCTGGGAGGGGGCGGAGGGGGCTGCTGCCACAAATCACCCGCATCTGTGGGTAAATGCTGTAATTAACGCGCTCATTAGCTCTGCCGGTGAGAGCGTGTGATGGATCGCGGCAGCACCGGGCTGCGGGCGCTGATGGATGGCAGCGCTGCGGGGGCGGCCGAGCCCCCGGGCTGCCGGCCCGGCCCGAGGCGTGGAGCTGCAGTCCCGGGCAGGCAGAGCTGCTGAGGACGGAGAGAGTCCTGGCAGCTGCCTGCACCGGGCTCGTACTCGCTGTTCTCGGCGCTGCCCGAGGCTCCGGGCCGGAGGCAAATCCTCCAGGAGCCCGGGCTGACCCGTCCCCTCCGTCCCGTGCCAGGTCCGGTGACAAACGCCTTCATCGTGCTGGCCCCCGCCAATATGCTGAACCCCGACGGGAAGCCCAGCGTGCCCCTGCCCAAATTCAGCAAACACCTGCACGGCACCGAGAGCAGCGACGAGCCGGGCACGGAGGGGGTGACGCTGCGCCTGGGGCTGCGGCAGCAGGTACCGCGGGCGGGGGGAGGGCGTTGTGCCGGAGCAAAGCTCCTCCAGCTGGTGAAACCCCTTCTGCTCCCTCCTGCTCCCTCCCTGTCCTGGCTGCTGCAGTCATTTGTCCTCCCACCCCGTGCTGCAGCGCGGGCTGGCTCTGCTGTCCCACTGCTTCCTCTGTCCTGCCGTGGCTGTCCCCAGGCAGGGGGTCCCACACCATCAGTGTCCCATCCATCCCAACCTCTCCAACGGTGGTCCCAAAGCTGCTCCCCTCTGCCAGTGTCTGTCCCTGGGCGAGTGACAGTGACAGTCCTACCACGGCTGATGGATAAGGTCCCCGTTGGGGAGGTGGCAGCAGGCCAGGGGGGCTGTTTGCCTGGCATAAGGGACAGCAGGATCACCCTGGGTCCCTCCCACGGGGAACCCTGCCCAGGGCCATTAGGAGAAGGTCCAGGTCCCTCTGCCAAACTCTGGTCTGGTCCCCACAGGAGCCCGGGCAGAGCTACCTGGAGAAGGCAGAAAGGATGTACTCACAGATGTACTCGACGAGGGAAAAGGTGAGAGCTGCTCCCAGGCTGGGAATCGGGTACAGACCCCTTGGGGGGTCCTTGTCAGCTNCGGGCAGGCGGATGAACTTTGGGAAGTTGGGCTGCTGTTCCCGGGCAATGAGCTGTGGCTGTGCTGGCAACGGCTGCTCCCAGTCACTCCACTACTGCAGGGGGAAGCAGCAAACCTCTGGGATGAGGCTGAGAGGCAGCACTGCCCCCAGATCCCTCCAGGCCTCAATTCCTTTCCTGTCACATGAGTTCGCGTGGCACAGACCACCCCTGAGGGCTCATTCCTACAAAGCTGTCCTGGGATGCTCCAGCCCATACATCCTGCTGGCAGCTGCGTGTTGGAAGTGGGTTATTTGTTCCCCCAAAGCTGAGCCCAGTCCCTGTGCCCAGGCTGGCCTGGGGTCACCCAGTGCCTGCTGCCCCAGCCCTCAGGGCAAGCTGGGCTGGGACAGGACTCACAGAGTGGTTTGCAGGGGCTGTGTTTGGGTAGTGATCAGGTTTGGGGATCTCTGGGCGTGTTCCAGAGATTTTCTCCTCTCCACATTTCCTGTCACATCCTCTTGAACTGCTACACAAGCTGCCGATTCAGCGGGAGTGTCACTGATGGGCACTTGCCTCAGGAGCACAAATGCCTGCTCTTTAGGGAGGGAGAGAAGCCACTGGTTTGTTACAGCAAAGTTGGCCAGGAGCAGCTTTGGGTGTTCGGCGGAGCCTTTGCTCTGCTGATGGGAACCAGCCTTGGATCCGGGGGGATCAGACTTCAGGCGCTGGAGTGGGAGGTGATGGTGAGAGAGCCCTCATCCGTGCCAGAGCTGCTTGTGCCATCTCCTCTGCAGAGACACAAAGCTGCCGAGGGGCAGCTCCGAGCCCCACTAGGCCCCCCCCGATCCCCTCCCTCACCCCGCGCCCCTCCCGCGGCACTGGCAGGTCCCACTCAGGTGCATCTGGACCCTCTTCACCTTTCCCTTCGTCCGGGGAAGATGGATGGTCGGGCTTTCGTAGCTGGAGGGGCCCGGGGGCCGCTGTGTCTGACGGGCAGAGCTCCGGGCGCGGGGGGCGGCGCTGGGAGCTCGCAGCGAGCACGAGCTGGGAGGGGGCGGAGGGGGCTGCTGCCACAAATCACCCGCATCTGTGGGTAAATGCTGTAATTAACGCGCTCATTAGCTCTGCCGGTGAGAGCGTGTGATGGATCGCGGCAGCACCGGGCTGCGGGCGCTGATGGATGGCAGCGCTGCGGGGGCGGCCGAGCCCCCGGGCTGCCGGCCCGGCCCGAGGCGTGGAGCTGCAGTCCCGGGCAGGCAGAGCTGCTGAGGACGGAGAGAGTCCTGGCAGCTGCCTGCACCGGGCTCGTACTCGCTGTTCTCGGCGCTGCCCGAGGCTCCGGGCCGGAGGCAAATCCTCCAGGAGCCCGGGCTGACCCGTCCCCTCCGTCCCGTGCCAGGTCCGGTGACAAACGCCTTCATCGTGCTGGCCCCCGCCAATATGTTGAACCCCGACGGGAAGCCCAGCGTGCCCCTGCCCAAATTCAGCAAACACCTGCACGGCACCGAGAGCAGCGACGAGCCGGGCACGGAGGGGGTGACGCTGCGCCTGGGGCTGCGGCAGCAGGTACCGCGGGCAGGGGGAGGGCGTTGTGCCGGAGCAAAGCTCCTCCAGCTGGTGAAACCCCTTCTGCTCCCTCCCCGTCCTGGCTGCTGCAGTCATTTGTCCTCCCACCCCGTGCTGCAGCGCGGGCTGGCTCTGCTGTCCCCCTGCTTCCTCTGTCCTGGCGTGGCTGTCCCCAGGCAGGGGGTCCCACACCATCAGTGTCCCATCCATCCCAACCTCTCCAACGGTGGTCCCAAAGCTGCTCCCCTCTGCCAGTGTCTGTCCCTGGGCGAGTGACAGTGACAGTCCTACCACGGCTGATGGATAAGGTCCCCGTTGGGGAGGTGGCAGCAGGCCAGGGGGGCTGTTTGCCTGGCACAAGGGACAGCAGGATCACCCTGGGTCCCTCCCACGGGGAACCCTGCCCAGGGCCATTAGGAGAAGGTCCAGGTCCCTCTGCCAAACTCTGGTCTGGTCCCCACAGGAGCCCGGGCAGAGCTACCTGGAGAAGGCAGAAAGGATGTACTCACAGATGTACTCGACGAGGGAAAAGGTGAGAGCTGCTCCCAGGCTGGGAATCGGGTACAGACCCCTTGGGGGGTCCTTGTCAGCTGATCCCACTTGTGGGACCCTGGGCCCTGGGAAGAGTCCTGCAATCTGTGCAGAGCTGTGGCTTGGAGGGGAGGTGGGAGGGGACTGAAGGGTTTGGGGGTTCCTGCTGTGGAGGGAGCAGCAGCCTCCACCTGCCAGAGCCGAGACCTGACCCTCGTCTGTTGTGTTTTCCTGTGGCAGAACCTGGTGGGAGACCAGGAGCACCTGACGATCCAGGTGAGCGAGTTGGAGGAGGAGGTGAGCAACCTCCGCAAAATCAACAAGGACCTCTTTAACTTCTCCGCTCGCATCATCACCAAACCAGCCAAGTGAAGAGGCTCCCCCCGCCCTCGCACCCCTCCACCTCTCCCTGCCCGCCCTCGGGCACCGGCCCGGCCGTGGGGCACACCCGGCTCACTCCCCCGCCCGGGGACACGGGACTGAGCAGCGCGGGGGCTGCGGGCGGGACAGCACAGGGACCGTGTCCACCCAGCTCGGGGCCAGGGGGCACTCGGGGGCACTCGGGCGGCCGCTGTGGGAGGGCTCAGGACGCAGCTCCTGCTCGTTCCTCGTCCCTTCCCCTGCCCCTTTTTTTGTTTCTTTCTGTTACTTGACCCTGCAGTGCAGACAGAAAAGTGTTTCTCTCTCAATACCGTTTTGAGATTGGATTTTGGAGACCCCCTTCCGCCCACCCTGCCCTGGGGATCAGTGCTCAGGGCTGCTGGACCCCGGTCAGTGGGGCTGTGCCCGGGGCAGTGGGGGGGCTGCAGAGGCAGGCAGGGGGTCCCTGGCTACCAGGGCTGAGCAAGGGGCTCCCGCCCTGGCCGGTGGGCTCGGAGTGCGGGTGGTGGTTTTGGGGCACGGGGTCACTCCAGGAGGGGCAGGGGGCCAGCAAGGTGCTATTTCCAATCTTGTCAGTTGACAATTTATATATATTTGGATCCAACAACTCTGTTTTCACGGTGTTTGGGGACTCGGCCTTTTGTATTGTCACAGCATGGCAGCGGGGGTTGTGGGTTTTGTTTAGGTTTATTTTTTACATAAAAGATTTGTTTTTTATAGTGAAAGACACCAGAGTTTGTTTCTTTAACACCCCTTGGGTGGCCACATACCTCAACCACCCACCACTGTGTCTCTGGGGCTGCCCAGTCACCTTCACCCCAAGGTTCCTCCTTGTCCCTACAGGGTGTGGAGGTGTCCCATAGCCATCCCCCTGTGCCCCCCCCCGTTCAATGCACTAGACCCAAATGCAGATGATTTAAATTGTGCTTTAAAACTGGAGTGTCCGGATGGCCCCGGCTCCTGCCAGCTCTCCAGAAAATGCTTTTAGCTTAATCACGAGAGTCTGTTCCTTTCCCTTCTTCTCCTGTTCCTCTTCCTCCTGAGCTTTGGATCAACATTCCTCAGCTGCAGCAGGGAGTGTTGCCCTGAGCCGGGGGCTGCAGTGGGTGCAGAGCTGTGACCCTGCTGCAGGGAGCCCCCCAAGGTCCCTCCCAGTCATCCCACACTTTCCCAGTCGCCCCAGTGGGGTATCTGTCAGGGTGCTGCACTTGGGCAGAGCAGGTGGGAGGAGGGGATTTCCCAGAGAGCCCCCACTGTGCTGTATATGGTGTTTGTGGAGGTTTATTTCATACTGAGATCCTGTTGCTCCTCCTCCCCAGTTCCTGTCTGGACAGTGGGTGCTGCGCCTCATTTATCCCTGTGAAAAGGAGCTCCCTGTGGTCAGGATCCCACTCTGGGGGAGACCAGCACCCCCTGACCCCCCGTGCCCTGGCAGGATTTGCCTTGCTCCCCCTCCCAGGTCCAGCTCCGCAGGGGAATTCATTAGCTGTGACTCATTACATTTGTCTGTGGATCGATACTTTTTGCCAGATGGTTTTTGGCTCCATCCTTTGCTTTTCCTTATTAATTTTGTGCAGCTCCGGCCCCGGTCGCTGCTGTTTGTGCTGCCGGGGGTGGGGACCCCCAGGCTGGACCTCAGGTTCCCTGGTGAGGATGAGGAGGGTGATCCCACCTTCCCCCTCCTCAGCAGAGGAAGGTTGTGCTGCTGCCGCTGCCCTTCGCCCCTTCCTCCCGCAGGGGATGAGTCCCTCGGCCCCAGAGCCCCCCCGGCCAAGGGACCCCTCCATTCTGAGGCTGTGGAGGGACCTTTACCGGGAGGGGGGGGGCGCTTTACGGCTCCGAGCCCGGCCCAGGGACGGCCCCAAAGGGCTTTTCCCGGGCCGGAGGAAGAGGAGGAGGAATGTCCCGGTGGTCCAGAGGTGTCCGGGACCCCCCCGCGAACATCGGGGGTCCCTGTGCCGGGGGACCCCACGGTCGCGGCCCTCAGACAGCAGCACCGCGCGGGTGGGGGCCCCCTTTGCTGCGGGGTGCGGGGAGGGGGGACCCGCGTCGCGCGTGGGCGTGGACGGGGCGGCTGCG
>WEIV01013364.1:20070-30177 GCA_013390005.1 Calyptomena viridis | reverse complement strand
TAGAATTTCAGTCCTTATAAATGTTCTTTAGCTCATCTTTGTAGGCTATATAAAGCAGCATGGTAAGTGGCAGGCTTTGGTATTAGGATGTTCTGTTACTGATAGAGAGTTAATCTCTTGATTTGTCACATTTCTTGCTTTTTGCTTATATAGTAACTTGTTTCAATGTGAAGTAATTTCTGATCTTAATACTGTGTAAATTACTCTTAATTGGCTGAAGGTAATTAGCTGAAGTGTATGGATTTTAATAATTGTTATGTTTTTTGTAAACATGTCAGTCATACTGAAGTTACTGAAGTGCCACTGTTCTGATTGGCATGCGTATTAAAGAGTTTTGCCTGCTCTTGCTCCTTGTCTTTAAAATAATTCCTTCCTTTTCTTTCCTATTTGGATCCTTGGAAGAAAAACCCAGACTTTAAAACTTACGGTGTACCAATGAGTTTACAAACATGCATTTCTTTTGCTGTATATAAATATGGAGATAGAGAGAACAAAAGAGAAGGTGCATTTGGGAAGTGAGTTCAATTCCAAAAAGCAGTTTCATCTGTTTCATCACTTTGATCAAGACCTAGAGATCTCATTGTTCTTGGTTTCTCTTCTTTTAAAAGATGAATATTTTTAAAATGTGATATAGTAAGCCTCAGCAATGAGGTAATAGGGTAGCATAACTAGCTTAGTCTATTCACTGACATGGCTCTGGATATACTTTTCCCTCTTAAATGGGAGAAGTACTGATAATTTACTCACCAAATTGCAGACCAGGTGAGGTTTGGTCTAAGATCACTAAGCAAAAATTTATTCTAATTACATGTTTAATATTTAAAAGGCAATGGTAGACTAAGTATTTGGGTTTTCTGATTGATAAGCATAAGAGAAAAGCCTGACAAAGCACTTCTCACACTAATGGAAAAGATATTACCGAAGTATGCTGTGAATACAGAGTATATTAATCTTATCAACCTTTCTGAGGTTAAATTTAAAACATTTGTTTTGTAACCTGTTTTGAGTATATCATGATTAGATCTTACTATTGTGTTATAAGGAATAGTGTTTCATTTTTTTATCCTAACATCATTGAAATGTAGATTGCTTCTTGTTGAGGAGTTTCTTTAATTCTTTTCTACTTTTTGTGTATGTTTAAAACCACAAAAATAAGAAGTACTTGCCTGGGGTGTGAGGTTTATCTGAACTGCCAAAGTACTGTGTTGTCTGATTCCAAACATGCTTTTTAAAACCAAGAGAATTCTTGGTGGTGATGGTGACAAGTATGTTTGTGCCTAAAGTTTGTTACTGCTGGCCTTTATGCCTATATACAGATCTTCTGATTCTGCATTGAAAGTTTATCCTTGGTGCCCCTCAATTTTCTTCCTTCACTTTGCTTGTATCATATCTACACTTACTAATTTCTGTCTCTGTTTAGGAGTGAGCACCTTTGCATGGGTGTGGTTAAAATATTTTCACTATTCTAAACAGAAATACTATCTGAAATTTTCAAAGGTGCATAAAAGTTGATCTTGTTTCAGAATAGTTCATTAGATTCAAACATAAATTGTTGGGGTTTAGGGTGCAAATACATAGATACAAGGATGCAAATATGCCCTAAGGGCATCAGTGGGTATATACTTTCAATAAGTCTTGTTTTCCAGGCTAACTGGCATGTTGCTACTTAAAGAGTCAAAAAAGATTTAAAGCAGCAAACTTTCTAATTGTGGGAACTTCCTGAAAGTGGGAAGGTGCAATTCTGACGGGAGGCAGTCATGTGTAACTAGCAGTGTCCATCTGTGGGCTGACTTTGTCTTGTCTGAAATTACCGAAAATGTGTCAGCTCCGAGAGCGTGTTAATGTTAAAATTCCTTGTCTCAAGAAAGGAAGGGTTCTCAAAGTCGTTTACAGACACTGTGGAACTGTGTTTTCTGAGTTCATGTGCTCTTTTGCTCTGGCATTCAGTCAGCACGGCAGAACTACTAACATGAAGGCACATGGTAGTGAAAAGTGGATAAAAGTGGTGTGTGTCCTGGGCTGGGAAGAAAAAGTAAGTGCTGGAATGGCCGCCACTCTTCTCCCCAATGTTACAAATAGTTAACAAATACAGGAAATGTACTTTGCTAAAAGCAATGTGATGTGGAGATCTACCATATTGTTTGTGGTATATTTTGCTTCATTTTTTGTCTCTCAAAGCATTTAACTCAATTTTGGGCTAATTTAGATTGTAGTTTTGAAGTCTGTTTTTTAGTGTATTTCATGTAGAAGATGCTTGACAAATCTGTGTTGTGTTTGTGTTGACTTGTGCAGTGGATCAATGTTAAATGCTTTATGAAGCAAAAACTAAATCTGTATTTTAACTGCTTTTTTTCCTTGTACAATCTTACTGCTTTTTCCATGATACAGTAGAACTTCAGTCACAAATTTCAGTCTCTTGCAGATGCTTATTTTGTCATAAAGTTTTTAAGGGCTTATGGAAGTTGCATACTTTTTCATAAAATTTTTTTTATTGTTCTTGTAACACATCGAAAGACATAAACTTCATGTGGAAAAAAATGCCAATTCCTAAAATTTCATAAAGTTATTGTGGTTTGAAGTTCTACTACGTAGTGTATGTTTCATCTGCACTGGGAAAATAAAATTTCAAGCTGACAAGTTCTTGCTCTTAACTCTTTTTTGACAATTTTGCAGGGAACATTTCAAGTTTTTGGCAAGTGTGTTTTTTGTTTTGTTTTGTTTTTTTAATCTTTTATGAGGACACATCTGTGACTTTGCTATACAGTCTTTGAGAGAGAACTCCAATCATGGGAAATACGCACTTAGAGCAGAGGACTTAAAGCTGGAATTCCAGTGATCTGGTGTTGGCTCTCTAAAATATTTGGTGTGTGGTATAACTGAATGATACATATTTTGGTTTTCCAAAGGTGCCACATATATCAGGCTTCCAGTGAGTTTGGGGGATTTCTTGAAATTTGGACTGCTGACTTTCTGTACTTCCTTAGTATATGAAGTTAGTGTATTGTATATTAGCTACTGAGACCTGCCTGAGTGCAATATACAGGTCAATATAATCTTTCACACAGTCGTTTCCATGCTAGATATTTACACAAGATGAATTATCTTTAGTGTGTACTAACTGGTCACTCTATGATCAAGCTCTACTTTAGCATGTGGGCTTTTTACAAACAATTATTGCTTCTGGTGTGACTGGTGATTATTTCTTTTTAGCCAGTTGGTGTCATACTTTGACATAGCTTTCAATCTGTTCATACAAGTTTTGTTATTTGGAAATGCTAGTTCTTTTTAAATGAACTATCGTGTAAAAGTATTTTAGAAAGTAAACTTATGCTAATGAAAGATGATGTCTGTGCTAGTGAAAGATATGCTGTAGACTAAAGTTTCTGAAATACACTGATAATTTATTATGTAAAATGGAACAGAGATGATTGCTGTGATGTAATCTGAGGAGTAAAGTAAATGAGTAGGTCTCTAGGTAAAGTGTTAGGAGTTCTACAGTTCTATAGCAGATTCTCTTGCATCAACACTAGTTTCAGGCATGCTGCAACTAAATTTAAAGAAAGTATCTTTTTAAAAAAATGCTGGCTTTTTTTGAATTTGTAGAGTTGTGATTCAGAAGATCAGTATTTTAAATATATTTATAAATACAGACAGCAGAGTAAGGAAGGCACTTTCAACATTAAATTTATACTGCAGTGCTATAGTGCTTTTACTTACAGAAAGCTTACACAGTATGTAATGTTTCTTTTCTCGTTTGAGCCTGTCTTAGGTAAATGTGCAGCTTGCACATAATGTAACACCTTAAGATGATACAACTGTATGAGGTAACAGTAGTGATTTAATACAAAATACACTTTTGATGAAATTATTTTGTTCTGTAACTAAACTTCAAATAGTGAAATGGCTGTCCCATGTTTTGTATTGAGGTGGCAGAATTCAGTTGTTCCACTCAGAAAAAAGCCAACCCAGTCCTTCACCAGTTCAAAGACAAACAGTATTAATGTAAAATAAAATATTTTCAACTTCTTTTATGTGCAATGAAAAAGTGCAACTGCTGTATAGAGATGAGAAGAAGATAAAGCTGTAAGGTCTGCTAAAATTATTAGTATGAATGATGCCTCTGAGGGTCTTAAGGCTCTGCAAAAGCTGTTTAGGCAGCAGAAGTGGAAGAAGCATAGATGAAGAAACTTGAGTTGCAAAAGCCACACCCAAAGCCCCCTGGCATCAAGAAAAGAACAATGATCCCCCCCAGTCCTTGTCTCGCCACACAGTGGGCCTTAATGTGTTTGTGCTCTTTCCCTTCTGAAAAAGAACTCAAAATTTTACATTACTTTCACTGAGGGTTACAAGATTTTCTCCTTTTTTATCTATTTTGAGGTGTCAAGAGACAGCTAAAATGGATTTTTTCTCTGATGTTTATACTTTGAAGCCTAATGTCATTGAAAATTAAAACTATTGTAGTAGTGAGAACAACTTCAGTTTTGTTTTTCCTGTTTTTGAGGTGGTTGCTTCTTATTCTCTTCCTTGCTTTCTCTTGAACTATCTACTGATCATGAAAATATTTCATTTTTTCAATAAGCTGGCAGGGAATGTTGTTATAGTAATTAGTAGTGGGGTTCCCAGATGAATATATCTATCTGTCTATCTCGCAGAAGAGCAATGAGACTATGCAGGAGAAAAAAAGATAACATGGATTTTAACAACTTTATCGAATAATGTGTTAAGATGTTACTACCTCAAAGTTGGAATACTGTCAAATTCTGTGTTTATATACAGGAACTTGACAAGAGGAGTTGGTAGATTTAGAGAATTACTAAGAGCTGTCGAAACACGAACTACACAAAACCTGCGAATGGTAAGTTATAGTAAACCACAATCCACTTGCAGCATCTGAATTTTGGTAGGCAGGTAATGCATACATAAATACAGTGGATGAGTTATGGACAAATAGTCAAATACACGGCATATTTATAAAGATCTGTTACCCACCAGTTTATAGGGTTGCATTTCCTGGCTTGAGTGAATGCAGCCCCAGTCAGGATGTAGGTTACAACTGTCTGTGGTGGGTTGACCTTGTCTGGCAGATGCCCACACAGCTGCCCTTGGACTCCCCTTCCTTAACATGAAGGGGAGGATATAAGCTAGAAAATCTTGTGGGTGAAGGTAGAGACAGAATGATTGCTTACCAGTTACTGTCACAGGCAAAACAGACTCTTCTTGGGGGACGTTAATTTATTGTCAATTAAGAGAGCGTGGGATGGTGAGAAACAAAGACAAAAACTAAAACACCTTCCTCCCACCCCATTTTCCCAGGTTCAACTTCAATCCTTGACTCCTGACTCTTCTACCTCCTCTCCCTACCCTCCCATTCCCTGAGTGGTGCATGGGGGGTGGAGGGTTGTGGTGAGTTCCTCTCTGCTGCTCCTTACTCCTCACACTTTTCTCATGCTCCAGCATGGAGTCCCTCCATTGGGCTGCAGTTCCTTCAAGGAATATCACCCTGGTCTGCCATGGTCATCTTGGTAGGCTGCAGTGAGGATATCTGCTCCTCTGTGGTCTCTCCCATGCAAACAACTGCTCCAGGCCTGGAGAGGCAGTAGAGATTATTGAGCACAAAATATCTGAAAATATACCTGTATGTGCTCCGCTCTTAGCAGCAGCAGTTGGTGTTGTTGATACTTCAGAAGTATCTGGATTTAGCTGATAAAATTGAAAAGTTGTTTGGTATTGCCATTATTTTTCTTTGTGTTTAGATAATTGAACTGCGTACTTTCACATTTTAGTATACCTGGGTTTTTGGATGTTGTAAAATAACAGAAAATATATTCTACCTTACTAGTCTTCATTAGAAAAAAAATCCGAGCATCTGAGTTTGTATTCAGAATTTCTAGGGAAAATATCTTTCGCTTTTACAGACGATAGCAAGGCAACTTGCGGAAATTTTGTTACGAGGTATGTGTGAACAAAGTTACTGGAATCCACTGGAAGATCCTCCTCACCAATCACCCCTAGATGATCCACTTCGAAAAGGTTCAAATACTAAGAACTATGCACTCAGTAGAAGACCACGTGTATACACTGGAGAAAAGTGAGTTTATATCTCTTTTGTTTCTATAATTGCAATTGTTACCCAGTGCACTGGGTAATTGAATTTATATTTTTCAAAATGTAGAAGAAATTTAGCAATGTGAATGGGATTGTTTCCCATGCTGTGTGTATATATATACACATATATATTCCCTGAGGAGAACTAGGGAAGGAACATGCTTCTCCAAGCAGAAGTTTGTGCTATATACATGAGACATTTTGTTCTCAAATGTAAAAATATTTTCTTATTGTTCTGTCCTTGATGTGTATGGTAGAGTCAATATCTTTATTATACCTGGGATATAAGCATGAACTGGGTGGCAAATCAGAGATCGCACATTTTAAAAGTTGTGTGCTGCTTCTAGATCCCTATTCTGATTTATCTTAGAAAAGAAAGATTTAGCAATATGGAGATTCAGGTTGGTCCATGAAGCATTATGAAGAAACAAAACATATCTGGAAATTTATCTGGCAGTTTCAAAGGTAGTTTATTTCCCAATTCAGCTACCTTTTAATCATCTTAGATTAGTTTTGGCAATTCTTTATGGTACTACCTTTTTGTAGAGTTTTACTCTTTCATTGGTTCAGATAAGTGATCTGTTATGGATCGTTTTTGTGTGGTATATCTCATGGTGAATTCTAAAGTATCTTTGGTGTGTATTTCTTCCTTCTTGAATATGTAACTTTTTTTTCCAAACCAATCACCATTAGAGTTAGTATTACATGTAGGTTGCCATTTCCTTGAATTTGAAGTGTTTCATGAAAGTTAATAACTCTGATCTCTGGACACCCCTTCCAATCTCAACTATTCTATAATTTTGTGAAATTGGTGTGATCTGGGGTTGTCTTTTGCAGACACTATTGTCTGTTTGATGTGAAATTTTTGACTGTTTTTCTTCAAAGATTTTATTATTATTACTGTTATTTATTTATATTGTTGTCTAGCTGATTAAAAGCCAGGCATTATGGATTTTGTAATTTCAGTGTTCTCTGACTATGTCTAGGATATGAAGCCATTAAAAACAGTCTGTTGAGCTTTAGGAAAAGATTCAGTTGAACAATCAATTTGCTGAAACAATTACTGTATTTCCCTGCAAGAATATACTTAACAAACTATATGTACAGGCAACCTTTTTGATAAAAAGGAAATACCTATTTTTGTGAATACACCTTGGTCACTGCACTTCAAAAGTATACATTTATTGCCCAAACATAAGGAAATCTCTTTTATGCAGTATCCTGTATTTTCTTATTCAAATTACTTGGCATCACACAGCAAAATCCTCAAGAACAGCCTGTTTCTCTCTTACAGTATATGTCTGATTAGTTGTTATGAAATCTTTTTTTCCATAGTGACCTTGTTATGTGCAAAAGAATCTCCTTCCGTGACAGATTGATTATGAAAGTAGTCCTACCTTAAATAATGGAGAGATGTTTCGTTTTAGTCTTCACATTATATTGTAACATAAATGCCTGCAGTGTCACACTATTTTGAGTTGTTAGCTGTGTTTATTGCAGATTTCCATTAACGAATACTTTACACAGCAGCAATCCCAAATAATTATGGTGCCTTTATTACTATTAGTAGAATGGCCTTTATCTTCAAAGACTTCAGGCAATTCTCTTTCCTTGATCCAGAATATCTACAGCAGGTTTGTCAGGCTGAGTCTTTCAAACTTATGTTCTCTGTTGTCAACTCATCTTTTGTAGCAGTGTGCTTCAAAAAAAAGTGGGAGTTTGTTCAGTTTAATTTTCTCATTTGTGGGAGATGCAGGTGAGGAGTTCTACACTTCCAACAGAGCATGAAGTTAAGTCCTTTTCTTTGTCACATCAGACTGGCTAATACCCTATGCCATAAAACATGTCTAGCCAAGTATCTCATGTCCAGTAGTGATTGACAGTAAGTACTAAAGACAGGTATCTAGGAAATGTCTTCCTAGGTATTCTTGTGACCACCAGCTCTGCATCTGCGATGCATTGGTTTTTTTCTAAATATGTTGCCTGATACATTAAGTAACTGATTGTGCTCTTTTGAGGATGATGAATGTGATTTGGCTAGTAGAATTTATGATTTTGTAGATCTCTGTATTACTGCCTCTTCAGTTTTCTTTAACTAGTTCTTCAACTGAGGATAAATTTATGTTTTGCTTTTCACTGATGGGCACTTCATCCTTCCAGCTGCCTCTTTTGCTGTGCCCTGTCACATTGAAATTACTTTACCTATATGCCTGCATCTCTCAGGAGACACAGTGTCCAGTGAACTAAACTGAGCTTTTTGATTAGACAGGTCACAGACATTTCTCAGTAATTTTTGCATGGAGAGAATCTTCACTGTTTGAGGCAAACATCAACTTATTTACAAAGATATGTTTGTAGGAGAAAAGAATGTTTGCTTTTGCTTTGATAAACGACTATTTGGTAGTCCCCTACAGGGCAACTTCCTTTTTTTTCTCTGATAAAATAATTTCTGCAGCAGCTCTTTACAATCATTATTGTGCATTCTGGGAGCCATTATCAGTTGGTCAGGTTAAATCATCTTCCAGGTTGTTAAATTGTGCAGAGAAGACTGGATAGTTAAATGAGGAGCTCTCTAATGCTTCCTCATCACTCCTCATTCCTTACCATGGTTCTCGTTAGTGAGCAACTGTGTTCTGAAATGTCTTTGTTATGTAAAAATAAAAATATCTTTGAAAATTTAGAATACTCTTAAAAATCTGGTGAACAGTTGCATCGATTAGAAAATAAAAATACAACAACAAAACAACTGCCCTGGGGTCTTAGTTGTTGTCTATTACCACAGTACCCTCACAATGTTGCTTTCAAACTGGAGTTCAGATGTCTTTTAGATTCCATTTCCTTTCAGGCATTTAATTACTGCTTATATTTCTAGTGCTTAAAAAAAAATAAAATGAAAACCAAACCAAAAGTTGTTTTAATGTCAGACAAGTTTTGTTTCCCAACTATAACGTGTTGTAGTTTAAATGCCCTTGGGACTGTAGGAATTATTTCCTACATTTTCTAATTCTACAAATTATTTTCAACATTTAAACAGTTGATTGTGAAACTAATGATCTGAATTAACAAGAAATAGTACTTGTGCTAATTCAGAAATAGTTTAGAGGAAGAAATCTGAACAGATGAAACATAGTCACATATTTGTTTTGGGGTTTTTTTCTGTGTATGTGAGAACATATGAATGAATTCCTACCAGTCATGTACCCAATGCAGATTGCTGGTGTCTGTCCACCAGCATAGAAGAGTATTCGGAAAGCATCCAGTATTGAGAGAAAACAATACACTTTGCAAACTAGTCCTTTGCAAACCTTCAGTATTAAGTCATAAGCAAGTGTACTTCATTAAAAATAATTTAATTGCTTGGAAGTAAGAGTGGTTATGGCAAGTGAGTGGAGATTGTCACAGCCCTATTTAAAAATATTCACAGCTACTGAATGCATCAGGAAAAAAAATTCTCAAGCTATATGATGAAAGACTAATAGAAGTATTTCTCCACATATTGTCTACAATACAAAAATTACCCTCCTATTGTATGAGTTTCCTCTTGCCACCCTTTGAATCGGTGATATACATTCAGATCACATAAATTATGTACCAAAGGCTAGTTAAACTATGGGTTTGGTTTTTACAGTTGTCAAATTATGTGCAGTTTTGGGATATTTGCATGTGTTCAACTCTGACCGTGGTGGTTGTTTTGTTCTTTTACTATGTTTGGCCAACTTTTCTGAAATGCAGATTTGGAGCATTGCAAAGAAATGTGTTTTATCCAGTTGATTTTTCTATGCAAGTTATTTTTTGTTTACTTTTCTGGAAATTTCCCAGTTTTTACAATGCTTTTAATATATGTGTATGAACTACTCCTAAAAGTAATGTGTTCTGCTTAAATATTTAAAATCTCATTTTGAACAGCATCTTCTGTCCTCAAGAAAATACAGAAGAAGCCTTACTGTTGCTGCTTATTAGTGAATCTATGGTAGGTAAAATGGAATGAATGTGCATGTACTG
>WEIV01013364.1:1675-16047 GCA_013390005.1 Calyptomena viridis | reverse complement strand
CCTGTTAAAGCAGAGAAAAAATTTATTATCCCTTATTATATATGGTTCCTTGTATCTGAAAAAGGGGAAATAACCTGCGTTATTTAAGTAAATAAGGAGGCCATGCCTTGTGTAATTAAAAATAAAGGTGTGAAGAGGAGAGAGAAGGATCTTTAACTTCTGACTTCAAACTACCAGATATATTAGCATTTGTGCCAATGAGACACAAGAAAACTAGAAAAAAATACAGTGACAAGGTATTTTCAGAGGCTTGCTGGTATAGCGGGAGAAGTACTGTGNNAAGCCTTTGATAAGGTTCCTGTCAGCTCATTCCCCCAGCCTGTTGAGGTCCCTGTGGATGGCAGCACAGCCCTTTGGCATATCAGTTCCTCCTAGTTCTGTATCGTTANATTTCTTTGTGAACATGGTCAATTCATTTAATCCACTTCTGCCTCAGCTTTCTTCCTTTTCTAAAGGAACAGTTTAATTAAGGAACTAGATTTGCAATGTGCCTTTCACAAAACAGGATTGAAAGTCCAAAGCCTTACTGCAAATATGGCCTGATTCCAAACCTGTGCTCAGAACCAGGGTCAGTTTTCACTTCTCACTAGTAGCTCCCAAAGGTGATTGTGGGTCTTCCTGGGCAGGTTGTCATTCACAAGTGAGAGGCTAATGTCATAATGTTCTGAAGAGAAAACAAATCAAATGCTTTATTATACAAAAGCTGGAATACAGCATTTGAAGGTTCTTGTAATATGTTTTACTAGCATACAAAAAATAAAAAGAAATGTTGGAAGACAAATATACAGTATGTTAAAAAACCCACCTTATTTGATTTCTGAGAACTCTTCAATAATTTTAAATACATTACTTAAGTTACGTAATTAGAATGAAGTAATTAAAAATAGATCCAAGTAGAAACATCAGTCTTTCCACTGATGATTCTTCCTATAAATTAGTAGCAGATACTATCTCTGTATCGTTTATATCAACTGCTGATGGTTAGTTTGAATAGGATGGTGTTTACTTGAGTGAAAATATAACTTGAGTTACAATGGCTGACTTTGTTTCTTTATTTGTGGTACATTTCAGGCTAACCGTGATGCTGTATTGAGCAGAATACCTGAACACAAAAATGATCGTATTATCAGTTTGCAAAGTGCATCTGTAGTCTACGATTTACTTACTATAGCCTTGGGAAGAAGAGGCCAATATGAAATGCTTTCAGAGGTTTGTCAGTAATACTCAGTGCAGTTCTTTGTGTCAGATGCTGTTATAGTGTGCAAACACACTACACGCCTGGTTGTGCTTTCTGCATTGTTAAGGCTGAGTTTGAATGTTAAAAATAATTCATGGTTTTACAGTTTATGTACATTGTAGCTGTCAGAGCAGAAAAGCTGATTCATGTAATTGGACTCTGCAGGCTAGAAAATTAATTTCTAAGTCAGTTGAATCCAGAAAAGTGTTTCACCCTTCTACTTGCTGGAACTGGCCTGATTAGTAAACATGAACGTAGCAAAATGAAATAATTCTTATTGACAACAGCAGATACAAACCATCCAAAATCAGTGTATAATGCTAATTTAGTGTATTTTATCTCAGTATAGTAATAATGAATTTCCTTTTGGCATTCGGTTATTTAGTTTAAAATCTCAGGAGAATATTGAGTGTGAAGTTAAATTTTTTAAAATTGAAATAATACTGTAAGGTGAACCTTTATATCCCATCCCTCCTTTTAAGTGGTACTTACAAGTACTTGTGGTGCTCTTGCTTGTTAAGTATTCACAGTTTAGGAAGAGACTGTTTACAATTTTCCTTTTTACTTAAGTCTTATCTCCTGCCTTTCGCAGATGGTATCTTTAGTAAACTGATATTTATCATTCCTTCTCTCTGACTGCATAATACAGTACCAGCAGGAGTGTTTAAACAAACATAATAAATGGGAAATCAGTTTTCTGTTAAATTCTTTTTTTTCCATATAGAATCTGGCAGCTGTTTTCATGTATTTGAATGATTTAAATTTTTATTTGTGTGTATTTAGGTATGAGTCTATAAGAAAATCTTTATACTAATATATCTTCTTAACAGTTGAAGAATGTGCCCTAAAATAACCATTTTCCCCCCATACTTAGTGTTTAGAAAGAGCCATGAAGTTTGCGTTTGAGGAATTTCATCTCTGGTATCAATTTGCATTGTCTTTGATGGCAGCAGGAAAAGTAAGTCTAAATTTTTTTACATAATTCTTGTATTGTTGGTGTTTGATAACAATGTTTGGCACTTCCATGATTTTCATCCGTAGTGTTTCTGAAAATAATTCTAATCCTTAAAACACCTAAGTACACTGTGCTGCTGAATTTATGCCTAGTGCTGTACAAGGGATGTTGTTATTTCAGTAGTTTCTAACTTAGGAAGACTGAAAGGTGGTGATAACAACTGTTTTGCCAACAATCTTAAGACCAACTGATCGAATGCAAGGAGTGAATTATAGCAGATCCTATTTTTTATACATTAAAACTGGTTTAAGTGTGGTTTTGATGAAGGAATTTTATACTTAGGTACAAATTAATGCTGGTTTGTGATGCTCTTCCTTTTTTTTCCTTTGGAAATGTCTCACTTGTGTGTTTTTTAATATTGCTGTCCTTGTGTATTCTGTGAACTGATGGATTTTTAAAAAAAATTATATAACCTGGGAACTTGTTATTAGATGCAATCCTCTATTTTCGGTTCTTTTTGCTTTTCCCTGTCAAGTTACAGAAAATAAATCACATTGATTATGTAATGTAAACAACTAATTTTCTGGAAGATCATTCTCAATGGGGATAATTTGCTTATTTTCAGTATAGGGGAAAGGAATGTGTTTTCCTTAGAAATTATTTGAGCAGCACATTGGTTCTGAAGAGGCTTGGTTCTTCTTCCAATTCTCTGTATTCTTTGAGTTATCTTCTAAACTGTGATTGGAGGGAGGCAAATAAATAAAAAAAAGAAAGAGGAGAGCAGTGCTAGTCTGTCTTATATCAGAGCTATTCCTAAGTGCTGTTGTAACTCCCAAAGAACACCAAAATACTGCTTGTTCTGAAGTCTCTGTCCTGTTCCTTCTCTTTCATTTGCCTGGCTCAAATGCTGTGCGTTTATAGGCCTAGCAAAATTTTAAATGCATGTCAAACTGGTTCCTGAATTGTGTACCACTGGAATTACATCTTGCCAAATGTTTCTCTGGGGATGCTTAATGATAGTTCACAGGGGTTAAATAACAAAAGCAGTGCCTAAAATCTTGTGTTGCACTGCCATGAGGAATTGTGACAAACTGTTAACAAAATGTGTGGTAATGTCTTCTTCACATGGGAAAAATAAAGTAAATTATGGAAATATGTTTCACAGATAAAAGATTTCTATTTATGCTTTTAGTAATTACAATGGAAAATGTTTTTAACAGTCTGCTCGAGCTGTTAAAGTCCTGAAGGAATGTATACGTTTGAAACCAGATGATGCAACTATTCCACTCCTTGCTGCAAAGCTCTGTATGGGATCTCTCCACTGGGTAAGCTTTGCCACTCTGTCTTTTCTGCAAGAGTTGTGCTAAAATCTTTGTTCAGGGATGTAGCAAATACCTTTTTGCACAGTGACTGCATGGACTTGAACGTCTCTAAAAGTACAGCACAGGTATGTGTATGCACATGTACATCCCTCTTTGAATGGCTAATTTGAAATATTTGACAGCAATTATTCTATTTATCAAGGTAGCATATTTTGATACTGATCTAAGATGTAGCTTAAAATGTATAGAAATTGAAATGTTGTAGGAAGACAGATTACAAATGCAACTTAGACTTTTGTTTCCTCTGTGCAAGAGGAAAATAACTTTTTAGAAGATAATGAGATAAAATCTCTTATAATCAAAAGACTCTTCTGGTGATACCCTATTTGCAGGTAGTTGGTGTTTATGAGCTCATAAAGTTCATAGTAGAGACAATACTTTTCAAAAAAATGTTACCTGAGTTGTATTTTAGATAACCTTGAAACTGGTGTACAAAAAACATTAGGGTGATCAAAGATCATCACGTAGTTTTCAAGACAGATGTGTAATTTTTAGAAGAATGAGTATACTTAAAAAAGGAGGAAAAGAGGAGGGGAAGGTCACAATCAGAAGCTGGTAAGATGGTATAGTAGTAGAAACATGACTTGTTGAGGCTGACAAAAAAACAGTCTTAATTAAGGCAGACCTAGTTCTGTAAATTGTTCCCTATGGATTGAGTCCATATGGAGTAGCTTATTGTACTTAGCATTTACATTTACTGGAATGGATTCCAATGTTATTTTTTTCTTTCTGCATTGTTAAATAGTGTGCTAGGATGAATGTGCAGTCAAAACTTGATTTTTTATGTTTCTCTGTTTATGGGTTTGCATGCTTTCAGCAACACAGTATTTGAAGCAGAATTCTGCATGGATATACTTTTTTACAGGGTTGGAGCCATAGTTCTTGTGACTGATTTTCCTAAAGAAATGGTTCATGGGCCAAGAACTAACTCTTGTTTATAAAATGCAAAAATGATAGATGGCATATATGGACCAGAAATATTTTTTTAATAGGAAAAACCCCCTAAAAATCAAAAAGAAGAAAAAAAAAGGCAAAAACACCGTGTGTGTTGTGTGCCAGAGTTTCTCTCAACCATAAGAATGGGTGTTTCAGCTTAAAATCTGTGTTCTTTACTCATTATTTAGCAGGAAAACTAAGTCTAATGAGAAATGACATAGTCCTTAACAATTATGGCTGGGATTTTAACAGATTCATTGCACATAGTATATATTCTGTGCATTCTTTGCATTATAATGTAAGATTTAGCTAGTTTTAGACTTATGTGGATGTTTTATATTGTTTTCAGTTGGAAGAAGCTGAAAGATTTGCCAAAACAGTTGTTGATCTGGGGGAGAGAACATCAGAGTTCAAAGCAAAAGGCTACTTGGCACTAGGATTGACTTACAGTCTGCAGGCTACTGATGGTAAGTTAAGAATAAACATTCACATTTGGAAATTCTCAATGTTGCCTAGAAAAAGCTAGCAGAATGTTAGACATAAAATTAAAGTTTCTGTATGCAACCATTTTTTCAGTCAATGTATTAAAGCTTCTTCAGTTAGCATGTGGAATGAAATCTCTTCATTGTTCATATAACTGATTAAATATATCCTTTTTAGCATCTTTGCGAGGGATGCAAGAGATCTTGCAGAGGAAGGCTCTTCTTGCATTTCAGAGGTGAGTGGGTGTTGAACTTTTCATTTCATTCTCCTGTATGTAGTGAAAAGCTTTTGTTATGTGTTAAGAAGAGAAACTTGTAAAAGACTGTGTGATGACAACTTTGCCTCTGGGAGTCTCCCTTCCTGAGTACAGAATGTATTTCATTAGCATTTATTTCCATCGTCTTCTGTCAGAATTACCTAAATTGATTTCTAAGGATTTCCTTTTACTTCATTTTAAAGACATTTATGTTGCTGTCTAGTATAAAATATTTGCTCAACTATTCTGTTCTGGTCTAGAAGGAAAGATCATGCGATGTAAGGTTCTAAGTCATGGTTCAATGTGATAGTGTTTCTAAGAGAGCTGGCCGCTGATCAGATTGTGTAGCAGACTTCTGCAGTTGTCTCTGTAGAGGCAGAGCAGTAATTGAGGCCTTGCTGCTGGGGTGAGGGGTGAAATGCAGGTAGTAAGGTAGTAAGCTAGGGGGAAATTAAAAATTCTATCTGGAGGTGTAGGCAGTGACAATGCAAATGCCCTCTCTTGCAAGTGGCTTACGTGGAAGCAGTTCCATTGGGGATGACAGTAATTCATTCTCAAGGTTTGACTCTGCAAACAAAATTACATTAAATGGGTGAATGAGAACTCTCTACCCTAATTATAGAAGAAATAAATGTTGATGGGAAAGCTGGCAAAAATGCTGCAGCATCTTAATACGTCCCTTTTATGCTTATATGCCCTTGAAAATCCTCCATTGGTGAGATAAGCCTAAATGCAGGGAAACAGATTTGTGCATTAATGTGAAAATGAAGTCCTGGCTTTTTGGTGGTGATTTTGTATCTGAGGGGATAGGGTTGAAAAGGTGTTTTGCAGGTAACTTTAGAGGCTGGTATATATTGGTTCTTCTTTTTTCTGTCATGTCTTAACTATTACTCTGTATGTAAATATGTTTTCACATATCTTTACTCTTCCTGTTCCTTATTGGTCCTAATTAGTTTTTTTTACTTGAGCATTCTTTCTCCACATTGAAACTGAAGTTTCTACCTCCTGGTTTATACCTCAGTTCCTCATCCATCCCTCTTAACAGTACTGACTTAATCATCACTGTTTCAAAAATACTGTGCTAAACAATTCCATGCATTCACTACTTTTGCAGTCCTAATAGTGAATTGCTTTCTTCTGTGAATTCTTGGAAACATCAAGGAATGAAATATAATCTGAAGCCAAGCCATTCCAGTTCAGCTTCTGTTGATCCTGTTCTCCAGTTCAGTATAGCAATTCCCAAAGTTCTGAGTGTCAGCATTTTGACCGCATGTGAATATGAGAATGCTTTTGTAGGCAGCTTGCTACTTACTATGGAAATATGTTATTAGATTGCTCTAGAAAAACGATGAGTGGTTTGAGTTTAAAGAGAATGACTAATACACAGTAGTTTTGGAGAATTATTTTTGAAATGATTATAGAATCATAAAATGGTTTGGGTTGGAAGGGACCTTAAAGATCATCTAGCTCCCACCCTTGTACAGTGGGCAGAGACACTTTCCACTAGACCAGGTTGCTCAAAGCCCCATCCAACCTGGCCTTGAACACTTCCAGGGATGGGGCATCCACAACTTCTCTGTGCGACCTGTTCCAGTGCCCTATAGTGAAGAATTTCTTCTAATGTAAACCTGCCCTCTTTCAATTTGAAATCATTCCCCCTTGTCCTGTCTGTACATGCCCATGTAATTATCTTTCAGAGGTTTTACCCATGTGCAGGGTGTATGTTTTGGAATTTCTAGCGAACTGCTAACATTGCTGTTAGTGGTGTTGCCCATATGGGTGGCTTAGACTCCACACAGAATCTTGAGTAGAATGGTTTGGCCTTCAAAAATAAGTTTCGTCATCTCAAAAATCCCATAGCTACCTTCTAAGAAAATGGGAAAAAGTATATTTTGAAAGAAGATTGTTCTGCATATTAATATGTTTCCTCACTTGTGTTCATAGAGAGATTTTTATCTGCTGGATCAGCTGTACTGGAAATAACACTCCAATGTGATTGATGATGTTGCTGGTTCCTTCCATTGATAACATAAGTATAGGACGGTAGTGAAAATCTGCTGCCACAGAGAGTACGTTATGCTCAGCATACCAGTTGTGCTTACTTTTTTCTTCCCTCATCTGAAAAATACATGTTTTCCAGGAGATAGAAGTTGAAATTCTCCATTCATCTCCTACACAGTTTATAAAGTGAGCAGCCTGCACTGGACTCAGTATTTGATGTGCTTTTTTTTAGGGGGAGGGTGTTTTGGTGGGGAGGATTTTTGTGTATTTTTTCATCACTTACCTTGAGGAAAAATTCCTGAAGAAATAGAGGTCCTGAAGAAATAGTGTTATGTTTTGGACCCTTATCTGAGCAAGATTTCAAGGCTTACCAGTTTGTGATAGTGGACAGTGAAGAAGGTGGTTGTTACTGTGTTCACACAGTACTGAGTGGGTGTTTTTTTGACTAACTTTTTTGGAAGACTTTCAGTGCTTTTTCTGTGGTTGGTGTGAACTGAAGTTTCACACAGCTCACCAAATGGTAGATATATAGTAACAGCTTTATTCTTTCAATGTCTGAAGCTTGGGTGACTGAACAAGTACTCTCTTAAGTTAAAATCTCTTCTTCTCGCTTAGTGTTACTTAATTTATGAACTTAAATTTTAAGAAAGACTGACCCTGGACAGGCTTTACATGTGCATCTATTCTCCAATTTAGTGTTGAAGTTACCAAATATGAAACTGTCCTGTATTAACTTAAAACTACTTTGAAGCGTGGTGGGTGTAGTTGCTAAACTAATGGAGCTGTACAGTTCTTTGGACTTGGAAAGACAGAAATGCACAGGTCAGAAGCAGAAGGTTCTCTTTGCGGTTGTAATGGCTTGAAGGTCAGTTTTGTTACTTCCTCCCAGTGGAGATGATTCATGAGATGTTCCAAAAATGGTTATATCCTATTTCTAAATGAGCATTCTAAACAAATGCAACAAATGTAAATAACAAAATAGTTCCAAGCTTACTGCCCAGTACTTACTACACATCATTTTGAGGTACAGTCATACTTTTTTTTGTTCTTATGCTTAAATATCCCCCTGCTAAAAAGCTTTTATCTTGCAGCAGAAAGATTGTATTGCAAGAACAACTTTGTAGGATAATCAAATAAATAAGACTCAGAAGGTGCATTTGACCAAAACATAAAAAACAAGAAAACAAACAAAATTTTTTAAAAAACATGGGGAAAAATTATCTTTTGTTTTAGTAAATGGGATTACTTGCAACGCCTATAGTCCAGGTCCTGCATTTGAGTCGCAACAACCCCTTGCAGCACAACCCCCATCCCCATGGACGGGGGCAGAGTGGCTGGAACACTGCTTGGTGGGAAAGGCCCTGGGGGTGCTGGTCAGCAGGCAGCCAAACAGGAGCCAGCAGGGTGCCCAGGTGGCCAAGGAGGCCAATGGCATCCTGGCTCGCATCAGGAGTAGTGTGGCCAGCAGGACCTGGGCAGTGATCTTTCTTCTGTATTTGGCATGGGTAAGGCCACATCTCAAATCCTGTGTTCAGTTCTGGGCCTTCAGGACAAGAAGAACATTGAGAAAAGAAGCAACTGAGGGAGCTGGGGTTGTTTAGCCTGGAGAAGAGGAGGCTTATGGGGGACCTTATCACTCTCTACAACTACCTGGAAGGAGCTTGTAGACAGGTGGAGGGTTGATCTCTTCTCCCAAGTAACAAGTGACAGAATAAGAGAAAATGGTCTCAAGTTGCACCAGGGAAGATTTAGATTAGATATTAGGGAAAATTTCTTTATGGAAAGAGTTGTCAAGCATAACAGGCTGCCCAGGGAAGTGTTGGAGTCATCATCCCTGTAAGGTTTAAAAGACATATGGATATGGCACTTGAAGATACGGTTTATTGGTGAACTTGGTGGTGATGCTGGTTGATGGTTGGATGGGATGATCTTAGAGGTCTTTTCCAACCTCTGTGATTCCATGATAACAAGATGCTCTACTGACTTAGTCTCAAAACAACTCAAAGCCAAAAAGTAACTGGCTTCCTAGGAGGCTTACTGTGCTGGACTGAAAATATGCTTAAACCTTTTGAGTCTGGGAATAAACAAAACTCTGATCTACTATGTTACTACTCTTCCTCTTTGTGTTGTGTGTGTCAGAACCATGCTGCCACATTCAGTGTGATTGCTCAGGTACTTCTTGTGCAGATGATGTAATTCTTCTCTTTGAAGAGAATGTTGTTCTGGGGGATTTGTGTTTGGATTTTTTTTTTCTTTTTCTGTTAAAAAACTTCATTTAATGAATTATTATTATAAATATTCTTAAGTAATTACACCTAGTATTTGTTTATGAGTATAATTTATTTGAAGAGTCATTTTGTATTGCTCATTTTTAAGATTTATACTGAAATCGCACAATTAATTTCTATTAAAAATGGTTTTTGATGTCCCAAAGTGCTTCCTTTATATCAAAGATGATTGAGAAGTATGAGAAAAGCCACTGGAATGAACACCACTTGTATCAAAATATAAGTATACAGATAGTGAAGAGATCTGAATGTGAATAAATGAATATATATGCATTTCTGGGCATGTCTGAACAGGGGAAAAATTCACTCTTTTTTTGCTGTTTCTTTGTTTTTAAGGGCTCACAGTTTGTCTCCAACGGATCATCTGGCAGCATTTTACCTGGCACTGCAGCTTGCCATATCCAGACAGGTTAGTTTTGTTTTAAAAGTGTAGCATCATGCCATCATATGAAGATTAGAATTTGTATCTGTTGATGGATACAGGTGAATATTTCTTTGAAAAAACCCTGGTTTTCCTTGTGCATATATGCACATATAAGGGAAACACCCTAAAATATTCTTTCCAAAAACATTTAGTCTTATCTATTTCTCCAGAGTTCTGTCTGTATTTCCAGCTCTGGGATCAGAAATAAGACAAGTAATTCCACTTCAGCATTTATGTTGCTAGTTGGAGAGAAAAAAGAACCCAATTTTACCATGTTTTTGCCTATTATGTGTAATGCTCAGATCATGGAGAGTGGAACTCTTGAATCTAGTCTTTAATGATCTTGACACGGCTTAAATCTTGAGCATCTGCTAAGATACTGCCCTTTCTGGAGACCTGTAGGAGGTTTGGTTATTGTGAACAAAATTACAAAAAAGTGTTTAAGAAAGCTAGAAAATATTTTAATGCTATAAAAGAGGTCAGAGCTTAGTCCAACTTGTACAGCTCTTATGTTTAAAGCATTCTACCATATATCACATGAATTTGTATACTATGGAACTGCTTTGTATATATCATGATAAGGCTTTTCCTATGTCATGTTTATTTTAGGAAGTAGTTTTGAGCATAGTTGCTTACATAGTCTAGGTGACTGATTGTCATTGCTATTGAGTATCACAGACCTTTTAATGTCACATTAAAGTGGAATGGATTGTCATTTTAATAGTACAGAATATTTTTCAGTAGCAGGCTATGACTCTGTAGTTCTGAATTCCAAAATTCTCATGTTGCTTAATTAAATTTCCGGTTTATAACACTTAGTGTAATTATTTTGAACAAAAGCACGTGCAGCTGAGGAGATAATGAAATTCTACATAAAGTTACTGTTGCTGCCTAACTACATTTTAGTTGATGCATTACAGTTAAAAGTATTTTCAAAATCATATAGAAGTACAACCAATACTTGAAAGAGAATAGTAAGTTAATATTTCAAGGAGTTGAAAGGAACTGTTTTATAAAAACATGTATCTTACTTTCCAGTGTTAAAGTATTATTTAATTTTTACTGTTCTCTCTAGAGCATCAGGTGCAATTTAAACTTCTGAGTAATGTCTTACTGGAATGTATAGAATTCTACATGTTAGCTGGGTGAATATTTTGAAAATGTTATGGATGTGCAGTCAAGTAACAGGCAATACTTCTAGTAGTGGTGCTTTCTTTTTATGCCTTTTTTTTCCCCTTCAAATCAGATACCAGAAGCTTTGGGTTATGTTCGTCAGGCTCTGCAGCTACAAGGAGATGATGCCAACTCCCTTCATCTCCTCGCGCTCTTACTATCAGCCCAGAAACACTATCATGATGCTTTGAATATCATTGATATGGCCTTGAGTGAATATCCAGAAAATTTTATGTGAGTGAATGTCATGTTTGCTTTCTATGCTTTCTCTCATATTTATTTTTCTTAGAGTCTCATCTCATTTGTTTCAAGAGGGGATGGATTTGAAGATTTATCTCTTTATTTTTACAACAGTCTTCCCTCCTGTCTATTTAATGCAAGTCTGTTTATTAAAGACTTGTTAAATAGTTAGTTAATCTAATAGTTAAAAGAGTTTGGTTTGGAAGGGAGGATGGTTGCTCTTATTATGGTATTTTTCTACACTCCGTGTAGATAGTTTCTTCACATTGCATGCTTTAAAGTATGTTTGTGTCTTTGCTGATTTTATACAATAAACAGGATTTTAGTATTAGTTTGGATAGATTTATCCCATCCGACAGATAACTCTATGCATATTGTATGGAATCTATTCTGTAAAGTACATCATAACACAGAATCTCCTCTTTTGTCTGGATAATAACCAGTCATCTGAAGTTGGCTGATGAGTAACTAAAGTGAACAGGAAAGAAGCATGTTTGGTAAATGTTCTCTTGTTTAAGAAAGAAATCATTCTTTCTGTTTATTTTTCACATTAAGTACATCTTAAAATACATTTGGGATTTTACTTTTTTTAAGAGTTTTCTTTTTAATTTATTTTCTTACAAAAATCTATATAAATGAAATATCTCAGGGATAGCTTCCATTAACTTCCAATCTGATGCTTTACCAACTGTCTCTAAGGTTGTAATCCATAGTATTAAAAATATCCTATATACTTATTTAGGCAATTTTTTGAAGTATTTCGTCCTTAAATTTTAGATGACTAGCCTTTATCATAAATTGTTATTATATCAACATACCAGAAAAATATTATTTCTTTAAGAATTATTTTAGTTTGAAATAGAGATTATAGTCATTTTCCTTCCTGTTCCTTGATATTTTATATCTCCTTTTGACTGTCTATGCAAGGTACTGTTGCCTTTTTCCTCATAAATCTGACCAGAACTGTTGATATCACCTGTCCTCAGAACTTCTGTGGCTTGCAGCCAGTTCTGTGCAACTGCTTTTGTGGCCTTTTGCTGTTTCTCACTTCCTAGTTTATCCACACAGCTATAACTTGTCTTGGTTCTTATCAGGGACTCCTACACATGGTTCATGATTTCAGAACTGTGTAGAAGTTCCTCTCTCAAACCTGTCCCTGCTTTCCTCAGGACCAAGGGACCTGTCAGTAAGTAATGGTTTGAGATGCAACTGAAGTATCAGCTGTCTGATTCTGCACCACATTATGGTTAAAAACAAATAGGCTCAAAGCACAATGACTGTCATCTTCTGGCTGTTATTGTTTCATTTTCTGTCACTTAGTGGCAATGTAAATAACAGACGAAGCTGCTGTATCTCTCAAAGTAATAATAGAATAGAAGAAATATTTCTGAAACTGACGTTTCAGAACTCCCTATTGTTGTAAGAGAACTCCTTCTTACATTAATTTCTATTGTAATGTGAGAACAAAGGTTCATTCAGTAAAACATTTAAAATTACTCTTGGGAGCATTCAAAAGGCATTTACGTGTTTTCCAAATACGGTTCATGGCCTTTCATCAGCCTTGTTTATACTGCAACTCTGGTTAAACATGTTGCCCAAGTTGTTTGTTACAGTACTGATCTTTGTATTAATGTGTGTATGTATGTATATGTTAATCCTATGAGTCATAATAGTGATTCTAAATCCTTAGTCCTGTTGTATAATAGGAACACTGTGGCCATACAGTGCACTGTGTTACAATCTACTAGTACAGATCAAGGAGTGCAAGAGGAATATCTTGGCAGTAGCAATCGCCATCAGATGTGGCAACAATTGCTGAAGATTCCAAGGTGCAACACAGCTACATGTGTATGTAGAAAATCTTAGAGTCTGATTTTTAGTGCTTTCAAGTTCCCAGAGAAGTCAAAAATATGATTGAAATTTCTTGTCCGCTCTCTGCAATGGATACTGACAGCCAGACAGACACATCTGGTCAATAATATAAATTTAGATTGATTCCTTCATATAATTGGGTTATTTTTGCAAGGATTTATCAGCAAAACCTTTACAGTCTGTTCTTGAACAGCACCTATCTGGTGCTTTTGAAATGGTTGACAATGGGTATGTGCAGATACATGAAATACAGAACACAAGTTCTTAGTGTATCGCTGAGTCCATTTTCTTATTTTGCAACTTCTATAAACAATATAATCTCATGGTATTTCCTAGCAGACTGGGAACAGATCCTCTTGTGTTCCTCTGTGGCTTGCTAATTTTTAGATACACTGAAACATTTGATTATTCACCTGTGGTGCTTTATTGGCTTTTATAAACACTTCAGATACCTTTATACTTTATCTTTCAGTTATGTCTGCAATCACAATAAGCTAAGTACTACAAGAGGTTTTTTTGTATTCTCTGTATTTCTGTTATAATGCATTACCTGAGTCTTATGCAAATTGATACTTTGGTGGCTTTGCAGCATGATAAACCTCTATACTTGGAAGTATTAAAGTAACACATAAGGCTTGTGATTTATGTTACTTCTTATTTCTTTCATTGTTCCTATCTGCATAACTCTATATGCTGTAATTGCATTGCTGCACTGAGTGCTGTCCTTCCCTCTTCACAGCTGTATGTTCTTTAGTTTTGCTTTTCTTTAAAAAGAATCTAGAATTTCAAAGTTTATAATGCCACATCTTTGTAAAATGCCAGAGGTTTCAAAGAAGTGAGTCATGCTGAGAAGTGGATACTTTCCAGCACTCTTCTGTTATAATCAGGTAATAAATATGTTGCCTGTCAGTTTTTTACATTTGAAAGCCTGATGCTTTCCTAGAATTCACATTCAGTATTTGAGGCATACAGCAAGCATACCTTCATATCTTAAATTAGCATTAATTTTCCTGCTCTATAAACCTAGATAATTGGCCAGTTAGATAATGGTTTTGCCCTGGATGCCTCTAGGTCAGCAAGTAGAAAGACATTCCTCAGAGCCAAAGAATTATGTCCCATTATTAT
>WEIV01013363.1:200949-242073 GCA_013390005.1 Calyptomena viridis | reverse complement strand
AATAAAATAATATTAAAATAATGTTTGCTTAGACTAGTGAAATAGCTAATTCCCTTATAGAAGATGGCTTAAATTTAGGAAAGTATTGAAAAAAAGCTTACAAATAAGTCTTAAGTCCACTGTTACCTTTTGTCCATACAGAAGTATGTCCTTTTGCAATTTATTCTGTGGGACCAGCATAGCACAGAAATGAAATGAGCAAATAAAAAAAACTTATTGCAGTAGAAAGAGAGAACTTGTTTCTGTCTTTTTACTAATAATTTTCCATTTTTTTAGATACCTGGTCATTTTGTGATATTTTCATTTTTGTATGCTTCTGGTGATTTGGATTGATTAGTTTTTAATTATACATCCTTTGAAAGAGTGTTTTCTTGAATTACCAGAATTTATTCTGCTACCATTAACTTCAGGTAAATAAATATATCTGGGACAAAACCTTTTTTTTAAAATTTTTTTTTAATGTAGAAATGTTTTTTAAGGTCTTATTTGCCTTTACTTGTTATGATGCAGTGGAAAAAATGCAAATATAAACACTACAAAACTCTACAGCTTCCCAGGCTTAGAAGAGCTTCCAGCACCTCAGGCACTATAAGAATGTAGGAATGTGACCCTTAAGAAATATTATTTATTAAATTTGGTTTTAATATTGCTGTTACAGAAAGACGTTGCTTCTCTTTAACCAGTTTTCTCTTTGGAGTCAATAAATAATCATATCTACATATTGGCAGTATAGTCTGAGTTCATAACAAAAATTTACCTCTGGACATGGAGATAACTTGCCAGTTACCATCACAGCCAAAAAGACTCAAGTTGGGGAAAATAAGCTTAATTTATTGCCTGTTGAATGTAGAGTTGGATGGTGAGAAACAAAGACAAAAGCTAAAACCACCTCCTACCTTCTTGCCAGACTGAACTTCACTCCTTCACCTCCAAACATATTTTTTTTTTTTTTCTAAATTATCTTGATGTTTTACTCTCAAAATACAAGATGTATTTCTTACTTATGAGTTCATATGACAGTACAGATAAAGCTGAAGTATTTCTGTGGGACATATCTGTTCCTGAAGCACACAGGTGGCTGTTCTTTGTGGCCTCACTCCTGATGTTTGGAAAATAACACAGTTGGGTTTGAACAATGTGGAATCTATTGTGATTAGTGCCTGCCTGAGTAAATTTGTCTTTGGAGGGACTTTATATTAAAAAAGACAACACTAGTGGATTCATTCATTTGGGGAAGAGAAGGTTGTGTGGAGACCTCAGAGCAACGCTCCAGTCTGTGAAGGGACCTACAAGGACTCTGGACAGGGACTTTGTCGGGAATTGTGGTGACAGGACAAGGGGGAATGGCTTCAAACAGAAGGAGGGGAAATTCAGATTAGATATTAGGACGAAATTCTTCCCTGTGGGGGTTGTGAAACACTGGAACAAGTTGCCCGGGGAGTTTGTGGATGCAGCAGCTCTGGCAATGTTCAAAGCCAGCTCAGAAAAGGCCTTGAGCAATCTGGTGTCATGGGAGGTGTCCCTGACCCTGGCAGTGGAATTGGGACTAGATGAATTTAAGGTCCATTTCAATCCAATCCCTTAATATTTATGATTCTATGATTCATGAGCTCACAGTGTGCCCAGTTTTTCAGTAGACTAAAAAAGAGAACTGCTTTACATCAGTAGCTCAACTCTAAGGCCACCAGTGTCACTGAGCCACAGCGGGTGCTTATTTACACGATAACAAACTCATCCTGAAAAGCCAAGTAGCTCATCTCAAACACAGAATTTGGATCTTCTGACTCTTCTTTTTACCCCCAGCCATTGAATCCAAGTGTTTCCTTCACACGAGAGGGAGGAACAGCGTGTTTTTCAAATCAAGTTCCTTTATTCAAACAATGTAAAGTGAACCTTTGTCATAGGGAATCAGTTTGAAGTTATAGGTCAACAATTCCACGGCAGTTCTCTATTCTGAGTGGCTAAAATTGTTCCACTACATTCTCACATTTAAAGGCATATGAAAGTAAAAAGGCCTGTTATCTCCCACTGGTAACCTGCTTGCAGAAAATGGATGAATATCAGTGCTGGGAAAAAATTTAACTATTCAAATACTTCTAGTTTGCACTGTTGAAAGGGTAACATAATTCATGTACAGGATGCATTTCTATAGTTTTTTTTCTTCTAAAGTGTTTTCATGAGTGAGTTCAGCAGAAAAAGGTGTGTTTTATAAATGCAATATGCAGAGTGGGAGAACTAATGTTTTGAGACTTTTTTGTTGTGTTAAGACTAATTTTTGCACACCTCAGATACTTCACATTTTCTATTTTTAAACATTAGTGTACAAAACTCACTATTTTGAGATGAATGATAATGTGTATAAAATATGATTAATATATTGGAGCAGATATTCAGGTTGTCTGTGTCGACAAAACTGCCTTAAGGATCAGACAGTACAGTAGTTTAAAATATGCCTGTTGAAGTTTATGAAAGAAAATATATTGACACACGTGCCTTTTGTCTATAAATTAGCCCTTTTCTGCCATAAGGGTATCAACACATCCAGACCATTTGATTATTTTGAACAGGGTCTCATGCAGATTTCATTCTGTAGATCACTGACTTAGCACCTCTGCTCTTGCAGTGTACAGTTGACAATGCAAAGGTTAAAAATGACTAGCCTGGCATGAAGTGCCAATGGAAATGACCATTGTTCAGTTTAGCTCCACACAACCATGGTCACATAAGCTCCTTTTGGCCAGTGATCACTACCTTTGTTTGGGTGCACAGACGTATCTGAACAATGCTAATTAGAAGTTTGAAGTGAAGACAGATGCAGGTGTTCTCCCAATATTTGTCTGTCTTTTACATATGTCTGTCTTCAGCTGTCAGGGCCTACAGTGTTATAAAGACAGATTTTATATTTGTGCTGTGTTTATTTCTCAATTTCTTTTCCTTCCTGTGTTCATTATGTATTGTCTTTGCATTTTAATGCACTTCTTAGTCATTTGCCCCTGTGCAAAAGTTGCACTTGCATATAATTTTTTGACCTCGTGGGCCTGAGGAACTTAATTTCGTGAGTTCTTAGTTATTTTTCTCCTGTTATTTTTAAAAGCATATATTTAAAAAGAAAAAAAAGGGATATATTTTTTCATGCTGCAATTATTGTCTGAAAATTAAATTTATCATGTGGGGATATGTGTTTTGGCACTATCTTCTTGCCATGAAGTCACTCTAGCAGTTTGACATCAACAAAAGGAAACAAGAAATGTGCATGGGAGAATAAACCAAAGTTAAAGTATACAATGCAGTATCCTCAAAATACTTTTAATTGAGAACTAGGGTGAAAAATACAAACATAGTCTGATATTAATTTCAATTTTTATGAAGTTTAAATGTGCTGGAACAATATTCTTAAAATTTGGATTGGCTGTTCAAAAGAAGTAGAATAGTTTAATAAATATCTTAAAAACACTACTTTTTTTCAGTAGTATCACTGAAGTTTTGTGCTAAAGCAAAGCCAGATGATTATATTTTCTATGGTACAATGCAGATTGAGAAGAGATTGAAAAACTATTCCAAGCAAGTTTTAAATGTGACATTTTACAGCCACAGAGTCCCTGAAGCGAACTGTGCCATTTCTTGTGAAAAAGAAGAATGTGAAGAAAGTCAGGGAAGGTAAGAAAATTCCAGTATGAATCAAATGTGCAAAATAGTGTATAAACCAAAATAGCCTCTGTTTAAAATATTGGATGTGAAATACTGTAAGCAACATACAGTCAGAAGCCATGATAAGTTTAAGAAGTTCTAATGTTCTCACATTCATCCCATAGTATATAAAACAAGTGTTAACACTTCAGATTGTACCAGCTTTTAGTATTTTGTATATTATCAGCATCAGAATAACTTTTATTTCTATTTTTTAAAAGAACTGCATTTTATTAAAAAACTGTATTTTAGAATTGCTTTATAAGATCTCTTAAGAAAATTTTTAATGAAAGTGGTTACATTTAGTCATGTAAATATGCTACTTGATTATAATTAACGCATTTAAACGTGTAAATATCAAGTTCTGAAAATCTCATAGGCACTTGCAATTGCTTTTAACAAAATGTCCTGAGCTAAATAGAGCCAGAATTGATTGACTCTTGTGCTAAATGTTGCATTTGGCTTCAACCAGTGTGTCAATATTCCTCATTTCAAAGAAGGAATAGCCATCAATTTGTTTTGTTCCTCTTCCAACCACTGAAGCACTATTTAGAGACAGATTTTTCCTGTGTCCTCTACATTCCAGAACATGCTGCTAAAATCATTAAGGGCTGAGACAAAATACTTGCTAAACTCCTTTGGAAAGCAAATGTAATTTATTGTTGTGTTGTAGGACAACCTCAGCTCTGATGATGGGGGGACTGAGAACTTATTGAAAAGCAGTCTGCCCACAGCAACCATATATTTTATTTATTGATATTTTGCTATAACAGATGCAAATAGTCAAGTGTTGAACCTGTTCTGTTTCCTGTTGCCTGTTGCCATGACCTGACTGTTACCAGAACCAGAATTATCTTCTCAGAGATCATTTGTGGTTTTTCTATATCACACATCAGCAAAGATATCCCTTCACAGAGTGCATTGCTATGCTGTGCAAGCATGAGCATAATGAATGTATCACCAACCAAAAATGTGGTGGGTGTTTCTTCACAGAAAAAGACTATTTAAAAATCTCCAGGAGCCATTTCTTCATATTAATCTTTTAAAAACTGTGGTTGTGACTGGCTTCTTTAGTTGCAAGTTTGTGATTACCTTTTCTGGTGATTAGCTTTTAGGGGTGATTATCATTACAGATGAAAATACACACATTTATGTAAAATTAGCAGCATTTTAAAATGCTGGATAAACAAACTTGCATACACTGTCTAAAATCCTTAATGTGTGAATGAGAGAAATTAAAGAAGAATCCTTCTACTGATAGGGCAGTGTTCAAGGATTCCAATCAATCAAATCCTTTTAGTGTAAACTTTGTGCTAAAATCTTTTCATAAAAAACAATGCTGTAAAATCATCCTGTAATTATTTAATGTTATTAGAAGTGTTTCACTATAGCAAAATCAAGGGATAAAGCATAATAGAAGGAGCAGTCACACTATGTAATATTGCAGTTTTCATATGCAAACTCAACCCATGCTGGTGTTATTTAAAAGGCTGGAGTGTTATTCCATTCATTCCTCAGAAATCAACCATAAAGTGGTCTTTTTTGGAACCACTTTCATTCCAGCCAGAAATCTTTTCTTGTGTTGCAGGTTTTTAGAATTACTGTGGAAAAAAAAGGAAGCTCTGGCTTTTCTGTCTGCTCTCACGTAGTGCTCGTGTAAAATGACAAAGTGTTCCACATTCATATCATAAGACTTGCCATGTTTTTATTTGACAGTCAGAGAAGAATTTTATTGATGATCTCGTGAAATATCAGTTTGCATTCATTCTGTTTTATCCAAGCATTGAAACTTCATCAGAGTCACCTAAATGTTAGGTTTTTATGAAGTTAGTTTAGTGTAGCTCTGAACAGATAATCCATCAAAAAAGCCCCTAAATACTGGTGAAAATGGAAAGAGCTGTTGTAATTCAATCTAGCAATTCACATTTTGTGTTTCTGCATGGTCCAGCAGAGACACAGACATGTACTTTTCTAAGGCAGTGCTGCTCTTGGCAGACACAGGGTTAGTACAAGAGAATCCAACAGAAATTTCTTACATCATTTCTTTTCACAGTATCCTGAGAATGTTGCCCAGCACTGTCATCACTGTACTCCACTGCCTTCAAATCATCTTCTGCAATAATGAGCAGAATAGAAATTTTAAGAACATTGAAAATTTTTAAACCAGTGCATTCACAAACACTGATGTATTCTGCTATGTTGGAGTGTGCACTGGATGAAGATCTTCATAGGAAGACAACAATTTAATTAACACTAATTAAATTGTAACTTCATCACAATTTTTAGTGTGTCATTCATACCTCTTTCTGTACCATTCCCATATATATATATATTTAAGAAATAAATTGATAAATCTATGGGTGTAATAGTTTATTTTTATTTTTACAGTCAGATAGCAAAAGTTCCTAAATCTGTGTATTGTTGTTATCTGTTTAATAGACTATTATTAATGTGTGTATGAAAGAAAGCAAGAGAAGGAGGGGAAGGAATGAAGAAACATGTTTCATGCACATGATAATTTCAGCACACTTGTGTCACTTGTATCACTAACAAATTTAGATAAATCTTTCTCTCAAGCTGCCAGAATATATGTATGACAAATAAGACATCATAAGTGGAAAAGGAGACCATCTCCACTCTGAGTGAGTGCATAAATCTTTGGACTGTGAAATATTGGTTTGATAACGTTGTACAAAGAGAATGGGCTTGTGTAAGACTTTCATGATGTCATGGAGGGCAGTGTCTCCCCTTTTCTAAGGGAATACAAGCAGAGGGCAGGGAAGCCAGGCTGGATTGGGCATGGAAATCCTCTATATAGAATGGGAACTCTGTGGCACGGATGTGCTTGCTCTGAGTCTCCTCCAGTCTGAGATCTGCTTTACAGGGCAGGTGAGTATTCTGTGATGGATCTGGGATAGTTTGTTGTTCAAGCCTGATGAGGCTGGATGGAGGTCCAAAGTAGGGATGCTTTTCCCTCTCTCTTTAATCCCACTATTTTTATGGCACAGCTTTCCCCCATTACGTGCCATCAAACAGACGTGGTGTAAAACACCTGAAAGGTGTCCTCTAGACATTGCATTTCTTGATTATTTTTCCTCTCTCTTCAGTGTACACATAATGCTTTGTGGGAGGAAAAGCGTGGATCTGCTTCTCGATTTTTGGGACAGAGGATTTTAGGGATGAGAAAGCAGTCAAATATGTCAAACACTAATTTTGCTGGAGGGGACTGAGTGTATTCCTTATTAATCATTTGTTGACTCCACTTCATGCAACTGGACCAATAATGTGCTCCTCTGTAAGCAAATTCAGAGATGTGTTTTTTGACTTCTGAAGGAGAATATAGATTATGGGAGAATTTTAACAGTTTGGAGCCTCTCAGCAGTTTCCAGAGATTATCAAGGCCATCTAAAATTCTATTTTGTGTTGAACTTACCTCCAGTTCAAGGAGTTGTATGTATCAAAGAGGAAAAAAAAAAGTAAAAAAATCAAAGTTTTGAAGAGTCATAGATATCTAGTACATATGACCAAAATAATGACTAAGAAATAAAATACCTCTTTGTTTTCTCTTCGGGTGGGAATTAATTTTGGGCTACTTGGGAGACTAATTTAAAACTGCCTTGTTGCTAAGAGTCCTTGATAAGAATCTTTAAAAACAAATGCAACCTTCTGAAATTTAAGTCCTGATTATATTGAATGCTCGCAGCAGGATGAACTAACCTCAGCCAGGAGA
Organism: Calyptomena viridis; assembly: GCA_013390005.1. Classification (NCBI taxonomy): domain Eukaryota; kingdom Metazoa; phylum Chordata; class Aves; order Passeriformes; family Eurylaimidae; genus Calyptomena; species Calyptomena viridis. Next base: position 234,656 of record WEIV01013363.1, on the reverse strand, counting down.
TGGAGATTAGTTTGTTACTGAAGGTATAAAACATGTTTGAAGTGAAAAAAAAAAAAAATCCCTCAAGGGGTCTTAGAGGCTCAAGTCCACAGGTAATGTACTCTCCCTATGATATCTGATCTACCTAAAATATTAAGTTTTAACCATACTCACAAGTTGAATTTTGACTAGTTATTAATGCAAAAGATACTTTTGCTTTCTCTGTTTTGTTTCCCCTAATATCCAGTTTCTGAGCACTCATACATTAAGTATTTCATATTAAACATTTTAGTCATTCAATACAAACAGTGTCACAGAAGAAAAACACAAACAGAAAAATATTAAAGCTGGATGCAAATTCTGAAAAATTGTCTGTGACACTTTTCTCATTATTACCTAACTTTACATAGCAAATTACCTATACGAATGAATATTTTGTGGACTTGCTATATTAACTAAAGTTCATTAGTCTGTTAATGTTCATTAGCAGTGGCCACACACTTAATTTTCTTTTTTAATATTATAAAGCCAGAAATATGCTAAGACGCAGGTTAGTTTTCTATTTGTGTTAATAACTCCCAAGTTCTCTCAAATACAATATATTTGTATGTACTATACAAAAGCTATTGAAAAACCTATACAAGTGTTCTGGGTAAAGCAACTCCGTATACTAATATAAAAGCTATCAGCTAATGTGATTTGATGTTCATGGAGCATGAATGTCCTGGAGGTGTTTGAGAGAAATTCAACATTTTGACATTATATGTCAGGGACTGATTTTTCACAGAAGACTTGTAATCATGTAGCTGCCCAGTTTGCACAATATTGATATTCATTAGGTCCAAGATGTGCAATGAAAAGTTATTACAATAAATTATCTTCTTGAAGTTTTAAGTTGAGCAGAGGGTAGAACCTTTTTAACATAGTACTTTCACACCATTTCATTGTAAATATGGGACTTAATGGCACAGTGTGTTGTGGGTGATGGAAATATAAATTTTTAATTGATGAATTGGTTGAAATTCTGGAAGGAAAGTTCACGAAAAACTGTTATACACAGAGGAGGGGTTATAACACCTTTTCCATGCTGAAATTGCTAGAAATGCAGAAGGGTAATGAGAAGAATATTGTACAGAATGTATGTACAGGATACAGGGTTGGCCAGACCTTCAGCCTGACTCAGTGTAGATATTTTTGTGTTCTAATTCACCTAGAAAATGTTGTATTTCTATTTTCCCAAAGCCACAGCCTCCTCTGTAGAACAGTATAGGTTAAACATTTGTGTACCAGGAAAAGAAAATTAGATTTAGCAATTAGTTTGACCTGAAGTTCTCACTGTAATGTAAATCAGAGACAACTCTGATAAAACCAGAGTTTTATTCTGTTTTTATTCTGTTTTGTTGCTACAACAAAACAGAAGTGATAAAGAGAACAATGACACTGCAGGGTTACTTTGCATTTACCGGTTTCAGGTTTGGACGTTTGTTTCAGTTTTGTTGTTTGTTTTTCTTGGGGGGGAATATTTTGAGTCTAATTTTTGTTTTGTTTGTTTGTTTTTCTATTGTGTGCCATATAAAAGAACTTATAGCTCCTACAATTTTCTTTCCATCATCCTGGTTTGCATAGAGAATCTGGGTTTTCTTTGCCATATCAAAAATTTACTTTCAAACTGAGACCTGCTTATTATTTCTTTGTACTTCGCACTGAAATACACTTTTTTTTTTTGTTATGCTCAGTTTCTGATGTCTTGTAACACAGAGGGTGTTTCNTTTTTCAGATACTGTTGTCACATAAATCACTTTACCATAGGTGCAGTCATTTCAGGTGCTGCTCAGCTGCTTCAGTGCTTCAGTGCTTCTCACGGGCCACCAGTGCTCCCAAGAAATGCTGCTCTGCTGCTCCAGTGTCTCTTCTTCTCACGGCCCACAGGGCTCCACCAGGCCCCTCTGCTCCAAACACAGGATCACAGCCTCTCTTTTCCGGCATGTCTCTGTTCCAGCGTGGAAAAATCTCCCAGTCTTTCCACGGGTTCACAGACTGAAGAATCTTCGCCCCTATGATTCCTCACAGATTGCTGGGGCCCTATTCCAGTGTTTAAGGCATCTTCTCTTTCTCCTTTCTCTGACCTTGGTGTTAATCAAATTGCTCACCCTCCTTTCTCTTAAGCGGCCATGATGTTCTGCGCAGCTTTTTTTCTATACTCCTTCTTAAATATGTTATCACAGAGGCGTTGTTGCCTGACCTTGGCTAGCTTAGAGCAGAGAAAAACTCTAGCAGCTTCTTAAAGAAGTCTCTCTCCTAGCCCCCCCCAACTAATAAAAAACTCTGGCTACTTAAAACCACAACACTAAGGAAACAAAGAGGAACAGAAGATCTAATTGGAAAGTATGCATTACTTTAAGCTTATTTTTACAAACTTATCACTGACTTGCAGCCCTCAAGTCTCTCTGGTTATAAATCCCTGGGTGAGGAGTTGAATTTCATATTCTTATTATTTCAATAACATAATTTCAAACTATATGTTATGTAGATTTATGTATATATAGAAATAACTCCAACCGGTCTCCTGTTCATCTTCAAATCCAAAATGTTGATAGTCTAAAACACCACTCACACAGGATGTTAGCCAGAAACACCTTATGCCAGCTGGGTTGGTTTCACTAGCTTGAAGGGGGTCCCATAATTCCTTTTTTTGGCCCTTCCTTGTGTCACTGCTATGGAGAGCAGAGAACAGTCCAGTGTCACTGTCCCCTGACATGGGCTTTTCCTTTTATACTGCATTTTAGAAGTCACACTAAACAAGTTTAGTCACTTGAGGTTTGCTAGTTGAATGACTTAATAAACACAGAAGAGATACAATTTGACAGCTTCAAAATATTGTATCAGAAGAATTTTCCTTATGAAATGCAAAGTTTGGCCTCCATGTTGTGTCTGTGTTGTACTTTGCAATGGATTATGTGCCAAGAGTTTTTCACTGACGCCCTTAGTTGCTTTCACACTTATTTTCTGTTTATCCACTAGCAGGAAATAATACTTGGTTGGTGTGAATTGATCAGGCAGCCTGAAACTAAAGGATTTTTTATTATCATATAGTTTTTTTGAATTATATTGTTTTCTTATCTTTATCATATATCTCACACATCTGATATGACAAGATAATTCTTCCCTAGGAGGGTGGGGAGGCCCTGGCACAGCTTGCCCAGAGAAGCTGTGGCTGCCCCATCCCTGGAAGTGTCCAAGGCCAGGTTGGAGCAACCTGGGACAGTGGGAGGTGTCCCTGCCCATGGCAGAGGGGTAAAACTGGGTGAGCTTTAAGGTCCCATCCCAACCCTAACCATTTTATGATTCTATGATTTTATAACTCTGACTAGAAATAGTCTTGAAAATTCAGAAGACATACTCCCATTATATCTTTCATAGACTAATATTAAACGTGGAGGATGCCAAAGGAAAAGGTCTGTTGTTAAATAATTCTAATTCAGATCTTGACAGCTATTTTGGCAACTAATAACAGCACCAACTCACTGTGAAAGCATAGGAAAGATCCATACCTCCTGTTCCTGTGGAAATTAAACAATGTGAATTGAAACTTGTATTTTAAAGTCCAAGTTCATGGTTATTTTCCACAGAATAGTGGACATAAGCACCCTTGCCAATAGCTCTTTGTGTAATAATATTGAAAGCCTTTCTAACAGTGAAGCACTGCTATTGCTACTCATCCCTGAGCTCTTCAGGTCAGAATTTGAAACATGTAAGTAAATAAAAAATCAATGCACACTGTACTGTACAATAACCAGTGAGCACTGAATGAGTCTGTTATGTTCCAACCAAAAGCAGGAGCCCATTAGGTGTTGCACTTGGTACCTATACCAAGATAAAAAACCCTGTCTCAGAAACTAACATTATTTCTAGAGCTTGTTAAACCAGTGGTTTAAGTGGGCACTGGAGTTTGTTCAGGTTTCAGATAACTCTTCCAAAGTTCTTTGAAAAGTGTTCTAAGAATACAGCACTAAGTAAAAAATCAGTGTTTTGGAAGAGACATCACATCAGAGATATGTCACATTCTGTTTTCCCTTTTGTTCTTGCAGCACGATTGAGAAAATAATAAAAAGAGAGGAAAGGAGAATGAGTCTCTGTGATTGTACTGCAAGATAATTCTAGGTCAAAACCTTGCTAAATAACTGTGAACAGGATTTGGGGGTTGGGAAAAGTGTTTTGCTGCATACTACTGATTGCCAGAACTGTGCAGGCACAAAGTACTGCAATACCCACCCTCGATATTATTTTGATAAAGTAAGAAAAAGGCAGAAAAATCTCATACAGTGTCTGGAGAGCAGCTAACATAGAACTACCTGAAGCAGTTCCTTTGGATCAGAACTGCAGTCAATTCATTTTGGGGAGAACTTTCTGATGTTTTATCATTGCAGCAGAGATCATTTGACCATGGTGTTAATGAAAAGGGAGTGAGCACAACCAGTTAGAAATTGAACTGTGAGGTTTCCTGTGCACTTAAGTGAGGTGGTAATGGAGTTTTATTTGACCCTGCCAAGCACTCAACCTGTGTGTGCCCTAATACAGCCCATAACAAAGCATAGTTCCTGTGATTTATTTAAACCACTGCCCATTTAAAAACACCTTCTAGTATGCTCTGGTAGCCCATATTTCAGAGAAAGAAACCCTATTCCTAAGGAGGGCAAACTGGGTAGGTAAGATTAGCCTGAGCTGCCGTTGATGTTATCCAAGCCCTTCAACTTTTATATTCCATCACTCTTGACTGATTCCCCAGTTTTAACTAGCAGTGTCAGCTATCAAAATTGTTTAGAACTTCTGCTGTATTTGTACCAGTGTAAAGGAGTGAGGAAGATGCAATGAATCCATGAAAAGGTGGAATGTCTCTCTTTGTGCATCTCTAGTTGTGCAACTAGTCTATTTCACCAGAAACAGGAGCAAAAGAGAATAACTTTCTTTTGCTGCGAGGTATTTTTCTGTGAAAAAGTAGTAAACAGATGAAATACTCACTTCAAGTGTGTGTTTTGAGCTGCTTATCTTGCTAATTGTCCCCACCTTTCTCACTCAGAATGATCAGCAGGAATGGGTGAATACTTTGGTAGCTTTGAGGACTTCAGCAACTGCTTTTTCTTCTCCTTCTGTTATCAGCACATCTCTTTATTGCAATATTTCCCAGCTGCTTCTGCTTCCCTCTGTATTCTGATGCCAGTCTCTTTTTTCTTCCATCCAATTAATTTTGAATAAATCAAGCCTGTGAAATTTAGTTAATGAAGAAGGGGAATAAAATTAGCTCAGTTAGTTAGAACATGGTGCTAATAATGCCCTGGTTGTGGGTTTGATCCCTATGTGGGCCATTCACTTAAGAGTTGGACTTGATGATCCTTGTGGGTCCTTTCCAACTCAGCAAGGGTTGAATCCATTAAGATAAAGCCTTTGGAGATTTCTAGTCAGGATAAAACATCATCCTAATGAAACAAAGACATAAGGTTAGATAAAGTATGAACTTTTCTCAGGATGGTACCCTATTTATTGACTAAAGTTGAATATTTAATATTTGATAGTTTTCAAATGAGTTCATCAGATATTTTCATGTAATATTCGTTAATCCTTTCATGTGAAGTCAGATTGCATATGTTATTTTTTGTTCTTATAAGGGCAGGGATTACTAATAAGCTTAACAGAAAATTTGTGGGAAGCTAAACTAAGCAAATCTTTTGGAACTTACACTGTCTATGGCAATATGTAAAAATACAGTAAGCATTCATTTTATTAGTAGTTTTAATATTTTTCTAGTACCAGTCCAAAAAGAGAAGAAGGGAAATGATGTAATTAGTCCTCACTAAAAGTTGCTGAAGCATAGAGAGCTTTTTCCTCTTCTTTCTCATTATTATTGTATTTGTTTGGTAAATGATCAATTAAAATCTCCACTTGCTATTTTACAAAGCTGTGATCATCACTGTACCAATGCATGCAGATGGTAATTGCAGTTTCATTTGCTGGCTGTATATCAATAAAAGTTAAGACTATTACAGTGAGGTAACACAAAGCTTTTTAATAAGTCAGCAGTTAGGAGCCTAGAAAAACACCCCCAAACCAATCTAAATATAGGTAAATTTATTTTATTGTCTTCCCAGAAAAAAAATTTCCAAAATTGGTTAAAACTTCATAGTACATAACAATTTTGATATCAAAATAAGTCCTCTCATTAAAAACCAACCATGTTATACATAATAGAACACATGAAAATTTAAATGTAAACATAATATATAAATAACTAGTAGATTCAATAATTCAACCCAAAATTTCAGTACAAAAAAGGCAACCTAACTGTTGAATTATTATTAAAAATTATGAACTCCAGGCCATTCCCTGGCTCCTGGCCCTGGTCCCCCAGAGCAGAGCTCAGTCCCTGCCCCTCCTCTGCCCCTGCCCAGGGACTTGTCCCTGCAATGAGGTCTCCCCTCCCTTCTCCCCCTGAACACACCCAGTGCCCTCAGCTGCTCCTCACACCTTCCCCTCCAGGCCCTTCCCCATCCTCATTCCCTCCTTTGGACACTGTCTCGCAGCTCAATATCTGCCCTGAATTGCAGATATGGTGCCATAGAAGTGGATCAGCAAACTGAAGCAGCTGGTGCCCTGTCGCGTAAATGTAATCCATGAGCATTATTGGGGATTTATGTCTGACTCCACTGCTCCAAAGTATGGAATGTTCTTCAAAACTTGAGTTTCAAAGTGTTTGAAGGAAAGTTTTCCCACAGACCTCTGTTTCCATGACTGTAGGTCTTGTGAAGGCCACTTACAGAAATGCCAGACCGACTTTTTAGTACCTACCCGACGCCAATGTGTTTGGCATTGCCACAGGGATTTACAGTTCCTGCTCATCCTTCTCCCACATTTGTTTTCCACCTTGTTCTGCTCCTTCCCATTTCCAAGTGATGATGTGATACCTGCTGCCTAAACTGCCTCTGAATTTGTCACTGAAGTGAACAAAACTATTGAAAGGGGAAGTAGAGAGCTTGATACTGCATCTGTAGCAGCCACAGTACGGGGATATCCCAAAGGTCGGCCTGGCTATCTCAGATTGTTTTTATTTTCCCACCTTTTTTGCAGTCTTTGTCACTGCAATTACATATCTCTAGCTCATCAGGAAGATTTAGGCCTGAAAAACAAATGTAGACTGATGGTGCAGCACTGCCTTTGTGATCACCTGGCCACTTTGTAGGCCATGTAAGCCAGTTGTGGCAACACACCAAGGAGGAATATTTGGGAACATCTTATCAGGCTGCCCTAAAAATTTTACAAATTCCCTAAAAAATTCATCCTATTGTGTTTCCCACATCTCTGACCTCAGATTCACAGAGAGCACTTGAACAGAGGGTGTAAAGTGTGATGTTGGGGTACTTGCCTTGCAATATAAGACACGTGCACGTCCTTATCACACTGAGTCCTGAGGTAACACCCTGACAGCAGACAAAACCTGGTTTAGCTATACTCAAATATAAAAAAAAGGTATCTTGATTCCATGAAGATATTTTAGTAGGGAATAAAGGGACCTCTACATGCTTGCAATGTTTGTTTTTTTCTTAAAATGAGCTTTTGATACAGTTTACATTGCAAATCTAATAATTATCTTTAAAAAGTCTTTTTAAAAATCTCTCTATTACCAAAAGCTTCACCAACTTTTTTCTTTAATCCCCTTTATTTATAATGAAATTATTCATAGCAAATGAAATTTTTCTTTAGTTCATATTTTAATTCTGTCTATGCTGACCTCCACTAGGGCTTTAGAATGAAACATTCTGCTTTTTTGCCCCATAAAAAATGTGGATTTTTTTTTAAGAACAGAAAAAAGACTGGTAGATTTTTCATAACAAATATTTCTTTACTGAAGTCTAATGTAAAATCCAAGAATGACGTGGAGAGTTTGGAGACACAGTGCTCATATAGCATCTCCTAGTCCTCCCAAAATAAAGACAAAAACATACTTTGTTCCCACAGAGGTAAAGGTACTTTTAAATTGTTTTATCTTTGAAAAGAGTGTGTTCATCTCGGTATCTAAAGTAGTTTTAGCATCCTCTCAAGACTTTAGGAGTCTTATCCTGTGTTGTTGAAATTAATGTCAAAATATTCATTGACTTTCATAGAAATGAGGCTTTTTTCAGATCTTTATGAATTCCTCTATGATTTTATTTTGTATCTCCCTTCACCTACTATGTCCAATGTGTTCCAAATTAGGAAGATTTTTTTTTAATTTAAAGGAATTATGATTAGAAATGCCAGTAAATTTTAAATCATTTTGGACATCTAGAGGGAAATTGATTCCTGTGCAGAGCATCAGCACATGACTTTTGTGCTACTTAGCATAAAGTTTATGCAGCGTGTGAGTGATACAGACATATTGAGCTGTAACTCTACATGGAGAAGAATGGAATTCTTATGAAATTAGTGGTTTGATTTTGAAAGTCTTTTAAAATGTTCTAGAACAAATAATTTATAGAAAAATAATTTATATAGTTAATATGATGGATTTGACTGGTCTCTTTTGAAAGTATGATATACAAAAATTCAAAATACATTTAATTTTTTTGTTGTTGTTTTTACTTTCCTTACTGGATCGTTCCAGTAAGAGATAGCTTAGCTAAATTCCTAAAAATTGATTAGTGTGAAATAAAGCAGTTTTACAAATCCTTATATTATTTTTTTTGTACATACGTATATATACACACACACACAGAGTCTACTTTATGGAAGCAAGCTTTATACAGTCTTGCTTTCTGTCAGTGTTACAGCCCATCTCCATTAGACCAAGTTGAACTGGATTTAATAAAATAACAGGAGTCTCAAAGATAATTACATTCTTGGAAGTGTGATGGAGAAAATGGGCCCAGTGTGGGCTTTCACCATATTAGACATGAAATGACTGAAATGGAAGAAAATCTTCCCGGTAGTGAACTCCAACTGAAGCTCTGTAGAGCTCTGAGAGCCTCTTAGTTATCAAAATAATCAACCATGAGACATAAAAATGTAGGAATATTTAACTCTGATGGGCTTTTTGTTTGTTCATTAGCAACAATATGATGAAAAGGAGGACACAACAAAATTGAGAAGGGAACTCAAAGTTTCATTTGAGAGAGGCAGTCAGGTTAAGTAATTGAAATGGAAACTGGAGCTGTCTTCTGTCTTTCATAACACCTTCTGTTGAAATAGTTATTGTGGGGTTTTTTTGTTCTATTTTCCCTTTTTATCCTTTTTGTTCTCTCAGTATTGATACTGAGAGATTAACTGTCAAAGCTTAAAAAAAGAAAAAGAAAAAAAAGACCCCGACAGCTGATTATTTTCTGAATGTTGATTAGACCTGTGAGAATGCAAGTGTTACTGGCAAAGTTACTAAGCAAGTTTATTTCCTATTGACATTTTCCTACTCAGAAAATTCAGTGTATTCCTTTCTTTCTGCACCACGATCTTGGCCAGACACAGCTATTAATGCTTGACAGTGCAGTGCTATTCTATGCTATGCCTGAAGTTACTCAAACTGAGGCTTTCTAATGTTAATATCTAGAGAAGTTTGTAAATCCTCATTGGCAAGGCCTCAACAGTTTTGGGTATGACTGTGGCTCACTCTGAGTTTACAGATCAGGACACATGTGCAGCTCTGAAACACTTGCTGTGTTTGTGCAATTAGTAACCAAATTGGAGTCTTCAAGCCTTTCCTATACAAATTCTCTTCAACTAATTGTTCTCCTTATGTATTCAGACCATTTCTTTTCCAATTGACTGTGGTAATTGGGAACTCCAGGCATGCCTTCTAACAAAAAAAAAAAAAAAAAAAACCCAAAAAAAAAAAATTCCCACTCTGTTCTGAAAATATAAAAATATAAAAAATAGCTATACAACCTTCTAGATCATTAAGAGGGGAAAAGTGAAATGGCAATACATCCAGGAAAAATCACATCAGAACTCTATTTGATAGCATCCTTCATTTTTATATTGAACTCCCCATAACTGTTCTCAGAATATACTTTACCAATGAATTTATCATCTACTTGTTAGTAAGTCACTCACAGTGGTCTAACCAGACACATTTCTAACTAATCTGGATTATTTTCCTCTGTGGTTCAAACTAAAAAATCTATTATTTTTACCAAAATTTTTCTGTCAATTTAAACTATTCCCCAAGAGATGATTCCTCTCTTTTCAGCTAAATAAAAGCTATCATTACGTGCTCCTGTTCCTTTGAATATCTTTCTGTGTTGTCCTCAGTGATGCCATCCAAGATTTCCTCAGCCATGTGACAAGGAGGCCCAGCCACACGTGTGCCCAGCACATCAGCTTTCCTTTTCTCACTCCACGCTGTCACTGATGGTAACTCTGCCAGGAGCTGACCTTTTTAGTGAAGGCTGATTTATGAGGAACCAGCACTTTGCCTGTTTGGGGGTTATCTGTTATTTTCCATTGCATTGATGGATGTCTTTGATAGTGTTCAGTGATGCTCCTGATCCCTGATTACTGTTATGAGCTTTGGATTTTATAATTTTGCTTTTAAGCACATATTGCTGGAAGATTTTTGTTTTGTCTTTTTCTTATTCAGTCAAAAGTGGTGACTAGTTAATTCTGATAAATTGCTCTATAGACTATTTGATGCCTGATTTTTCTAACAGAAGTTAAAACAGTTAAAATCTTCCATTACCAAGTCCTTTTCTCTGCATGAATCACATACTTAGGAACAACATAATCTGCCTGAAATTTCCTGGGATATTGTAGATAACAGACCACTGCAAAAATAACAGGTACATGTTTTTTTTCTCTTAGTCACAACCCAGAAACAACATTGATAGTTGGACCAAGCAGAGACATTATCTACAAGATAACTTTCCCTACAGAGACCCATAATTTCAAAATTACTTCTATGTTTCTGTATAAATAGTCTGGTTGTTATAATTCAGTCATTTTTTTGTTATAACACAAAATTTATGGTATTGGACTCTTAATAATACCTCTATGTTGGTCTAGAGTGGTCTCCATTCTATTTTCATTAATAAACATTAGTAGATCAACCTTCAAATAATCTGAGGTTTTCTTTCTTTTTCATCCCATCTTTAAATTTTCACTTTGTGTTTCCACTTTTTCCAGACCTTTGCTAAGGATATTGTCCTTATCTGAGGACCTTTGGTATTTTAAATGACAAATTTAAAGGCCAACCTCTATTTTAAAGGTCAACTTTAGCACATCATCCAATATGGCCATACATTTGTCTTGGTGATGTTTCTACACTGGGTCTGAGTAGGACAGGAACACTGAGCTCCTTTCCACCTTCTCCTGGGACATCATTGTGACTGCAGGATCAGAGTCCTCACATCTAGGAGTAATTGGTTGGTAATAGCCATATTTGCATATTTATTTAAAAATAAGACTAAAATCCATGAAAGAAATAAGGAGAGAATTCATGCTTGAATACCTTCAATATTAGTCCATTACCTGTGCAAAAATGATATGGCTGGTAGAAACAGGATTTTCAGCTGTGTTAGAATTGATAATATGAACATTTTTCTGTTCTCTGTGAAAAAATGAAAGAAAAACTGTTGAAATGTGAACTACAGCTTTTAGAAATATTAATGCTTCAGGAGTTCAAATACAAAAACATTGAAAGAGAATGATTTGATGCTCCCAAGTGCTTAAACTTTAATTCTTTTTCCTATATAAATTGAATCCTATCCAAATTGATATTTTGGGGTTGAATTTGAAGTAAAAATACTATTTTTTCAGTCAAAAAAAAAATCTATATGGAAATACATTTATATTTCCTGTATTCCCATTAAAGGAATACTCATATCTAAAGCATGAGGAAAACTCATTAAAGCAATTACCTAGTTAATTTTACATTTGGGTCTAATGGCTGACACTCAAGAAGGCTGAAAAGTAAAGGTAGAAAAACTCGAGTCTGCAGAACCTGAGTGCTTTGCCAACGTGCTTTTTGGGTGACTCTGTTGGACAGACTCTGCCTGCTGGTTATGCATTTATTACCTTGAGAGACAAGAAAGGACATGTGGACACTGTCAGTGTAGGGAGAAGAGAGGAGACTGAGCCTGCCAAGGCAGTATTTTGTCTCTGAACAGCCCTTCTGCTGTATCCAGAGCACAAAGTGCCAAACCCGGAATACTCATGTGATCCCAGTTTCAAACAGGTAAGGAGAGCAGAGGGCCCTGCTCAGCTTTGCTGGGGTCTCTGGGAGTGCTGGAAGCCTTGGATGAGCCTTAGGGACTGGTGATGTTTTGATGATATTTACAGAACCCCAGAATGGATGAGACTGGGAGGGACCACAGTGGCTCATCTGGTGCCACCTCCTTGCTCAGGAAGGCTCGTCCCAGAGCAGCTGGCACAGGATTGTGCCCAAATGCCTCCGGAACATTTCCAGTGAGGGAGACTCCACACCCTCTCTGGATGATCTGTTCCAACGCTCATCACCCACACAGTAAAGGAGCTTTTCCTCATGTTCTGGTGGAACTTTCAGTGCACCAGTTTCTGCCCATTGTCCTATTGCTCAGCAGCACTGAGAAGGTGCTGACTCCATCTTGGATGGATATTCTATCCATCTTTTAAAGCCTGTTATTTTTATTTTTATTTTTTTAATGAAATATCTAATGTAAGTATTAAAAAAATCATAGCCAACATGCAGAAGCTCATAATTTGGTTGTTTAAAATAGGGAGTCTGGTTTTTAGCCCAATAGGAACATTGGACCCAAAGCCTCAGGGGTGATAATGGTTTTGTACAGTATGAAGGAGAAAGGAAAGTGCTGGACACAACACAAAGAGGTTTTGGTTTCTCAGAAAGCAGATGACAGACACAAATGTGATGTAACAGGTGTCAGAGCCCATGAAAGAACTCACACTGCCAGATAGGTCCAGACTTGCCACTTGAACTAGTCATAAATGACCCTCTCCAAAAAAAATGCTTATTCAACTGAGCCACAGATATCTTTTTTCTTTATATTCTGTCCTCTTTTTTTCTGATAACTGATTACTGAGCACCTGCGTTTTCAGGGTTTATGCCACGAAGAGTGATTTTTTTTCCCGTTTTTTATGTGTTTAGTAATTGGACATCTACACTTTTATCAAGAACATTTAAATCTGCTCTGCATTTCTCTCCTAGTGCTCCTAAAGTTACGTCGTGTACATTTCTGAAAAGATGCTCTCTAGTTTCACAGGAGCATTTGGAGGAAATAAAGAATAATCTTATCCTGATGAAATATTCATTGCCACTCAATGCCTTTGCTTTGGTTTTCTGTATCTCAATTAGCACATTATGTGGGAGATGATTTAAGATAACTCTTTTGTGCAGTAAGTAATTATAAATGATTAAAGTAGACGAGAGCACAACTCATAAGGGGCACACAGAGCTGGCAGAAACAATTGTCAACTTCTTGTGAGATATTCTTTTTTCAAGCTGTCTTGTTCAGGTTTTTCTATCTTCCAAAGCTTCTCTCTCATAGTTTATAATAAACACTGATGAACCTATGAATCCAAATTCTCTGGGCCTGAAAATACCTCAAATTACTGAAAGTAAAAGGTCAAAACTGGCAATTTTCAAGCATTTTAGAAAATTATGTGTCCAACCTTTGCTTGAAGTGAGCTGGGGATTGCGGTTGAAAGCATATTTTATCAAATGACAATGAAATATATGGTCCCTAGATTGCTTCAGCAGCTTTGAAATTCCAGGGATTAAGGATGTTGCTCTTTTATGGAGCACTGATATTAAATATTGCACGTGGCCAACAGTTACTGCATTTTCATAGAAACCACAAGGAGTTTTTGATTATTTCCCTTTTCTAGAGTAGATTTACAAACTGTTTTCAAATATTTCTTAAACTTGGACTTAAGAATTTATGGATGTTGCTGCAGGGGTTAAGGCCAGGGTAGACACATCTAAGACATGAATTTAAGAATATTCCAACAGGCTTTTGTCTTCCCACACCCCCTCCTAATCAATCACTTGGCCTTTCATATAAAGGAAGAAGTGATCCCTACAAAGTGAAAAGAAATGGAGTGATCCAGGAGATGCACATTAATTGCCCTGAGTTTTCCCATTGCACCTATGATACTCATTAAGATTTTCTTATAAAAATATCTTAGTAAAAAAAAAATATTTTGCATGGTCAGTGGTCATAAGGAAAAAAAAAATCTTTTTTTTCTGTCTGTGATGGTTGTCTAGATTATGAGGAAGAATAAAATAAACCTCCATTGCTTGTCAGGCCTCTGTTCAGCTTCAGAGTAAGAACCAGAAATGTAGAATATCTCATTAAAATAGAAATGTCAAGCCTAAGATGAGTTCTGAAGGACAGCAAAAGGTAAAGATCCCTCTTAAATACCATGACCCTGCTACTTGATTGGGACTAGAATTGCTAACTAAGTTGTCAGCTGGAACTCAGAAGGAACTACACTGAAACAACCCTTTGATATATTCGGTGGGTGCAAAGATTTAAATACCATCTTTTTGTACCTAATGAGAATTAGGTATTGAACAAAATGTCTCAAAATGTCAGTAGAATCAGTGCTGTAGAGTATTTTTTCAGGAGGCAAGTAGAGAGACAGATTAGCTGTTCTTATACTACAGAAAGGACCTCTTTAGATGGTCTTTAAGGAGATATAATAAGAAAATATGATGAAATAATAATTGAGGAATCATCAGTTCGATGATCCAGATTACAGAACTCTACTCTGAGAATTAGGAACCCATTCTCTCTCGTTTAATTCCTTTGCAATCAGTCTTTCTGTGTTTTACTCTCCAATGTATACATATACAATAGCAGAACTAATTAGATAAGGTATTTCTGGGCTATGATGTTTGTGATTTAAACAGATCTTTTTCCATTATCAATTGGAATAATAAATTAAATGTTTTTATAAGAGAAAGTTGCTAGATAAAAACTGCTTTGGGCTCACTGAAATATTGCATGTTACTACCTGGTTTAGTTTATTTGATTATTTTGTAAAAAGAATTAATAAGAGCCTATTAATCTATTAAGCATCAATTCTAAAATTAATAAACCCTCTAGTCTTTTGAAACCATTTTCCCTGCAAATTAAATTACAGCAAACACTGTACAATTTTAACACACACACAAAACCAAATTGAACTGTATTTCCCGCATACTTAATCAGTTTGTCTATGAGGATATTATGGGAGACAATACCAAAAGCCTTATTAAAGTCAAGTTTAACAACACCTACTTCCTTGTCAGCTGAGCTAGTTCTTCCATTATAGAATGATATCATGTTGGTTAGATCATTTCCTCTTCATAAATCATGACTACACCTGGTCACCTTGTCCTTCTCACATTTGAAAATGTTTTCCAGGATTATTTCTCCAGAGATCAAGGTAAGGCTGTCTGGACTGTAGTTCTCTGTATCCTCCTTCTTGTCACTCTTGTAGGCAGAGATGACATTTTCTTTTTTCCAGCTGCCAAGAGCTTTCTAAGATGATTGACAGTGGTTTTTACAGTGATAACCTCTATCTCCCACAGCACTTGTTGAAGCATCCCGGTACATTCCAGGGACTGTATACATTCAGATTTATTAAGTGTTCCTTAACTCAATCCTCCACTGAGAGCAAGTGTTCCTTTCACCAAACTTTCCCTTGAGTGTAAGGTACCTAAGGCTTCTTGTACCTAAGATTTCTGAATTTCTTGGCTTATTGGTAAAGACAGACAAAGAAAGCACAGAATATGTTTTCTGTGTACTTTGTCACCAGTTTCCCTGCCCCATTCAGCACTGGGCCCACATTTTTCCAAATCTTTGTTTTGCTATGGATAAACTTGTAGAAACACTTCTTGTTGACCTGCTTATATCCCTTATCAAATTTAACTTCAGTTGCTCAAGCAGCATCCTTGTTCATGCAAACAGGCATCCTACCACCTTGGGCTTGCTCTGCATCAGATTGGAGCATCCTTGGGTGTGCAGGGGGTGATTATGGATCCTTCTCCTCTACAGAGCCATATTCTAGGGAGTATTTCCAAAGGTGCCCCCGAGAAGCCAAAAATAGTCTCCTGAAGTCCAGGGTTATGATCATACTTTTGGGTTTTTCTTCCCTCGGGTTTTTCTTCCCTCCTTTCAGGATCCTGAACTCTGCCATCCCATGGTCACAGATTTCAGGCTGCAGCCCCAGCCCTCAATCCCCAGCAACTTCTTTCTTGTTTCTAATTATAAACTCCAGCAGATCCTCTCCCCTCAGATGTTCCTTAATGATCCATGTCCAGACACTGTCAGCAAGACACTGCTGAAACCTCCTGGTCTGCTCGTGCCCCGCGGTGTTTCCCCACACCAGATATCAGGGTGGTTCAAGGACAAGGGCCTTAAAATGTAACAATTCCTCCACTTATCTGAAGAAGGTCTTATCTGCATCTTCTTCCTGTTTAAGCAGCCGGCAGCAGACACCCACCAGTCTTGTGTACCTTGGCTTGTCCTCTAATCCTGACTCCTCAGTATCCCATATCTATCCATCTATCGTCTTTGTCTATTTCTATCTCTGTCTCCCTACATTCCCACTGCTCTCTCACCTACTTCCTGTCAATCCTAAAATACCTGTACCCACCCACTGGCAGCATTCTGTGGGAGCTACCTGGGATGGCATTGAGATAGTACATATAAGATATAAAATATACGAAAGGAATACACACAAACTTGCTGGTTGGCAATGAACTATTTTTATAAGATAAAACAAGACGGCTGAATGCAATATCTCATTAAGAGCTGTGTGAAGATAATATTAGGAGTGTTATTTTTAGTAGTAGAAAATGTAGTCTTGGTTAAAGGAAAGCAGAAAGAACTCACTTCCAAAGGCACAAGAGGGGCACGTTCAGTGTGGTATGTGCAGCATTTGTTTTGGGCTGTTTTACAACACAATCATTCGAAACTCCCATACTTCATGCCTGCTTCCGAAATGGTGAATCAGGCCCAGCACCTGTGAAAAACTGGGAAACAAGTTGAAACCAGCTCTTGTGGCTCGTGCAATAAGTTACAGAATGATTCAACAAATGCACAATGCATGCAACAGTCATCTCACACTTCCTCTTGGTTAAACAGATTCTAACGCTAAAGAATTTTTTCATTATAGTCTCTTTTTATTAATCACTTCTGTTTCACTCTTCCCTCTCATGAGGGGTGTAAATGATTTTATCAACACTTGTTTGCTGTGATGAGTAATTATACCTAGTTACTAAAAAGTGAATATTTTCTCTTAGTTCATCTCTCTGTCTTCCTCCCCTATCTGATTTCTGCTATGACAGATAATTGCAAGGTACTAATGGGTAAGAAGTATATAATTATATTGGGTTGTTATTATTATTATTATTATGGATGAATAATGCATGTCTAACAGCAATATTTTGCTATTATCTGGGAGTGATTAGTGATTAAAAGTGAATAGCTATTAGGAAGCCTTACAGTTGCCAAATTAGATATCTATAGATTTTTATTGTGCTTGTTTTCAACTCTAATTATTGAAATTGTTTTGAAACTGGTTTTTATTGCTTTTCATTAACATATATTTGAATATCCCAATATTAAACATAAAAGGAATAATGAAGGCTTTTATTTCAGCAAAACAATAGAAATTGACCACCTTTCAACATTTTAAAATCAAACAAATTATTGAACGCGCTGTCCCCCACCTTCAAAAAATGATTAAACCCATTTTGCAGATTCTGAATAGTAACAGCAATAAAAAATTATCTCATTTCTTCATTCTTCTCCACCTTGTGTATTTCACTAGTATAAATATACTTCATGACATAGCAGTGGAAATCAGAAGGGGTTTTTGATTAAATAGAGAGACCAGAAACAAGGTATTTTGCTGCTGTAATTAATGCATCTTTACCAGCTTGCGGCCCAGAACAACCTGAAATTCTCCCATACAGGAAAATGATACTCGAATCTTCTCTCTTTTCCAAAATCCTGAGTGATGACTGAACCAGTTCCTTTTTCTTTTTACCCTCAAAATATTATTGTGGATCAAAAGGAGTCACAATATGTAAAGCCAAGTATTTATTGTTACTAAAGCTGAAATCTTCAGAGTTTAATCAGAGAATTGAGCTCCTCTACTCTGCTCTGGGAGGCACAACCTGGAGTGCAGTGTACAGTTCTGGTGTCCCCAAGATAAGAAGCCCATGGAACTGTTGGGGCAAGTCCAGAAGAGGCCACAAAGTTTATAAGAGGACTGGAGTATCTCCCCCCTGCAGACAGGCTGGGAAGTTGGGGCTGTTCAGCCTGGAGAAGAGAAGGGTGTGTGGAGCCCTCAGAGACAACTTCCAGTCTGGGAAGGGCCCACGAGGAAGCCGGAAAGCAACTCTTCCTCAGGAACTATGGTGAGAGGACAAGGGGGAATAGGTTCAAATTGAAAGAGGGGAAATTTAATTTCAATACCAGCAAGAAATTATTTCCTGTGAGTGGGTAGACACTGGCACAAGTTGCCCAGAGAACCTGTGGCAGTGTTCAGAGCCCGGTTGGATAAAGTCTTGAGCAACCTGGTCTAGTGGAAGGTGTCCCTGCACATGGCAGGGGAGTTTGGGACTAGATGATCTTTAAGGTTGATTTCAACCCTTTAACATTCTGTGATTCTATGGTCATGAGAAGTCCAGATTTAAAGAGAAAATAAATAAATGAATTATTACTGAAAAAAAAAGAGTCCCAATAATAATAATAATAATAATACATTCAGAATTGTTTGCAATCCTTTTTCTGGTGATATTTTCACCCTTCCAGTGCTCCTCTGTCCCTCATTTCTGTTACTTGAGTCTGCTGATGACAGAGGCAGGAGAGGCTTGTGTTGAGTTGGCCACAGTGAATCTCCACAATAACAGCCAGGCTAGATGTAATAAACTCATAACAGTAGCCCAAAATACTGAGAAGGACCTTTTACACATAGGAATTACTGCAGAAGTTCATATTAGGGAATACCCTCATCAGAAATCTATTTCATTATTATTCATCTACAATATTTTGTACTTGTCAACAAAGAGTCAAATATGTACCAAGTTTCTGGTTGTACTTTTCCCATCTCTTTTACAGAACCTTCCATGAAATTTATGATTGGGAAATATTGGACTTGTTGCTATTTAGAATACAACGTGTAACACTATCAGACACCAAAGAGAAATAGTGAATGAATTTGATTAAATAAAACAAAGGGAATTAACTTGGCAGCAGTTACAGGCTGATTACTGATACTGTGTAGAATGCTTTTATTAAACACAAGACTTTCTATTCTAGGAGCAATAAAAAGACTTTCTTAACTACTTTTGATCTGACAAAATTTCCCAACTGATCGAATGAATATCCATCCTGAAAAATTCATATGCTTTAAAACTTGTTTTATTTTAAGGAAGGACAAGAAATCATAAAGTCAGCAATAAAAAAATGAAACTTTTAAAGCAGTTCATTAAGAAGCCATCACAGCCTTTTAGTATTTTCGAAATATATCTCTTAGCTTTAATGAGCTTGAAACACTTTATTTCGTTGAGGAGATTCTTTCAGATACATGACATTAGAAGTTCTGTATTCTCATTAAAACACGCCAGGCTTGTTTTACCAATGAAGCTTTTATTTGTTTGACTGGATTGAAAGGAAATTTTTTTTGGTTGGTCTGTGTTGCCACAATCTGGAATAAATTTATTTAGTCGTGGCTTAAAGGATTATTTGCATAGGATTAAAAATGTCTCACCAGGACATGAAGAAATCCATTATCAGTCAGAAATGGGCTGATTAAGAAGGTGGCAAACATGGAACAATTGCAATAACTGGAAGAGAAGGTTGTGGGTTTCTGGAGGCTTTGTTCAGCCTGTACAGGCTTTTAGGAAGGGATTTTTTTAGCCCTCTTGTTATGGAACTTAAACACAGTTCTAGTTGGCCAATACATGCTGACTTGTTTCAGAAAACTGTCTGGTTGCTGTAAAAATCTCCTGGCTCAGTAGTCACTAGAGAGTGGAAGTTTTCACCAGAGTTAATGTTTTCTTGGGGTGGTTTTCCTGAGGAATATTGGTACAACCAGAAAATAGGTCTCGTGTTCTCGACCTATGAAACAAGGGACATGAAGGTCTAATGAGAACTTTCTTCCAAGGAATCTACAGAAATCTTAAATTTATGACAGTACTCTGGGAAATTTGAACAGTATTTATATCATGATTAGCCATTTTTGGGCCATTTATTGGGCTAAAATAAACCAGGGGACATTTGTTAATAGTAGGAATATATTAATGGTGTTTGACTGGTTTTTTTGAAACATAGAAATGCATAGAGCTTTTTAATCTTGAGAAAGACAACCTCTATATACCATGAATATCCCCATAGGCAAGACTACACCCTGGTTCAGACTAAGGGTGTGGAGAGTGTGACAAAGGAGTGGGACCTGCCTGATAGATCTAACAATACAGGCTTGAGCCCTCCATAAGCAGATGGATTTCTAAGCTGCATAGTGCATTCCTCCCCCTACACCTTAACAGTCTCTTACATCTCTGAAATTTTCATATGTGAAAGATTTATTCATCTCATAAAGTTCATGAACTTATCACAACTCATAATTCAAGTTTCATAATTCACTGTAGAAATACAATTGCCACTTGTGTTTAACACTTGGAAGTGTTGTCATTTAAAGGTCACCTTTACAAATAAATGCCCTTTAACTTGAGGAAAGAATTTTAACAAAACAAGGCTGGGGTTTTTTTTCAGTTTGATAATTCTCATCTCAATACTTGGAACTCCAAAGAATTCTTGAAAGGAAAAGCAGCCTAGGTAGAGCAAGGGAGATATGATTGAAATCAGTATTGAGCTGCACCTAAAATGTTCTCTGGGAGTTTCTGAAAGGTTATAAATGCAAAGTGTAAAGACTTCTCATCTCCAAGAGTATGTTTTTATATGGCCAGATAAGAAAGCCATACATTTTATCTCAGTTTACAAGATTTTTACCTTTCATAACATATACCACTTTGAGACACATTTTCATAGCCTCTTGCCTAAACTGGGTCTAAAGGAACATACAATATGAGAGCAAGCAGGTTGAATATTCTTTTTTTTCCCTATACTGGAAAAAAAAGCTGTTAAAATTTCAACAGAAATGTGGGTTTCTATGAGGGAAGGTGAAAAAATTATTCTTTCAAGGCTGAAGAATGTAACACTAAACCCAAATTCTTGACTGTGCATTAGGAAGGGATTGATTGGTGCCTCCCAAGAAATGCTAAAAACCTGGAAACTACTGAAGTAACTAGAATATTGTGGTGTCCAGAGACACTGGGCATACAGATTGCTTTATTAAGAGTGATTTAGAGGGAAAAATACTCCATCTAACTTTTCATTCAACACTGGTAAATAAATACTCATCCTCCAACCTCCCCCCAAAAAATAATGAAAAAAAAAGGCAAGAAGCAAAAACCAGTCTCATTTCACTCTGTGTTGAAACCAAAACCATCACATAATAACCCCAAAACACAGAAGTCTAATTACAGTAAGAACTTGTTCTTTTGTTATTAGATCCTTCTTGGATGAGTCAAATACTACAAAAATGTGATGGCTATTACTCTGAGATTGCTTATCAATGAAAACCAAACTAGTAACAGAATTTGATCTGAAAATAAAATTTTAGGACCTAAATTTTTCTTTAAA
The DNA here is from genome assembly GCA_013390005.1 of Calyptomena viridis. Classification (NCBI taxonomy): domain Eukaryota; kingdom Metazoa; phylum Chordata; class Aves; order Passeriformes; family Eurylaimidae; genus Calyptomena; species Calyptomena viridis. Next base: position 213,024 of record WEIV01013363.1, on the reverse strand, counting down.
GTCACATTGAAGTTCCTTTTTTACCTGTTTTCTCTGTTTATGGTGCTCACACTCAAAGATTTGTAACCCTAATTTAAACCCTTTTTCTTTCCTCTTAAAATGATATGAATCAGGGTATTTTTCTCCACCTAGGAGACCATCTAAACACCCATGAACTGGTGGAGTGTCTTCCTCACTTTTTTTTTTTAATTCTGCATGGCTTCCCTCCTGCAGAGACAAACCCAANTGCATAGTATATATTTTTATATATCAATATATATTTATATATTTTAATTACAATGGAATATACTTAATTAAGATATATTAATTAATATTGATTACTATAATTAATATTATAAATAATTTATATAAGTTCCTAGAGCATCAAAAGGATTGATAGGTAGTGTTGCACTTAAACATACCCTTAATCATGGCCATTAGTCTGCTCTTCTTTGCAGGGCAGAATTTGAGTTCACAATTCCCAGGAAATGAAATAGCTCCCAAGATAGATGTACTCACTTCAAATCTTTTGGATAAAAGGAAAGAGGAGCACTCCTTTCTTCTATTGAGCTGATTGTTCATTTCCAGTTACTTTCACCCAGAGCCGTGTACAAACCCCAAGCCTCCTGACTTTAGCTGGAGATATTTCCATTTCCCCTGAAATACGTACAACTTTGTTAGCTTCATCTGGACTCAATTTTTGTCATTGTTCAAGTAAGGTGGGAAATGAATTATTTGCATGAAAATGCTCCTAGTTCCAGAAAGTTGAATAGATCAGTGTCCTTCTTAAAGTAGATTTTTAAGAATGAGAGACAACACTTGCTAATATCCAAATTTTGATGATTTTTTCAGTATGTTTCTTAATGCCAGTCCCTCAAGCTTGTTTTTCCAGTGCCTTATGAAGCACTTCAATGTAGCGGGAGCTCACGGACAACACGCGCAGACCAATGTGATCAGGTGTTGACACTTTATTGTGGTACAAGCGCTATTTTTATACTATTTTGTGAAACACACTTGCAGAGAGAAAAAACATTCTATTGGAGGGAGATTAGCTTGTCCACTTTCTATTGGTCACTGCACACAGGGTTTTCTCTCAGGCTTTTCTTTCAGCTCTTTCCCATAGCAGTCTTCTGCCGGGACTGTCCAGGCAGCCAGCCATTCATACCATTGTTGACTTTAGGCAGCCACTCACATTTTAGCTTCAGCGTTTTCCAGCAGCAGTTTCTCTCAGCTGGTGTACACAGCATCTTCTTTCTGCAGTAACCCTTTCTGTACCAATCCCCAGAGTCCATATAGTGCCAAGGGGTCTGGGTTGCCCACCAGGCTGCTCTGCAGCAAACGGCCCCCAACACTTCAAGGTACTATTTCCTCCTCATCTCTTATTTGTGTACAGCAGAGAACATAATATTGTGATATAATTGCAGTAGCACTGGTAAAAATTGTGGAAAATTACTTTTTAGATGCTTTAAGGGATATATGGACAAATCTGCCTTAACTGCAATTACCTGACTGATGAATAGAAGTTAGGACTTAGACGCCCTATGCTATTTTTTGTTTAATTTAATGGAGAGAGAAGGTTCTTCAAACCTTGCAAAGTGTCAAATCAGTCTACATGATTAAATTCTTATCTTCAGTGTTTATTGAATAGATAAATCAAAAACTGAGATACTTAAGCCTTAGATGGTAAAGACCCATGATCTTCAGTAGCTGTGCATAAAGTTTCAGCAGCGAAATAAGTAGCATTCAGTTCTGAAAAACAGGAGTCTTGGACTTTTCCTTGGTAGTGTGACTATTGATCTACTGCTAAAACAAAAGGTACTGATTTCTTGGATATATTTTTACAAGCTTTCAAAACAGAAACAATATCCTGATCAAGCAGCAAAACCAAGTGGGACAAGGGTAAGCTATAATTTTCATTCCCTTTTTCCCTGCTGAGTTCTTTGGATTGTTAGCAGAACAAGCAAGAAATACATTTCACTGTCAATCACTGGAAAAAGAAATTACTTTTCCTTGCATCTTTTCAAGGCCTTTCAGTATGTGTGCCCAGCTGCCCTCCTTTATTATGTGTTTGTTCAAAATATGGTGAACTATTTGAAAGAGCTTTTGATAGGAGCACAAAGGGCATAATAACAACATCCTGATGAATTTTTATTTTGCACTGTGTGCTTCACATGCAGAATAATGGCAAAATAGTGTGGAGAAGTTTTGACATTCATGGATGGTAAAGAAACTTTAGACAAAAGCTTTTGCGGGTCCTTCTGGTTTATGAGCCCTGGTTTCAGGTTTGGAATATTCCAAACACTTGATCAAACACTTGACAAACAAGTTTTCCATGAAGCTCCTGAGGATCTGGTCGTTACTGCTTTCAGGGCAGGTGTTGTTCATTTTCTAGTCTCAGGAAAAATCTGCTCAATTTTATTTATCTTTTCACTTTGTAGGATTTTTTTAGTATGTCAATATAGAAAATAATAAAAATCATTGTGGACAGAATATGTTTAAATTTGAAATGTAGAAACAAACGATAGTGGAGGGATTCATTATCCATTACTATTTTTGATACTCTGGAATGAAATGTTTGACTTTGAAAATTAATCTACTTGTACACCTAACACTTATTAATCCACATCCATTTCAATTAATGTAAAACACAATTAGTTGAAAAAAAAGACTTTTAGAATTCTGAAATCTACTTCTACTAGTTTTTTTCTATGAATAAAAAGTTTTAAAAATATATTCTAATTTAATTCTTTTAATTCTGTAGACTAATCATGAAAGCCATTCCAGTCTCTTAGAAACAGAAGGAGCATATACTATTTTCTAAACTGGTAGAAAAAGGTCAAATCTAAATTATTGAACCAGAAATCAAAATATCTTAGAAAACCTGAACAGGAAAACTTAAGATATAGTTTACAAGCATGTTTTTTATCCTGCAACAGAACAGCCTTTTTTGCATTATGGAAAGTTGGAACAATGTTGTGAAACATTTAAAATAATATATAAATATTCCTATTTCTATTAATCTTCATAGCTCATTTTCCCCAAAATACTGCTGGTTTTGGCCCAGCAGTGTAAAAGCATCCTACATTTTTTTGCAAATGTTAAATGCTAAAGCTTTTGCTTTAACAGTGTCACTCTGAATTTCTGTCACAGTGCCTTACACTTATCTTTCATTTTATACACTTGAAAGTGAGGGGAAAAAATAGAACTTGATTTTAATTTTCATTCCAAAGAAACTTGCTGCCTAGAAAATATATGACAAATTTTCTGTAGAAAAAGACATACAGTATCTTAAATTTGTCCAAGCTTAATTTCACGTGAGACCTGAGATGAAATTATTAAATCAAAATGGAGGAGAATATGATACAGTGCAAGAAGGATGAGATGATAAGGCAGATTTATAAATTGAATAAAGTGGTTTCACTGCAGGACAGAGGATAATAGTTAAACTGAAAGATGAGCCAGATGGAGAGCTTTATAAGTGGAGTACCACAGACTGCTTCTCAACTGTATTTAATAATTTCATTCAAAAATTCAGCACACAAGCTGAAAGAGAATTTAGCAAATGACAAAAAGATATTAAAGTAATTCAGGAAGAAGGGAATAAAATTTATCAAGCACAAGTCATAGAGTACAATAATGCAATTTTTTCATGTACAGTGCTGTGTGTTTTATCTGAAAGGGACAGCGGGAAAAAATGTGGTTACATGTCAGAGATTATGGGATTCCTTTGCACCTTCTCTAATTAACTAATGACAAACAAGACAGATCATTCTGATTCTATCTTTCCATATAATACTGGTTCTATCTTTCCACATCTTTGCCTACATGTGCCAGGTCACTCAGAGCTACTTTATGTCTTTCTCTCACACGAAATGATTTCAGCTGAGGAGGAATGTGATTGCAGCTTACAAATGGGATTGCAGTTCATCGGGCAGATAAAACTGAAATTACATTATTGGCATAGGAGGAAAAGGATCAATTTTACTGTTAAAAAAGATAGACTTGAAATTGAATAAGCGTGTCTAGAGCAAGGAATTGAATAGTTAGAAGACTGATCTTGACATTTATGAGCTGATGCTGAGCTCAGAGAAATAAAAGTAAACTTCTAGTCCTCCATTTTTTTTTTTTAATTTTGTTGGATCTGGAATTTCCATTAAACAAGATCATTTGAATCAGATTACATTGAGTACTGCAAAAACTTTAAATAACTGGGGTTGGAAGTCATCTAGTCCAGTCTGAACTCGAAGCAGGGCTAATTTAACCTGGGCTCCTGATCCAGCTCTGAAAATCACCAAACACGGAGATCCTATGACCTTTCTAGGGAACTTGCCCCACTGCTTAACCTCTTTCAGTGGGATTTTTTAAATTTATTTCATTTTTAAGGGCAAAGGCATCTCTCCTGTTGCAATTTGTGAGTGCTTCTTGTACTTCTGGTGGGGACTCCTTTTACATAATCCCTCTTCCACAGGGGGAGATGGTGATTGGAGTCCCTCCCTTAACATTCTTTTCTCATGGCTACCCAGCCACTCTCTTGATCTGTTTATACTCATTCCATGTGTTCTGTGACGGTGCTTCTTATGGTTTTATACATTTATAAGGATTTGATGTATAGTTTTGTTAACTTGTATATATACTATCTGTAAATAGACTGCTCTAGTCTATCCCCCCCCTTTCCCACTTGGTTACTCCTGAAATTGTTATCCCTGCCCTCAGTTGTATCCCCTCCGCGGACCCCTCCTTCCCTATTCCATATTTGTACCCCAGCTCCCCCCTTCTTCTGGTCCTTTCCCTATCAATCCAAAGTTACTCGGTCCTGGATAGGGTTGAGTAGAAGGCCTCTGGCTTCTGCCCTTGTCTGTTACCTCCAGATCCCACCTTCCCTTGTTCCTAGTTGGTCCTTTACCTTTCCCCACCCCTCAATTACACCCCCTAGAAAAGGTCGAGCCCGAGGGTCCTGGGTGCTCTCTGCAGTAGGCTCCCATTGGGACCAAACCCCCAATAAACTGAACTCTGTTCTACCTACTCAGAGAGACATTTTCTGCTTCCTTTAGCAAGCAGTGGCTACAGGTCCTTCATCCTGGAGTGCTGTTTAGGTAAAGGGCGAACTGGCCACACTCAAGAAGCCTCTTGCGAGGTGTGTGGCAGGGCGTACCACCTAACTAGTGGCTCCAGAGTCGCCGGAGTGCCCGAGCTCTAAAGTGGAGAGACGTTTGATGCTCTGGTGCCCAGACATCTGCCCCGAGGCCCTCAAAGGTGGCTGCGAGCGAGCCTGGGCTCAAGCAGGGTCTGAGGAGAAGCCATCAGAGAAGGCACGGTAGCAGTGTTCCTGCCACACCCTCATCATCCTGGAGATCTCCCATGGAATTCACTCCATTTTACCAATGTCTTTTACTGATAGAAGGAGAACTGGATGATTTTATAGGTTTAGCCTCCTGAATACAAACAGGAGTAGAATAACTTCTATGATGTGCTGGCTATTCCCAACCCCAAAGCTGCAGAAATGTTGTTTTTAAGTCATTGACTGAATTTCAGTTTTGCCGTAATTTTTGAGCTTTTGACTCTATGGGAAGATTTATTTTTCCATTACTTTTAATTCAAATCTTTTTATAATCTTGTGATGAAAATATCATACAAAGATAATGATTACTCTAACAAAGTAATATAATGATGTAGACATTTTCCATAAAACTTTAAAAAGTTTAGGAGAAGGAAATCTAGCACAGGTGGATTCTGAAAAGAAAAATCCCACTTATTTCTTTGGAAAACAAATTACTCAAGAGAAAAAAAATTCACATGAAATTAAGAGGGTTCTGGAAGTGTAAGACTGGAAATGACTTCAAGACATAACAAATCACTTTAAACAGACCAAGAGTCCCTTAAAGTAGTTTTTGTTTTCTCAGATGTGCAAATTGTAAAATAAAACAGAAAAGCTTTGGTTCGTGGAAAGCAGAAAAGGCCAGCTTAAATTTTTGATTATTATATTGAGAAAAATAAAATAAATATCAATTACAGTCAATTAGAAAGAAATAATCACAGTGAAGTCATAAAAATTCACCACAGTGATGAAACAATCCTGTTACAATGCCACAGAGCCCACTACAAAATAATTAATGGTTCTTCATTTTGAATCCATTTAAATGAAAAAAATGTGTTGGCTTAATGTAAATGTAAAAGCCAAACCAAAACCAACCCAACCAACCAACCAAAACCAAAAAAACCACTAAAAATTCCATGACACTTTGAATAGCAAATCTGGGCATGTACTTGTAATCTGAGTAACTTCTACAGCCATGGATGAAAGATAAAATAGGTTGTTGGGTCCTGTTTTAAGGACCCTTTTTTAGTCTTTGACCCTGCTGAATATATGAGCTTTCATTTCATTTAAAAGGACTCACTGGCACTCAGGCCTTTCTCAGCTGGTGCCCAAGTGTCTTTCCAAGGCTTTTACAACTGTATTTTTTCGCCTGTGGCTTATTTTGGAGGTGTGTATTAGCACCTAAACCACAGAACAGTTTTATTCACTCATTTACAATATAAGTATGAGGAAGTATTTAGTGTTCCCTTTAAAACTACTCACTTAAGCTGTGTTTTCATTTCATTCAGGAGATAAAGTTGCCCTTACAAAGACCTGATGACTCTGAAATGGAAGCATCACCCCATTAATTTAGGAACCAAGGTGAATGTGCTGGTGGCTGTAGTATTAAACATAAGATACTATGTCTCTCTTAAAAGGAACCAAGATAAAAAAGGGCACCAAAATGATTCTCCAACCATTTACTGAAGCTATTAATAAAAGCCAATTATTTTCTCTCACTTCCTTTTAACATGATATAAGTATGTAAGGATATAAATATGTAAGGAAAAAAATACCTTTATCACAGTACTTTTCCAGTCTGAATACAAATCCAATGTATTGTTACACTGCAACTCAATGAAGGTACAGGCACTGCAGTTTCAGTTTTACAGCCAATGAAGGTGGGGGTTACCTGTGCTGTGTGTGGGTGTCAAGGTTTGGCATGGGGGGGGTTCCTGTGAGGAGCATCCTGGGCTGGATGGATCCTGGGCTGGGCACAGCCAGTTCCACCAGCCCCAACTGCCCCACTGCTGGCCACCCAACAGAGGCATCCTGGGGACAACCAGGGTAAGGGAGGGTGGAATGGTGGGGGGAACAGAGTGAGAGACAGCCCTGAGGGTGGTTAGACATTGGAATGGGCTGCCAAGGGAGGTGCTGGAGTCACCGTCCCTGCAGGGGTTTAAGGAAAGGCTGGATGTGGCACTCAGGGCTCTGGTCTAGTTGCCAAGGTGGTGTTTGGTCACAGGTTGGGCTCAGAGGTCTTTTCCGACCTGATTCTGTTAGGGGAGAGGAGGAGAAGGTGAGAAGGTGCTCCAAGTGTCCCAGCAGGGATTCCCCCTCAGTGTGTGCAGAAGCTCAAGGTGGAAGAGCCCACAGAGACACTGCAGGGCAGTGCAGCCTGTGGATGAACCCATGCTGGAGCAGGAACTGTGGTCCGTGGGCAGTGCTCCTGTGCTGCACTCCAGCCTGAGCAGGCTTATCCTGAGGGACTGCATGGTAAGGAACTTCACTGGACCAGAGGAAAGGAGTTCAGAGGAAGGAACAGCAGAAAGGAGCTGTTACAGACCGATCACAACTCCCCATTCCCCATCCCACCTGCACCATATTCAAAAATAGCCATTATGTCACACATCACGGGCTTCCAGGACATCTTACATGTGAGGATGGTTACAATGCAGGATGTTCTTTCCAATTATCAGCTGAAGCTATTGCAGGTTTTCCAGCCTTCTAGTATTTGCCTTTAATCCAATTATTTTTTTTGTGCAAAACATACAAGTAGTTCCTGAAGTAGAGATCAGAATCCACCACATTCTTATACTTAGGTGTATATAATGTCCAGAATTGTAACTTCTCTGATCTTTCTTTCTAGACCTTCAGTCCAAAACTTTAGTTAAGAGAGACTAACGTCATCACCAGAAGATGAAATAGAACACAAAAAACCCAGGCTTCTCATGCTGTGGATGAATTCACTCCTCACTGAACTCAGTACTGTGTACTTGTGAAATACGTGAGACCTCCAACCCATTTTTGGCAGTGTTACTACTGTGTTTACATGATTATAGCAGTCTGTGGAATATTTAATATCAAGATCCTAGCTCCTCTTCAGTGTAAATCAAGCTGCTAAACTCTGATAAAGTGACAGGAATTTGGGGCATTTGTAGAAGCAGAATTTTGGGTGCTTGGAGAAGCAATTGGTTTACTTTTCAATATCTAGGCATTTATAGGAGTCGGGGATTTTGAGAACTACTGTCTCTTACAAAGATGTTATCTAAATGTAACTTGACCACCACTTTTTGGGTAAATTTTAGTGCCCCCAAATAACTTTACTTACGTGTATCTATCCATGTATGAATGCATATTACCAGGGCACTCAAATATCAACAGATGTCTGCAGAAGACAGATACACTTTTTCAGGACAAAGCCACTTTATTTACTTTTACCCATCTGGTGTAACCAAGAAGTTGCACATTATTATAAACAAAAATTTCGGTTTGGTAAGAGCAGGAGTATTTCAACAGCCTCTGGCATGCTGATTCCTGCAAGGTGTTGTGTAAAACATGCATTTAACTAATCCTGTCATCAAGTTTGTATTTTATTGTTAAATCAGCAGTTTATAATATGTTAGCTAAGGTACCTTGTGCTTTCACACTCACATGAAAGGCAGCATGTAATAACAGTTGTAATGATACTCTTTACAAATCATGCCTAATCTAAATTGAGGGAGCCTCTGGAGTGAGCTCACTTCCACTTATATCAGGATTAGTATGTGTGAAGGACGGTCCAAAGACCTGTTGTTTTGCCTCACAACCGTCGTCAAGGATGGGACAGAGACTGAGAGACTGGGACCCTAAAAAACCCTAAAAACTCAAACACGGGTTCTGATCTGGCCTAGCCGAGGTGGATGTTTGCCAGGTGCTGTCTGCGAGTGTGTGCCTGCTGGACCAGAACTGGTAACAATACAACAAAGCATTCCTATGGAACAACCAATTTGCAGGGAGCGGTGGCTGCGTCTTGCTCCAAAGGAGAGCAGAGCCTGTTCTGTACCTGTGTTCCCTGGACTATGGAACTGCAAGGAGCGGTGGTTGCATCTCGCTCCAAAGGAGAGCAGAGCCTATTCTGTACCTGTGTTACATGGCTTCACCACCTCTTGGGAGGCTGCCCCCCGCTTTCGAAAAGACTATAAAGAGACTTACAAAGTTAACTAAAATCGGAGATCTCCCCCACGGACGAAGATGATCTATTGGCCGCAGAGGACCATGAGGACTCGTCTCGTCTGTTGGTAGCTATTGTCCCCCCTTTCCTTCTTTTTCTTTCTATCCTTTGTTTTCTTTATATCTCTCCCTCTCTTATATCGCATTCTTGTGTTGTGGTACCACTTAATAAAGTGTACCTGTTTTGATTAAAACTGAAACCCCTTGTGTCTTTTGCACTTTGAGATCAAACGAAACCATCACGATTCCTGCTTACATTAGTGGATCGTGACAGTATGTAAGAGTATGGACACGTAAGTGCATGAACTAGTTGACATGCTGTGAGCTCCCACTTAATCTGGTCTTTTGGTAACTTGTTTACTCATATCGCACTATGGTTTGCCACGTATTATATCCTTCGACAAGTTCATAAAAATTCCATCAGAATGAGACACTATTTGGAAATCATTTATTCAGATGTATTTTTCTGCCACCTTTTCTAATGTTATTGAAACACTAAAAATTTATTTAGAATGAGGACTCCGGCATTTTTATTGGGGAACTGCCACAGATTCAGATACCAACTTTTACTTTGCAATGAGGTCTTATTAAAGAATTTTACTCACAGATTTATAGGATTATAGAATGGTTTGGGTCAGAAGGGAGTTCCAACTCCCTTGTCATGGGCAGGAACATCTTTCACTATTTGGGTATATATCCTTCTTTCCTGCCTTTTTGTTGTGGAAACAGATTCTGAAGCACAATCCTGTGATTCAAATAGTGTTTGTCTAAAATATATCGGGAACAGATCCCAGAGCACATGATATGAAACATGCAATGAATCTGAACAGCTTCACCAAGGATTCTTTAGAAAACCACTGAAACCAGTTTGCTGTGTCTGAAAAATTTGTTTACATATAGGTGTTCTCCATTTATTAATGGCAAACACTTTCAGTGGCAGTAAAATTAAATTAAGAATTAAAATGCCTTTATAGTCAAATTATATAACTGAACGTTATTGCTGCAGATAAGCAATCACAAGAATTCTTGCAAGAGAAAAGAGGAAATATGTATTTTTCAGGTGGATAAATTGCAAAGCTGCTAGTGGTTGCTATCAAGAGTAGAGAGAATCAATTCGACTCCACATTATTACAATAAAAAGAAGAATTAAATAAAATGTACCTTTAAATTAAATAAAATGTACCTTTATGAACCTTGTCCCTTGGTAGTTGTTCCATGTTAATGAGTTTATTACTGGAAGTGCTTTTAGTATTTTGGAGTAGTTCTGCAATTACAACAAACTCAGAGCAGTAAGTGCCCAGAGATTTTATCAGTGCAAAGAGCTTTATAACAGTTATAACCTTAACGATTTTAGTCATTTTGTGAGAGTGAAGAAAAGGGTGAAAATATGAATAGAAATTGCTTATTATACGGTTACTTTATAAATTAGATAGATAAAAGCTTAATTACAAACAAATAAGAAGTATTTGGCATCCAATAAAAATGTTCTCTTTGAAATCCTTCACTTTATTATATTAGAGTTTGGGATCTTCACAAAGTCTGAGCACTTTAAATAAATGTGACAGATAAAATATACTCAATCCACAGTGTATTAAACCAACAGAAGAGTAGAAACAACTGTAGAATACAGAGCTAATGGGTGCAGCTGGTCGATAGCAAAGGAACCAATTTCATTCCAACACTTGTGGCAAAGAAATGAATTCTATGATTCTAATTTAATTTGTCAATGCCATTCTTCATCGAGAAAGACAAGCTTGATAGAAACATCAAGAGACCAAGAGTGTATTAGATTAAGACTGATTCAAAGAACTATTCCAGATAAATATGTTCGTCAAAGGTGATGCAATTCCTACATTTTTTCAGCTTCTTCAGGTCCTAGGAATACCAAGATGGATGGTCTCATGTGCATCTTGTAGGCACAGGTGGCCTGGAATAACTAGTATTAATTTCATGATGTGGAAAGAGCATTAACCCAACCGAACCCTTGGCTGGAATACTGTGACTTCTCAGAACTGGTATTCTGGGGAAGATGTTTTCACAGCTGTTATACTAATGAGAGGCTGGATTTCTAGAGGGACAAGGAATAGTCAGTGTCTCTGAGATGAGAAAAATAGATATCCCATGAAAAAAAAAATCAAAACCCAACCAAACAAAAATCCACAAAGAAACAAACCAATACCAAGTGACAAGTTCCCTGCATCCTGGAATCACTAAAAAGTGGCAGGTGTGAACAATGCAATCTCCATGGCAAAACTGGGTTAATCACTTTCTATTAGAAGATTTTTTTGGAAGGTTAATGAACTGTCATTCTTCCTCAGCCAAAGGAGTGTTCCATAGAAACTCTACAGTTTGAGAATTGGAGTGAGGTGAAGATCAGAGGCACTGATTTTTAATAGAGAACATTTTGAGCACCTGTTCCACTGTGTCCCCAGGCAATTAACACTTGAAATGACAACCGTAAAATGAGGGGAGTATGATGAGAGTAAAAATTGTCTAAGAGAGGCAAAATTTCAGCTGTATGAAGTTGCTTGTTCTAAAATAGCAACCCAAATTTTGGTGATATCAAGAAGACCCTGACAGTGAGAGTCTATTTTTCCCCCCGAGCAGGATTACCTGGATTTACAGGTTCATGAATGGGGCTGAATTGATTAGGTCTGGGAGAGGTGCCACCTGCTTGCCAACAAAAGCGAGGAGATTATTCAGGAATTTCTGCAGGAGAAGCCTTTGTTGTTTACTCATTTGGGAACTCAAGAGTGGATTATGGGGACCTAGTAACAGCTGGGCAGGGCTAAATCATATGCTTGCAAATC
>WEIV01013363.1:149499-179287 GCA_013390005.1 Calyptomena viridis | reverse complement strand
CAGGGCAGTGAGAGTTCATTCTCCACACCTTGGGAGTCCCAGTTTTGGGATGTTAATAAAGGTATCAAAGGACATATTGACAGTTTCAGTCTGGTACTTATTACTACAAATCCAGGCATGGACCCTGCGGGAAAGATTAATTCAATGGTATCAGTACAGATACCTGAGAGGGTAAATCCACTGAGTTAATCCCTTCTTAGTTTGTAGGCAAGGCCTGTGACTCCTACATAACTCATTTTTGCCATGGCTCACCTTGTCACTCTTCACAATTCATTACAGTAAATTGCTTCCTTCACAGCTTTTTCCGGCGTGCCTGACTTTTCACGTCTTATGTAGGCCATGGAGTGATATCAAAATGATCCATGAAAAGAAAAACAGAAAAACGAATACTTTTTCTCGAAGCACCTTTCTATCAAAACAGTCGCATATCAATTTTATCCCAGTGAAACTGGAACTTCTGCATTTATAGAATTTTGAGGCAAATGATGCTTGAAGAGAATAATTGCATATTGCATTGCAAATATCAATAAACTACTGAAAGTACTGCAAATCTCATTATGTCTATTTTGGACTATAAAAAAATCTGGAAAACCTGGAGGAGTATTTCTGTACTGGAAGAAAATACAGTAATTGCTGAAAGTCTCCATCTACTCTGCATTCTTTATTTTTAAGTTGATAGAAATTACTGAAATTACATTATAAAAGCATGATACATGCTTTTAAANAGTGTTTCTTGCAGTTGTGCTTGAGTGAAAGGCACAACCAAACCAGATCATCCCCGTGTGGCCAATATGATCCCTGAAAATAGAACTGAAGTACAGGTCAGGTTCCTGCTGAAGGCCTGAGTGTCCACACCTGCACTCCTCTGCAGCAAAGAGAGAAAAGAGCAGCCATTGGTAGTGTGGGTGATTAGTCAAGTCAGGGTTGAGTTCAGCTTAAACATGAAATTGTCATGACAGTGTGATTGTGGTGATAACGGTGTCCATCACTTGGGCATTTCATCTTGCACGTGATAGACCATGAAAATGAATACTAGAGCTAAAATATGAATATCTGATGAAACGTTTTCTCCTACTAATGAAAGAAAAGTGAGGTATGTGCTAGACCCACCACAAAGCAGACTATAAAAATTTCTTGGCATCTTACATTTGAGCAACTGAATTTTTTAAATTATTCACTTTTGTGGTAAAAATGAGTGTCATTATTTCATAGGTCTTAATTTTCTGTGGAAAAATAATCAAGTGTTGCTGTAATACTGCTACATCAGTTATGTAAAAGTTTGCTGTTTGCTATTTGAAGTATGATACAAGTATCAATAACACTCCAGAGAAAAATAGGAATGTATCTTCTAAGTTGAGGCCTTACAGAAAAGATTTTGTGCATTATAAGCCGTATAAAGAGGAACCAATTTTCTTCACTTCTTAAATGCCACTTCTGTACTTATGGAGATAAACAAACATAGCTTCTCAAACATAATAATTTTTCAATTTAATGTTCAAACTCTAACTCAAATAATTTGTCTAGATCACTTTTTTTCATCACTTTCCATTGGTATTCAGACAGTTGTTGCTATGCATGTTTTTCAGATGAGTACTTGTTTCTATCTTCAACCAAAGTCCATAAGACTCTACAGTAACTGAGTAGAACCATTCAATGATGTGGAATTAATTATGTAGTAAAAGGCAAATTGTGTGAGACATGATCTTGCTGTCTTAAAAAGGATGCTTTGCTTTTTAAAGGTCTGTTACAAAGACCTGACCTGTTCATCTTCAACCACAAAGGTTACTGGGAAGGCAAATCTGGTAAAGGTTCTCTCTTGTGGTTTGGAGTCATGTTCTGTGAAAATATTTTGTTGTGGGATTCTCTCTGAGTACACACAGGGCAGTGAGAGTTCATTNGCAAATCTCATTATGTCTATTTTGGACTATAAAAAAATCTGGAAAACCTGGAGGAGTATTTCTGTACTGGAAGAAAATACAGTAATTGCTGAAAGTCTCCATCTACTCTGCATTCTTTATTTTTAAGTTGATAGAAATTACTGAAATTACATTATAAAAGCATGATACATGCTTTTAAACAATACATAATTTCTTGTGTTAAAATTATGGTGTAGAGATGTGCTGATTAGAGATACATCACTTATTTATTTTGTATTGTTCTTTGAACCTTTGAAATAGGACCTCAAAGCCTAGATGTGGAATAATGTAGTAATGAGATTAGCAAAGCATTTTGTGCTTCAGATAAAAATAGTCTTGAATCATAATTCTTGTAATTCCTTTTCAGTCATGCCTGATGTGCCAATTTTTTGAAACCCAGAATACAAACTTTCTCTTCTGACTCATAAACAAGAGTCAATCTTGTTACCTGAAAGAAAGACTCTGGTTTGGATTGACTGCTTGGCTTTGGAGGAAGTTTGGCCAAATTCAAACAGTCTTGAATTCCATCATTTTTAATGCTTTAGGGAAGCTCAGGATGTTCACACCATAGAATGTCTTTCACAACATTAACTTCTTTCTGCCTGTTGCTGCCACCTACTTTTCTTCCAATACAAGAATAACAACAGAGAAGGAAAAGCACTTTTTTTTTTTTAATTAATAGCACTTAAGCCCAAATATCTTTAGGTAATGTTAAATTATGTAAATATACAATTAAAAAAATAACTCTTGTAAGACAATCTTCTAAGCAATTAATTGAAAAAAGACTCAAAATTTCTCAAAGTATAACTTGACTTTCTTCTATGAGATTGGCAGGGAAAGTTACATGCTAATTGTTTCTTTATGTGGGCAAGAGATTCTAAGGATGTTTGTTCTCAAATCTTGTATGTTTTAATGTTATTTCTGGTAAACAAGAACTGTTTTATCCAGAGCACTGAAAATATTTAGCAATTTCATTTAAGGCTGTATAAAGTTGCTCTAGCCTCAGAAAAATGAAAATACATTAGATATTTAGACTTCATTGTTGTTTTATGGACAAAAAGCATGAGTCTTTTTATATTTGAGAGTGAGTAGTCTAAAAGTGTCTCTTTGGAAGTTTCTTTGCAGAAAAAAATTGCAGCTTAACCGTTTTACAATGAATGACAACTATCTGGAATATAAAATCTTTTTTTTGCAGATTAAAACTGAAACTCTGCTTTCTGCTGCAGTAAAGGTTGAAATATCAGCCCAGCAAGTAAATGTTGTGTTATGTGTAGTGAAGCTACAGTTCACTATCTCAGAATTTTGAGTGACTTTGCAAACAACATCACAAAAACTTATATAAACCAGGGAAGCAAAACTTGCATGAGCTCAACACTTTTGTAAGAAATTGTATCTCTTCTGAAAAGAAGGGCTGAAAAAAGTGTCAGCCAGCCTATTCCCATAGTTTGCCATTTTCATGGAGCTATGAACAATAGATTAAAATCCAAAAATGTTAGTTGATAAAGCTAGGAAGGCTCAGAAGGTGATATATATCATCCAATTTTACATGCACTGCTGAGAAAAGATTTAATAACGTTGGAATTCATCTACTGGAATCAAAGACTGAAAGATACAGCTAATAACTGCAAAATAGTATTTTTGTTGTCATCCTTTAGAAGCTGAAAACATGCAGTTTTAAAACCAAACTATTAAAAGTAATGGTAATAAACATTGTGAACTTCCACGGTTTGGGATTATTTGTGAACAGTTAGTGTATGGTAACTTGGCTATTTCAATTAAAATGCAACTAATTATGCATGAAGGTAAAATAGTGCATTTGTCTAAACAAACCAAAAAGTATCTTTTAACTGGAGAGTTTATTCCGTTAGTGTTGTTATTCTCTCTGTTCCTTATAAATTAACAATTCTTTGATAAGTAACAAAAAGAAGTTTTACAGTAAGGAGAATTTATTTGTATATCAACATAGATAAAAAAATATTTGTCTGAGATTTGTGAAGGTTTAATGGCATGTTTCATAACATTTTTTTAATCATTAATTAAAAGTTATTACATCAATTACATAGGATTAACTGGATTTTTTTATCAGCCTGTTTAGAACAATATCCTTGAATAACCAGAACAAGAATGAAATTTCACCAATCCAAATATAATTTCCACTCTTCTTAAATAGCAATGAGGATAATTTTTGCATACGTCACTGTGCTTCAGAACTCATCCTTGTTTACCATGTAATCCAAATATCCTAACCGGGAGTTTTGTTCTGTTTTCACAGGAATGTATTAACCAATGGAAAAATAAACTGTGTTGAAATTATATCCCCCTTTATAAAAGAATTTGATGTAATTAGAATATTTCATTGTCTGGAAATTGTTTTACAGATCATGGGGTAGACATGTTTAAAATTTTAATTAGGTAAATCTGCACACAATGTGGCTCTCAGTTTGAACTTGCATTAGATTCTGTGTTTGTGTCAAAATAACTGAACAATGATTGTGGATAAGGGTCAGGGAGAAGATGTGTAACCTTAACTAAGCAAGGTGAAGTGTTAAAATATTATTCTAATTTACACTACAATCATTTTCCTATTTCTTAATATCAGAAGCCAGAACTGACACTTCATATAAAGCCTTCAGTGACAGTAAAAATTGTGTTTACCAGTTCGGTGTAGTAGTTAATAAATATGCACATTAATTTTATTTTTTTTTATTCTTTGGACACTCCATTACACTTTACCAATTCCAAGCAACCACATTTACAGTGAATCAATAACTCTTTCTCAGCTTGGAAAAATGAATGCACTGTGTGTGTTTTTATCAGTGTAAGTGTGATCAATATCTTTATTCATGTGGTTTTTACCAGTGGAAATGTGTTTCAATTTTGAATATAAATCCTTCCTCCAGCGTGCTTGTGAAAGGCCAATTGATTTTGGAGAAGGAAACACATGGGTATAAATATCAGTGTAATTGATCTATAATGTAGATATGTATCTCCAGCAGTAAATAATATGGTTTGGTGCATGAATATTCTTCCAGTGCAGCATTGAGGAGCCAGCAGCTGCTTTAGCAAAGTATGGTTGCATTTTAGAAAGCTATATGTGGAAGTCCAAACAATATAATTAATTCTCAGATTGGTTTCCCAACTCTGAATCATCACTTCCTGCTGTAGCAACACCACAGGGAGAAATTGTGAACACCAGAAAATGCAAAAGATAAAGAAAACCCTGGGCGAGATATTAAGATCTGTCTCTGTAAGCCAATGGTTACAAATCTGCCTTTCTCACATTGCTTTGGTTTCACCAGGTACAACAAAACCCATCTCTTCAGGAGTGTCCTCATAAATAATCCCTGCCAAAACATGCTCCAACTAAAATTTCCACACAGAGTGTGGAAAGCTGTTTAGCAGTACACATATATTTATTTAAAGTGAAACACTTTCGATGTTCTTGCAGTCCTAACAAGTTATAAATCTATGTTTATTAATTATAAACACCTAATTTCTATAAGACTCTAAGTACTCCTTAAATTGAAATCTAGTTCTTTATTAGCAGCTGAAGGTTTGCGAGGAAGGGATTATTGTGGTTTGCTGTAGAATAAATGACACGTGCAAGTTCTTGATCACTTCTTTTTGTGTCATGTTTGTCCACAAATGCACTGGGCATTTAATGGTAAATTAATTTCATAGCTTAAGGACAATGCTGTGTCACAGGTTTTTTTTCTTTTTGGTTCATGAAAATTGGAGAATTATTTAGAGTGGAAAAGATCCTGAGGATCAAGTCCAACCACTGAGCCAGCACTGCCAAGGCCACCACTAAACCTCGTGATCTAAAAGCCACATCTACACATCTTTTAAATACCTCCAGGGATGGTAACTCCACTACATCTCTGGGAAATCTCTTCTGGTGCTTGACAACCCTTTCAGGGAAGAAATTTTTCCTAATATCCAGTCTAAATCTCCCCTGGCACAACTTGAGGCTGCTTCTTCTTCTTGTTCTTTCACTTTGTAGTTGGGAGAAGCTCCATCCTTATCCCTTCTGGGATAAGTGGTGGTTTTTGTCAGAAAAAAAATGTATAACTTGTGTCTTTCTACAGAAAATGTCCTGAGTTTTCCATTCCTTTCTCTTTCTTTTCAATTTTGGGGCTTTTTTGCTATGTCATAAGGTGCCTTATAAACTGCTACCTTCCCTATGTTGCTGACCTTAATCCTAATTTCAAATTCATTAATTTAATATTCATCTTTTTCTACTTTAAAAATGCAAGTGCTCACTCCCCCCAACTTTTTATAGACTTCTAAATGAACACGAAGAAATGGAGAGGAGATCATGAGAAATCATATTTCTGAAGTGTCTTTGTCTTTTTCTTTTATTATCATGTTGTTAGGAATCTATCATTCATAAAGTTATTAAAAAAATCTGGTTTTCTGTTGTCACACAGAAAACATACTTCACAGTGCGTGCTATAAATATTTTCTTCTCTGTTTTCAAACTCAGATTTTTTTCCCATTTTATTCAAACCATCAGAATCTTTAAAACTTGTGCACATAAAGTCACATCCCACCCCCACACCAGGTTCAGTTGTCTAATAGAACCTGTTTTGATGTGTTTTCGAGTGTGTTAATAATTTGACTCTTTCAGACATTTTGAATGAGTGACTTGATTTTTTTCCTTCACTTTATATTCTGAATATATTCATTGTCTCTGAATATAGACACTGTGATTTGACTTGTGGTTGTATTTCAATAATTTTTGGGCAGTTAACTATGTAGGTATTTGTTCACTCAATAAAACTTTTATAGGTTTGAATTAGTTGTACCTTAAAAAGTCATTAATTTGTGACCACCTTAAGTACTCAAGAACCTTCTGTTTTATTGCTCAAAAGAATAAACTGATCTGTACTGGAAAGCCTGTCTGTACATCTGAAACATGGGTTCCTTTAGTCTTGCTTTCTAAAACTTTTTCCTCTTTCTGTTCATTGTAATTTGCGTTATCCTTCACATCATTACATCAATAGCATATGGAGTTTTATATCCAATTCTCACCAAAGATCTCATTTTTAATGCATTAAATTCTTTCTCATGGTTTTTCCAACGTGGGTGCTGCTAGTTATTTCTTTCCACTCCAGAAATTTTTCATTCCTCGAATTCAAGCTTAAACTATAGTAGCTTTATTCCCTGCACCATGCATTTTTTAAAAGCCCACGTTACAGTCTGCATGTGTTCAGGCTTGTAATAAATAGCCTATCACTAGTCATAGTGGCAACACCTCTGCTCATAGGTTTTTTTCCTAATCCCTTCCATAAATTCTAAAGATATTCGGCTTCAGAGCTCATCGGTTTCCTCATCAATTATCAGAATCATCAATTAAATGTCCTTTGGAGCTTATGTGTTAAAGATTTTAGAGTCAAAAATAGAAAATAAATCCCAGCCTCTGAGTGTGAAATCAAGCCTTATTTGATGATGGCAAAGTATCAGCAGAAATTTGTTTAGTTGACACAGTTTTCAAGACAAATTCAGGAAATAGTTAACAATATGTTCATATCCAGTGGTTATTTCAAGGGTTTGTGAAGGTGTGGAGTGTGGATGAGGGGAGAGAAGGGTGAGGGGAGAATTGGAGGGGTTTTTATTTGGTGGTTTGATATGTGTGACTTTGGGGTTTAATAGTTTTGTGGTTTGTTTTTATTAGGACAGCAGACATCAATAGAGTTGTACTGAAATACTTCTACACTGTTTTAAGTAAATTTCTCACTGTCTGACTCAGTATTTCTTTGCATTATGGCATGGTGATCAACAAATGCAAACTGTTGCATGAATAACAAACTTTGGTCTATATTTTTATTTATCAGTCATGTATTAGCATAGATATGCTAATGTTTTATTTATGTATATTTTGTTTTGTTCTCTGTATTTAATTATACATTCGAACATTCACTAATCCACCTGATCATCCACTCAAAATGTCATCCCCAAATTAATGTTCTCCTCTGACAAAACAGTTTTTCCAACTCTATATTCCAGCCTAGCTATTGATAAAAGGGAAGAGAAGCTATAAAGGAGGAAAATAGAAGGGTGTTAAGAAGAATGTGGTGGGTTGACCTTTGGCTGGGTGTCAGTTGCCCACCAAGCCACATTATCACCCCCTTTCTTCATCAGGACAGAGGGTGGAGAAAATAAAATGGTGGGGGGGGAAAGGCAACAATTTATGGGTCAAGTAAAAAGGAATTTACTTAAAGCAAAAGGACAGATTGCACATGAAAGCCAAGCAAAAGAATTTTATTATCCAGCCACTTCCTGGGAACTAGGGTTTCAGTAAATGTCATAATGACCAATTCCATCCCTCCTTTCTCCCAGGATTTATGCCTGAGCCGGTGCCCCACGGTGTGGGATGTCCCTTTGGTTACTTTGTTCTGCCTTTGCCCCCTGCCAGGGTCCTTTCCACCCCCATTTTACTGGATGAGGGGGAGTGTTGTGGTTTTGAGTAGCCAGAGTTTTTTATCAGCTGGGGGGGCTAGGAGAGAGGCTTCTTTAAGAAGCTGCTAGAGTTTTCTCTGCTCTAAGCTAGGCAAGGTCAGGCAACAACGCCTCTGTGATAACATATTTAAGAAGGAGTAGAGAAAAAAAGTCTGCGCAGAACATCATGGCCGCTTAAGAGAAAGGAGGGTGCGGAGTTTGATTACACCAAGGTCAGAGAAAGGAGAAAGAGAAGATGACTTAAACACTGGAATAGGCCCCCAGCAATCTGTGAGGAATCATAGGGGCAAAGATTCTTCAGCCTGTGAACCCGTGGAAAGACTGGGAGATTTTTCCACGCTGGAACAGAGACATGCTGGAAAAGAGAGGCTGTGATCCTGTGTTTGGAGCAGAGGGGCCTGGTGGAGTCCTGTGGGCCGCGAGAAGAAGAGACACTGGAGCAGCAGAGCAGCATTTCTTGGGAGCACTGGTGGCCCGTGAGAAGCACTGAAGCACTGAGGCAGCTGAGCAGCACCTGAAATGACTGCACCTATGGTAAAGAGACTTACGTGACGACAGTACCAGGAAAACTGTTGTTAGTAACAAATCCGCTAAGAAGCAGTTTGCAACAGACTGTTTCCGTGGAGAAGACCCCACGAGTAAAGCTGGGGTGGGACTCTCTCACTCTTCTGAACAGCAGCAAAGAAAACCTCTGATTGTAACCCCCCCACACACACACCTGCCTTCCTGAGCTGTTGGGGGAAGGTGAAGGATCTTAAAAGGGAGGGGTGGGGGGGAGAAAGGTGTCTGTAACAACTATCAAACTGCTCACCCTTAAACTCTTAAGCTCTGATTTTAGTAGTAGTTGTAGTAGTAGTAAATTCTTAACATTCTAGGTTAGAGCCGGTTTTGCTTGTGTGAAGTAGTTAATAAACAGTTGCTTGTAATCCTTATCACAAAAGTCAGGGGTTTTTTTTCCTTCTCTGAGAAATTTTAGATCTATGTGTGGGCTCTCGGCTTTTAGCCAGAGTCAAACCATGACAGGGAGTATGGTGGAGAAACATAGGAACCCAAAGAGGACTTTGGGTGAAAATGTTACTTTTGTAGAGATCTCATACTGTTCACCCCAAAGTACAATTACACCAGGTTTGTAGAATACAGTTGTAATATCTTGATTGTTTTAATGGCCACTGAAGAAATTGCAGCCCCAGGGGAGAAAATGGTAACCTGGAAGTTCACAGCCTCAAACCTTGTGGCTTTCTTATGATTTTATGAGCACTAATATTCATTTCTGGTTCCAGACATTTGTTCATTCACAGGAACACCAGAAGTGTCCCGCATCTCTAGGAGTAGTGTTGAAACAAAATTGTTATACAGAGAAAATACTTATGACCTTGAAGTTTGTCCTGAATATGCAAGCAGAGCAGTTGCATTATTAAAACTAAGTGTGGCAGCCTAGTAGACCCATTCTGATTTTTAATGCAGTTCTTTAAAGCGCCTCTAAATAAAGAAGATTCCAGTGTCAACTGCTCTGGCTGGTACAGACTGCATATTTTTGTATATAAATATTTTGCCTAGTATTCTGGATGTGAGGTGGCAAATCTGAGTGGATAGCAATTATTTCAATGCTTTTACTTTTTGTATATGCCAACTCCAGGATTTCTGCTGAGGTTTGAGACAAGGTGAAAACTGCCCTTTAGGGGATCCCATGCAAATGATAAACTGCCTGCAACTCCTCACTGATTTTTGTGTGAAATAGAGAATGATGAGGAAAGACATTGAGCAGTGGTCGACAAAAAGCAAAAAGTTCCAACATTTCTGAATATCCAAATCCACTCCCAGCCCCCAAACTATGCAAAGACTAAAATGTGTTTGAAAAAATTTTTTGCTAGTGGGGGAATGTGGCTTTATAGAGAAGCGACTCCAATTGTCCAGCAGTATGTGCATGAGAAGCAAAATGTTGTGCTATGTCTTGTGAGGAATAAAAAAAAGATTTTAAAGGTCTTCATCTAAGACCATTTTCTCCTTAAGTATAATTTTAATCTATTTGACACAAGTAAATTTCAGTATTTGAATGCAAAGAGATCATGTTTACTTAGATTTGAACTGTTTTTTAAAGGAGGTTAAATGGATGTTTAATGGAGGCGCACTTTTCCTAAAACAAACTTGAAGTTTTTAGTGGTTTGAGGCAGCTTCATAATCTAATATAAAACTACTAATTGGTATAGTGAAGATCAGACGTGCAAGCGATGTTGGCCCTGAAGAATAAAACCCAAAACCCCAACAGAAGCAAAAGCATGGAGTCATGTGAGAAAAAGAATTCATTCTGTATTTGACAAACACTGCTTTCTTGGGATCTGGGGGAAGCAAGTGGGAGTTTTGAATACTTGGGGTTTTTTTTCCTAGACTTTCTGGTTTAAACGGTGCTTCATCAGGATTAGACAAAGGTAGTTGTGACATTAGTAAAGATTACTAAGGGATCTTGAGCTATACAGTCATTATGCATGACAGATAGAAATTCAAATGTACTATGGATTGAGAAAGGATGGGAATGGATCCTGGTACATGTCTCGGGTAACTTCCCAAAGTCACAGGAGCTCACAGGGGTCTGCAGGTGGATGGGCACTATGTCATTTCCTGTGCCATCCCTTTTAGAAAAGCTACAAAGAAAGTGTCAAACTCCTCTAAAGAAAACAAATAATAAAATGGCTTTTTCTTTTGGAGAAATATGGGAATTGGGCTGAGGGGAAGGTGTATATTTGAAATGTTTTCTTTCATTCAGTGTAGTCATAACTCACCATTTTTACACAAGTCATTAGTTTATTCCAACCACAACTATAACGTCTACAAAAAATAAACTATTTCAAGAAAAAATATTTTCCAAATATATTGATTTTAATTTCAAATATAATCTGTTATTGCAACTTTCTGTCTCGGATTGACCACATTTCCCATTCCTGTACAGGAGGAGGTAGAGGAGTTGGGAATGAATGAGTGAAATTGAGCCTGGGGAGAGGAAGAGTGCAGGATTTGGTTTCTCATCAGCCAACTCTATTTTTAATTTGCAACAAATTAAATTTCTTTACGTCATGCCTGTTTTGCCTGTAATGTTTAATTGTTAAGTGATCTTCCTTTCTTTCTCTCAACTCATAAGCTTTTTAATCTTATTTTTTGCCCTCTGGTTAAGGGGGGGCAGGGATAGAGTGGCTGGGTAGGACCCGCTGCCCATATCAGCCCACCACTGAAGCTGCTGCTGTTTCACTTTGAGAGGAGATTTCTCTGAAGTTTCCTAGCAGAGAAAAAAATCGAGTACAGTTATGAATAGATTATATAACTATGACATTAAAAGCATCACCTTTCACCTCATGAAATACGAAGACTTTTGGCCAAGAGTTCTAACCTGTGCTGCTCAATAATAATTGGAATTAAAAGGTAGGCAAATGCTGGAGGTCCAGGGCTCTGATGAGAAGAAAACAACATGAGCAAGAATGAGAGCACTGTAGTGCTTGAGGAGCCCTCTGTAATCTTTCTGTATAGTTGGAGACTAGAAAGACATGTCTTCATTAGAAACATATCACTGTGTTACTATTTCAGCAAAAGCCATTTCCACAAACTCTCCATGTAAAATTTGAAGGTACATAGTAAAAAACACCAGAAAAAACCCTTTGTGTTTTCAAATGTTAACCTAATTGTACTTAAATTCTCCCAAAAACATGGCTTTGAGGATATTAATAACTTCATTTCTATGTGGAAATTAAATAAGCAGTTAATATTTTGGACTCAAGACTAAAGTGAAAGTTTTTTTTGTTAAACTATTTCACATTTTTGATGTAAAATGTTCAAGAAGGAATTGAAATAACAGATTGAAAAACGGTTTTCTTGCATTTAGTTACAACAAATCTGCTTTTGTTCTGATCAATTCTTCAAGAAAGCTATGTTTCAAATATTACTGGCACAGAAAATTAGTTCCTGGGTTTGATCTGTCTTTAAAAGAATGCAACTCACTTCCTCATCCCTCTGCTCTCCTTCTCACTCATAAAGCCAGGACCCAAGTCTCTTCTGTTTTTCCAATAGATATTTAATTAAAGCTATGCTATTACTGTCTCACTGTTCTTTAGAAGCATTTTGATAAACAAAAGACAATACACAGGGTAAACTCAGAGATTATAAAGTGACTTTTCTTGAAGCTGCAGCTTTCATCACAAATGTTCTGTGTAAAATCTCTGCAGCCATATAGAACACTCCTGAAAAGGTAATATGAAAAAGTTCTTCACATTAGAGACTGGAGAGGAAGAAAACTCAAAAAGCCCAAAGTTGTCCCAAAATTGCAAAGTTCAAAAAATACTATGCAAAGAAGTCAAAAGGTTAAGTTCAGCAATTTCTTATTGACTTTATCTGATTGTGACTTTGGCCTGGAACATGAGTATAGTATCTCTGAGGATTTAGATATTATTACCTCTGTTTGCACTGGATGCTTTGAAAAGTCCTGACAAAAGGTCGTAGCAGCAATGGCCTAGAAATAAGTAGCTTTTTGAAAAAAAAACCGATATATTTTTAGTTGTTAAAAAACACTGGGGGAAATCTCACATTTCTTGTGAAACCTCAAAAGTATTGAAAGAAATCCACGCAAACAAAAGTCGTGAATGAGGATACAGGAGAGACTTATCTCTTGGGTTTTGACACCACAGTTTACTAAATCAGGTTCTTTTTAAATATTCTGTCTCTTTTCTTACATTATGCTTTTCTCTCTACAGAATATGGAAGGTCTTTATAGGAGGAGGGAGTCCTTGCTGGGTTTTAAAGAATCATCCAACAAGTCTGCTGGCTTTGAAGGAGTTTTTGCTACATGTCAGAGTTTACATCTGATTGCAATTAGTTTGGCGCTGTGGAACAGTTTTTTAAGGAAAGAGCTGACAAGTTCTCTATTTCTACAGTATTTTAGGCCCTTGGTCTGTTTTTCCCTTTTTTTTTAAATTTCAGACTACAAGTGAAATATGAAATCAAAAGTCTCTTTGTGCATCTGTAGCAAGAAGGTCCTGTAGTTTCATATTTATTCCTAGGGGAAGGTTATCCCTGCTTTTCTAGCTCCACAAGCACATTAGTTTTACCTTTTATATCTCTAGGCCTGTTTTACATATCTGCTCTTTTCTTTTGTATAAGGCTTTGAAACGTGCCTCGGAAGCATGCAGGAAGTTAAAAAAGGAAAGAACATTTTAACATTAGGAAGTTTTTATTTGTTTGAAGACCTCAAAGGCTTTCAATGCTTATAGGAAATATTCAGAAAGACTGTTATCTTTCTATAGTTCTCTGCAGCAATGGAGCACTGCTCAGGTTTGGGATTTGATTAGTATATCTGCGCTCTCATGAAAGCTAATGGAATAAATATCTGATGAAACATGTTTGTCTACAGCAGGTGGTGTGATTGCTCTGTAGAAAACTCTGTACAGAGCTCCTTATCAGAAAATTCCATGTTCTAAGTGGTAGCTCAGGTTTGGAGCTTACTTTCCCCGTGTGAGGACCTTACAGTTACCTCTAAGATCGTTATCACATGTTGCTGCTATATTTGTTTCCTTGTCCTTAGGTCAATGCTGAAAATAAGCTGCAGGGTGTGAAATCAAGACTGTCCTGTCAGATTGCCCTGATTAGCACAAAAGCAGCAAGACCCAGGCTTTGGAGCCCAGGCTGTGTGCGCCTCGTGCTCTTAGATCACAGCTACTGCAGAAAGAGCGGGAAGACCAGTAAAAGCAGTGGGATACCGCTCTTGAAAGTCCGTGATTATTGTCTGGTGCAGAGCAGAATTCAGCAGGAGGGCAGTGATGAAAGGGCTGCCAGTGGTGCTGTGACAAAGACTTGTTGGGGTGCTCAGACAGATGCTGATAAGGCTGTGGCTGTTCACAGGATATGGAGCAAACCATGTGCTTACAGTCAAGATCATTAATTAGCATAGCTAAGCAAGTGTGCAGCATTAAGGAAATGATTTTAGCACCCAAAAATCAAGGTGGTTCTTGAGGTGTAGCAGGCAGGATAGTGCTGACAAAAGAGCTTATATATTATATAAATCATATACAGTATGCATAGTATAAAGTATATAATATATAGATGATATACTAATATGTAAAATTATGTATCTTATAAAAGATCAAAACGTGTACTTATACATATTTGTATAGTCCTTCCTACATATTTTTGGGTGTATGATTTACATATAAACACAATATATATGCAGGATAAGAAAACTTGGGCCAGGCAGAGAAAGTTGGGGCTGTTAAGCCCGGAGAAGAGAAGGTTTTGTGGAGACCTCAGAGTTTGAAGGGGCATTTGAAGGGGCCTGCAGGAAACCAGGAGGTGGACTCTTCATCAGGAACCGTAGAGGTAGGAAACAGAGTAAGGGATTCAAACTGAAAGAGGGGAAATTTAGATTAGATATGAGAAATTCTTCTCTGTGAGGGTGGGGAGGCCCTGGCACATGTTGCCCAGAGAAGCTGTGGCTGCCCCAGCCCTGGAAGTGTCCAAGGCCAGGTTGGATGGAGCTCTGAGCAACTTGGTCCAGTGGAAGATGTCCCTGCCCATGGCAGGGGAGTTGGAACGAGATGTTCTTTAAAGTCCCCTCCAACCTAACCCATTCTGTGATTCATGCTATGATTCTATTTTCATATTTGAGCAATTCCTGGTCCAAAGGAAGGAGCAGCCAAATGTAGGTCTGCTCATGAGAACATGTGGTATGACAGCATCAAGAAACTGCTGTCAGCCAGTCACAACCCAGTATAAAAACTGGGGGAACTATCCTGCTTCTGGGTAAACTGCACAGGGGAAATGGTCTTGTCAGCCAAACACACCAGATCCTGGGACTGGTAGAAGGGAAGTGACTTCCGGGACAAAAGGCCTTTGAGGGTACTGGGAAGGGTGGGATTTTGGCCAGAAAAAGAGGAGAGGAGCACTTGTCTCCTTTGATTTGTCAGTTCCTGGGCAGGAGTGTAAAAGAGATGGCAGCGTACCTGCAAGAGCTGCCACAGCCAAATTTTTCTGGGGGACAGCAGACGAATGAAGTTATGACAAATCACATCCATCATCATCTGAATACTCTTGAATAAACTGGCTTCTTTTTAAACAAAATATTTCTTTTCAATAATCATTAGTATATCCTGCTGTTTTTGATCTGCCTGTTTTGCAGCTCTGAGGGAGTGGGAAGTGATGTGGTCATGACACATGTATGTTATTTTTTGTCTGAACTTTGAAGTTCAATAATCTTAATGCATTATCGAGTGAATTACACAAAGGCATCTGCCGTTTAAGGTGTGTTTTATGAACACATAAGCCATTATGGAGACGAGGTGGATTAACTTCTACTGATGAGGGACCTTTACCACCTTGGACTTTGATTTTAATCAGGCAGGCCAGGGTCACTTAGGGATTTCAGCAGGAATAGGGTAAAAGAGGGAAAACGACAGATGAACTTACATATTTACTTTACTAAGAATGTCTTGACTCTTTACCATAAAGAGAAGAAAAGCAGAATAGTCCATGTTTTTGGAAATAAGGAGTAGGTGGGCATGTGAGAAGAGTTAAAGATGCTAAAAGAGCACAATTATAAAGTTTGCAGAACAGCAAAGGTGTTAAGTCAAAAGTGCCCTTCTGTAAGCAGTGTTTTGGTATATCCAGACAGTGATGAGCAATGGTTATTTTTTAACTTTATATGATTAGAAGCATATTTTTTTTTCCTTTGTAAAAAGCCATTGTATATTAGATGCCCCAAGAAGTAACATACAGAAGAAGATGACTAATAATTTCTCCCTTGTTAAATGATTGGTAGGCTGATGCAGTAAGGTACCTACATTCACCACCTGTTTCCCTGTTGCAGTAGCTTTGGATTCTTGAGGATTGGGACCAAGATTTTGTCAAGGCCATACTTACTTCTGAATTTGATAATACCACAGAAATGTATAGCCTTGTAATAGTATCATGGTGCTAGTTTTACGTAGGGAAAAAGGGGCTGAAGTATTCTTTTAGTTTAATTAGGTCAGAGGTTTTTTGCCTTTATTTTTGTAGATTGGATCTACTCTAACTAAGGTTTACACCACTGGGAAAAAGACTGGGAGAAAGCATGTGTGTGTATGTTTGGATAAGGATGGCAAATTTAAGTACTTGAAATTAAAGTTTATTATCCGAGGTGCAGTAAGGTGAATTATTTCTTTTAACATTAAGGCCACTAAGTATGGTATTGAATCTCTAATATATATAGCAGGTTTCTGTTAGTATCATTGTATCATGCAAAATAGAGATGATAGGATATTAGGAGCACTTTAAGGCTCATTTTGTGTGCTGTGCAAAACATCCTGGGAGAATTAGGAAAGCCAAGGGGTGAATGAGTGTTCTAATGAGAAATATATTGTCATGTCACAATACCGGTCCTGCAAATCTATTTGTCTGCATGTCAAGATCGTTATGGAAATGAAAGAAGAGAGCTCAAGATAGAGTCTTTCATCTTTCACTAGGTCACTTACACAAAGATACTTCTCTATAACATGAAAATTCTCTGTCAGTATATTAATTCTGAGGGTCTTAAATATTCTCTTTGCTAGAAACTTATAAAAAAAGGTCACTTTTTTCTTTTTTTTTTTTTGTAATACATTTTCGTTTCAATTTGGCAGGTGGTTTCATAGCATTATCTATTTTCATAACCAACATTTACACTGAGGTTGTTCCATAGATTCTGTTTTTTTTTGGGTGGATTAGATTTTATTGTTTTAGTGGTATTAATGCTTAGCTCTGCTTTGTGTCCTCTGAAGACTTGTCAGTATCTCAGGTGCTATTAACAGCCATCCTGGAGCACATGGCACAGGATTGTGTCCAGATGGTTCTGGACCTCCTCTGCAGGGTTTATCTAATGTTATGCTTTAATTTGCTTTTGTCAGAACATGTAATAGTGACAGAAACTAATTGCAGAAATAATAAAGGGAGAGGTGAAGCTTGTATATGAGAAGTGAAATCTTAGAACAAACTTTTGGTATGCTGTGGAAGAGGATGTATTCTTAACATGTGTTCACAGCAAATCTCAGCTTATTTTCTTTTAAGATGCAAGTATTGATGAGACTAATTTTTTCTTTGTGTGGTTATTCCTTCTCTTAATATATGGACTTACTGTTCTACAGTCCTCCAAAAACTCTGTAAGGGGATCAAGCTTTCAGATGCAGGCTTGTGATCAACATTTCCCACTACTAGTCTAAACAGCTTCATGCTGCTTATGATGCTTTTTATGTTCTGAGGCAAGAAAATCTCTGTACATGTGCTATTAGGAGGACTCTGCATACTTAAATTGATGTTTTATGGGTTTTCTTCATAGACGGAAACCAAAGTGCAACTAGTAATTGGAATGTTACTAACATGATTGGCAGCCTCATAATGTCAGTGTCCTTTATGGATTTTTGCCAGTAATCATGACCTGAAATCCAGCAAGAAGAGGCACAGAAAAAGAGATATGTGATTTTAGAAAGCACAATTGAAAGTCCCAACATACTATGATAGTTATCTCTTTTATTTTAGTGCAATCTCCTGAGCACTATCAGGATGTATTTCATTGTATTTCCAAAGATATGGAAAATTAGGTGGAATGTAGAAAAATGTGTTAAATTTCTAATGGGATGAGTGAAAACCGTGTTGAAATTAGATAGCAGTACTCTTTTGCTC
The DNA here is from genome assembly GCA_013390005.1 of Calyptomena viridis. NCBI lineage: Eukaryota > Metazoa > Chordata > Aves > Passeriformes > Eurylaimidae > Calyptomena > Calyptomena viridis. The sequence goes on along the minus strand of WEIV01013363.1, from coordinate 161,246 downwards.
CAGAACAGCTTAAGCACGTTTTCACTGTGAAGGTCATGAAACTGTATTGACATGCTGTAAAAGCCTATTAATGTAAAACAACACAAATAGTAGTAGCTGTAGCTGGTGATAAAATATATAGGAAAAACCTGGAGTGTATCCTGATAAACAGTATTTCTTCATAAAGGAGGTGCACTCTGAGCTCATGCAAACAGTGACTGACGAAGCTGCAAGGGGTGGATACACCCTCCATCCATGGAATAGCTCAAAGAACCTGGTCACAGGGAACTGAAGGAATGAAAAGATGAAGTTTTCTTTCCATTTTTTTACCATGTTAACAACACTTGGATAACCTTATGTAGTTTGCATAACCATTCTCAGATATGTGTGTGTGCACGTTGTCTCTTTGGTTTTCTGAAAGATGAGACAAGGATGTAAAAGAGAGGGGAGAAGTATCCAGTACAAGATTGCAATAGTAAAGTGTTATCTATATTTTTTATTAATTTTTAATGATTAGCTTTTGAAATATATCTGTCTGGTCTTGTATTTTTGCTATTTCTTGAAATTAGACAACTGCTTTATTTTTTATTAATAAAAGAATGATCATGTTTTCTATCATAATATCATCAAAGGGATAACTGCCAAAATACTGTTTCACAAGGCCTGTCTCATTCTCCCAGCTATGATAACATTTGTATGAATGAAGTTACATCTTCCCTTTTTCAGGTATTAATATGCCTAATATTTTGAAATTTATTAGATGATTTACATTCAAGTTTTGCAGCTCAACTTCACTTTCAAAAGAAAGAATGATTGTCTATATTTTAAAATTCTACTGTTTTCTCTGCATGCATTCTTATGAATAATGTTCAGCACTACAATGCTGACCATTTCAGCAAAATGGTTTGGAAGGTTCCTGTTGTGTCAGGGTCCCTTATACAGGATGTGCCTGGCAGAAAATGCTAAATCTGGCTGCTACTTATATGTCAACAGCACTTTTACAAGCAACTGCACACCACAAATATGCATTTTAAATCCCTATAAAAAAGAAAATCTGTGTGTGTGTGCACATATATATATATAAAAAATAAAATTTACTTACTTTGCATCTGCGTAAATGTTTATTTCCAAAAGTTCACATGGAGCTCCATCATTTCTAGGCTTCTTCAGTCTCACCTAAAAGAGAGTAAATGTGGTATGGCTAAAGGATTCTATTAGTAATAGTGTATTTCTAGATATAAATACCTTACAAAATATTTCACATTAAGTATACAATATTCCCCTCATAGAAGAAGTGATGGGAAGTGATCACACAGGGGTAATGGGAAGAAGTTGTACAGTTTTACCTTTTAAATGTTCCTATACAGCAACTGGAATTATGCTCCATGTAAGAGAGTGGTGTTTTCAAGTGCTTTTAGTCTGAGCAAAGTTCTCCCACACAGGTCTGCCTATAAAAAGAACTGGACTTGCTATTTTATTGCAGAGTTGTTCAGTTTGAGGTTTATATAGTCTCCACAGAACAGGCAATAGTAGTAAAAACTACCAAATAACACTGCCTGCCATTTCTTGTTAGAAAATTAAGCAGCTGTAATTCAGAACATGAAGTGGGAATAGTGTGACTATTTTGCAGATGTTTCATGACCCAAATCACATTAACTGAGTCAGTTCTCTTTCCCCAGTACGAGTTGGTGGTAATGGATGGCTTCATAAAACTTTCAGGGACAGGTACAAAAAGGTGATTTTGGGCAGAAAAAATATTTTCTGTCATCCTAGCAATGTCAAAAGCAAGACATGAGTAGCAAAGAAGTTGTGGATAATGGGCAACTATTTTACCGGTCCATAGAATCTTGGTTTCTATGGCATTTGAAGGATGCTAGAAACTACAGGGGTTTAATGACCTTATGGAACTTTCCATGGCCATTAAATCAGAGAAATCACATGGAGGGGGAATGACTTCAGTGTTGCTGATGGAAATTTTTATAGGCATCTTGCTGTTTGCCAGAGTGAGGGAAGATGGCATAAACTAATGACAGGCAAAAGGTCAAATGCTGCAGAGTGCAGAGGCACCCAAATGCTCAGATGCTGGGCTGAAGTTTACTCAAGCCTTTTGGGAATCTTTTTGGGTTTGCAAAATTGTTTTACTATCATATACAGTAGAAAGCTTTTTTTTTCATTCTTTCTTTTTCCTTTTTATTTTAAGGAGGTTTTTATTTGAAGGTATGCTCGTTATTTGCCTATCAGAAGTGTAGTACTTATAGTGCTATTGTAATATTTTTCATTCATATTTCAGCCTGAGTTCAAAAGTTTAGTATGAATAATCAATTATTTTTTACTATGAATATGGTTTTTTTTTAAATTTTTCTTAGGATTCTGCTCATACTATGCAGGATAATATCATTTTCAGTACTGTAAACTTTTTGTACTCACTGTTCTTAGAACATCTGGAATCACTGAAGTTTAAACAGAGAGTTTGTTCCCTTTGAGTTTCATACTGATCTTGCACAAGTTGAATTATCTGAAGCGAACTAAAGACAAGCTGACAGTACTGCACCAGAATCAATTTCTAGCTTGAATAATTGAATGGGTTATGGTATGTCCTTGCTTAATGGCCTGTTCTTCAGAAGTATTTTGTATATGCATAAATCTACTGCAATAAATAAGCTCCATGTAATCAATGTATGAAATGTGAGCTTCACTGAGAAAAAAAAACTTGTTAACTCTAATAGGATCAGAATTTCATTCAAAAGGATTCTTTGCCAGACCTTAGTGTCCTTATAGTTAATGAACTTAGAGTATACAAATATAGGGTTTGTTGTAGTGCTTCTACATGAAAGTGAACTTTTCTTCCTTGTGGAAAAATACATTTTCGACCTCTTCCTATAAGGTGATGATTTTCTGCAAATTTGCATTATTTATATGTATAGAACTTAAAGTGGAGCGTTTGGAACCACAATTATTTCAAATAATATTTGTGAAAAATACCTCAATGTTAATTTGTAAGATACCTACAGTGAGAAAGGAGAAAATTTAGCAGTCTGGCATTTATGCCTTGGACAGTTCCTGTTCACAAAAATAGATATATAAGCAAGTTAAAAATATGTTTATTTTTTGTTCCTTTGAGGAAGAGCCCCCACAAGTAACAATTTTTTTGGCTGATTAACAAATAATTTTTTTTTGGCTCAGAAACAAATCTTGTCTTCATACACTTCACTGTGTATTGCTGTCATGGTGATGGGGAAACTGAAGGAAGCTGACTGGATAAATGTCAAACTCCAGAGGAAAGAAATAAAAAAACTTACAATTTCAAACAATTAAAGCTATGCAAAAGCAACACCTAAAATCTGTTGTCTAGTGGCAGTAATGGAATAGTAGGTATTTATTTTTGAAACTCTAAAAGTATTTTAAAACTCTGATAGATGTCAACCCCCAAATGTCCAAGGCACTGAAGATAATAATTTATCTTTCACGTAGAAGATTGCACCTTGGATCTCATATGAGTGTGATTATTATGTAGTTTTTCCAATTTTGGCTGTCAAAATTTTCTCGTCTTATCATCAGGTGGATACCAGCAAAGTTTTTATGCTATTCATGAAAATTCTGTTGCACTTCAAAGAGAGAACTTATCTGCCTGAACATCAGATCTTTTAGAAATTCAGAGCACTAATTCCATGTATGAGAAAAGCCTTAAAATACTTAGTTTGCTTCACAACCAACAGCTGCTCCGTGCACCAGTATATACTGGGGCCATCTGGCTAAAAAGAAGCTTTGCAGAAAAGGAGGTGGAATTCCAGGTGAAAATGAGCCATAATGGAGAAGGGATATATGGGATATCTTATCAATGTATATAAATATCTGAAGGAAGGAAGTAGAGGGGATGGATGGAGGTTCTTTTCAACGGTGCCCAGCAACAGGACCAGACTCTGTGGGCACAAATGGATTCCCACTGAACATCAGGAAACACTTTTTTCCAGTGAGGGTGGCTGAGCTCTGACACAGGTTGCCCAGAGAGGCTGTGGGATCTCCATCACTGGAGATATTTAAAGGCCGTCTTTACCGGGGTGCTCAACTACACCATCTCCTGACATCCCTTCCAACCTTAACCATTCTATGTGTATTTTATGTCTAAATTTAATTTAATTTCCCTGTACCTTTAGGGTTATTAGCACAGTGGCATTTGGAAAAGGGAATAGTCAAAGCAGAGAAATTCAGAAAAAAAAATTGCAACTAAATACCCAAATATGGAAAAAAATATTATATCATATGAAACAAGGTAGCCATCTATTGAGTTTTACTCATCCATCATAAAAATCAAAGTGATCCCTGAAAATAAATTAAAATATTTAAACCTTAGGAAAACTGAATTTAAACTGTAAGTCTGAAGTAAGGAACAAATTTTGCCAGAAGAATCAAGGACGATAGGATTGTCCTACAGATTCTCAGAGGATTTGCAGCTTGCCTTGACAGTCAGTGTTTTGCATGTCAAAATGTTTCTCTATGTTATTTCGTTGATGACTTTAATTCCTTGCCTTTCCACTCTTCACAAAACTTTGTTCACCCAAGTAAGGAGTCAGGACATCAGATGAGCAAAAAGCAAAACTGAGCTGGTGAATATTGCTGTGTGTGTAGAAACTGTTTGTTTGATTGCTATTTTCACATGACCATCTCTAAAAAGCTAAAAACCCTCTCAAGAAAAGATTCAGACAAGTATTCTTTATCATTAAAACATATTCTTTATCATTAAACATATTTAATCTTAATATTCTTTATCATTTAACATATTCTTTATCATTAAAACAGACAGTCATTTAAATAGACCTCCAACTTCCTCTGCATTAAAAAAAAAAGTTTATATATTGAATAAAAGGGTCAGAGACCAACCTGTTTGATTTGTGGATTTATGGCATCTGTTCAGAAAGAATATATATGTAACATTTGGTTTGTTAGCAGGTTAAAACTGAGATTGCCAGAAATGGATTTTGTAATTCTGGAATGTGTTAATTTCTATTATTTCTCTGCTTTCTTTGCAGTAAGTACTTTTTCACTTAGCACAGCCATTCAGTTCATTCAGGTAAGCTCATCTTTGGCTTGGTTACAAACTGAGTGGAAATACCAGTTGTCTTTGGAAAGTCGTCTTTGGTAAGAACAGATATTTCAGAGGAGACTGCAGCATTGAACAAATTGTCAATATTTCAGTACACTGATGAAATAATATAAAAATAGAAAAGTCTGTTGTTAGTAAATGCATTTACAAAGTTTCACACGTTTTCTTGGCTGCTCTGCTCCTTTGGGTGGTTTCAAACTTGCAGCCAGGCAGTTGGACTAGAAGGTGTGTTGAGTATGATTTGCACACTTTCTGCTCAAAGCAAGCCTGACCTGAGGGACTTCTCCACAATCATTGACATTCATCCTGTGCTGTGTGCTGCTCTGCATGCTAATTTTAACTGTGGATATGTGAGAAAAGTGACTTGGCTATATATAAAAATTGGCAGCCTGTCACTGTCAACGTATTTCTGTCCTGTGGGCCAACAGCTTTCCTTGGATACCCTTGCAGAGATGCAGTGTGTGCATGCAATGGAATAATTGGGTCCTCTCTGCAGAAATACAGGCTGGTTATGGTAAGATCCTAAATTTATTTTCCAGCTTTTGCATGATTAGCAGTGGTAGACTGCATGAAAATGTGCTGAAAGTGCAGTCATTAACTGTATTGATCATCTTTTAGACAGAAGGAATCTAACTTGATCTTCGTGTACCACCTCGACTTTTCAAGGCTGATGGCTGAGCCAGGAGGAAGAGGGAATCTTTTGGTTTGTTAGCTTAGAACATAAAAGGAGAGCTGAAGACATCACACTGCCTTCTATGGTTTGGGGTTTTTTATTATTGTTTTCTTCATAGTGTGCTAATGATAATTCTGTATGTTTGTAAATTAATTTGCAGATGGGTAAACTTTGCCTATAAAGTGTCTGGTTTAGATTTCACTGTGTAATAAAACCTGATAATCCTTTGGGTTTGGTTCTGTCATTAGTAACCGTGAAATTCTGTATGGTTTCTTAGGCCTCTTTGCTTTCTTTATTAGCTGTTTAGTTTTATGAATTGCAACAGCAGCATATTAGAGCAGGCCCTACTGTGCTAAATACCATGTGAACATAGAGCAAGGGACAATGGCCTCCTCAGGACCTCACAGTTTAAACAGTTTAAAAGATGAACAGAACACACAGATGTGAAGGTTACTCATCAGGCCAACAGCAAAGCCAGAGTTAAACTGCTCCCTATGTCCCAAACTAGCACCCTGTTGATCACACCACAGCTCCTCTGGAAGTTCATTTGAAGTAACATTTTCAACTTATGCATACAAATTGCTTTAAAACCTAATAGTGATAGTCTAAAAGACATCTTGGTGAGAATAAAAGTTCCTCGACAAGGGAACTGGAGGACACATAGTCATACCTAAGGCAAGACTCACTTTTTTCTTTTATCATCATTCCTCATCTTTGACAAGAGACTGCTTTGAATACAATAGAAGGCTTTACAGCCAACCCTTCTTGGCACAAGAGGATGAAAGAGGCTCCATGTGTTCCCAAGCTGCAGATTTACTTACAGAGAGTTTTCTTGCTGCTTGAGCAGCACAATTTCACTGGATCCCCAGGAAAGCCCCACTTCCAGGTGGGAGCAGCAAGGACAGGATGCCCTGCTGTGCCTCTCTGTCCTGTGGGGAGATGTCCAGGTTTGCTCAGGAGGAAACACCTGACCTTTAAAGATGGGGCAGACTTATGAAGTTATGATATCGTGTAGTAGAAAGTGTGTAAGAAATGTTGAGTTTGGCCATGACTGTTCAGTTCAGTTGTAGGTCAGGAACATTTACAAATTTAGCTCTACCTCAGGCAAACCTTAGCACAGGCAATACTCCAATCTCACAGAGCATTGAGCAGATGTTTTCCTGAAGTGTTTAAGTAACAAACAAAGCAGATCCCAAACCCTACATTTTATCTCTGGGGGCCTGTTTTTTTTTCTCTCTGTGGAACTATTACAAGAACACATTGTAAGCAAGCAAACATTGCATGAATCATTTCCTACTGATTGACACGTCTATTGTAAGTCATCATACTCAGTTTGTCTCAGCTTCTATAAGCCATAAAAGTAATTTTAATCCGTGTAGAATAGATGAAGACAATTACAACAATTTATTTAAATATTCTTATCAAAGACTTGCTTTCTTTGTATCTTTACATCTTGAAGGGAGCTTGAAGTTTAGATTTCTAAGCTGAAAATTTTAGCCATTGATCATGAGTGCTAAATACTTTTATCTTGTAGAAAAAAATCTCTGCTATTTTGCATATGTGTTTGCAGTGTATTCACTACTTTCTTTCTTGCAATTATTCTTGTTAACTCTTTCAACACCTTTCCCTGAGGGTAGGGATTGTATATCACTGCCTCTCAGTAAACTGTGAAGAAAACAAGAAGAATTATTTTGTCTGAGTACAAAATCAAAGAAGTCACATATTGCATTTTCTTTAGCTATACGAAATTTATTTTAAAAATTTTACAATAATATTAATATATAATAATATTTTATAATTATAACTTTAATACAAACTTTCTTTTGAAAACCACAGTAAAGTGAAGAGAGAGTAATGAAGTAAAATAGAAAATTCAAAGGAACTACTCAGAAATAAAACCATGTTCTTTAAGATTCAGTATTATATGTCCAATATGTGTAACCAGTCTGAATGGGCTATGCAAGTTGTTTAATGATGAATACTTTGATCACATTTAATGTGTTCTATAGAAAGCCTTTCCATTACCTCATTTTTTTGTGATAAAATATTGATAATTTACACTTTGAAGAGCTATAGCTACAAAATTAAATAGAAGAAACATCTTTAGCCATTTGAGCAACAGAAATATACATTGATCAAATCAAGATAAGTGGACATTTTAAACTTTTAAATACTTTGTACAACCTTCAGACCAAGAACTATTTTCATAAATTATTCAACACATTATTGACCAAGCAATGCCTCACTGTTTGTATTCTAGTAACTCTGAATACTTAGGAGCTTTCCTGAGCAAAACGCTTTATTTGACAAAATGTAGTTCTGGGTTGAAAACTCTAATGGAGGAAAGAAAGATGCAGTCCTATGGCAATCTAGAAAAACATGGTGCAGTTGAGTATCATCCATAATTATAAAAGTCAGTCATATAAAAGATATGTCAGTATCAATGTGTTCAAGTTGTTAAGAAAACCTATACAAATAGTTTAGTTAATTTTGAAAGTCAATATTTAAAACATACCAAAAGGTTAATATTTGTGACACAGCAATTTTATGAGACCTATTAAAAATAGCAACTTTACATTTGTGTGCTACCATTCTGCTGAATGTTTGGCTACATAAAGACCTGTTATTTATTGGAGAGAGCTGCAACTGCCAAGCCTTCCTTGCTGCGTTGGCTGGTTAATTGTTTTCCTTCCAGATTGCCTGCTTGTCAGACATGGGATTCTTTTTTGCCTTAATCTGACATTTAAGAGCAGGGGAACAACAAAAAGCTTCAATCATGTCTCCAACCTCATCATATTGGAGAGCAACTTTACTGGAAGTTGTAGCAGGGATTATATTAAATCTGACAAGATTTAATATTAATTCTAACAAGGGCACGATCTCTTGTCCTGTTTTTTTTTATTGTTGCCTAACTTCCATCCACTTTTTTTGCCCCGTTGGCCTTTCCTACAATGGGTAGGATTTGGTTAAATGGTAGGAGTTGGACACAGCCTGGTTTGCTTGGTTTTTTAACCTGTAAGCATAACACAGGTTTTTTATTTTTTTTTTTAAAAAAAGAAAATCTATTGACAGTGTTATAACTCTTTAGCCCCTCAAATATCCAACTAACTTTTCATCTTGGAGTCTAAGGCTCTCCTAATTTACTTCCAGCTTTCTCCTCTCTCTCACTATTTCAATAGTAGTTTTCCATGTTTCTCTCACTATATACATATTTCTTCTACTCGTTCAAATGAATTTCTTTCATTATTTATTATTAGCGTGTATTACAATTCCACATTCTTTATTCATAAAAGTTTGTAAAAAACCAAAAATTATTATCAAAATACGTATATTTTTCCTTTCTGTGATATGCTTCCTAGTCTTTATTTTTTGTTTTTCTCCCTTGTTTCTTCTGGGTCCAAATATACTCTTCAAGAAATACATTGTAAGAAGTAACTTTTCATTAAATTAGCATTCCAGAATGTTTTACACCTCATAAATGCTGAGGTGCACCATGTGAAAGGTGGCACTTGTTCCCCAGAATATTGATTGTAATACTCTTGTTTTTTGACTTCAGAAACCTTGAAACATTACATGCAATTATTTCCAGCATTATTCTCCAGGGCCTTCTAGAACCCTGTAACATTATAGTCCTATAATGCAGTGGGAGGGAAGGAGTGGTCAGACCCAGCAATGAATGCCAGTTCGAAGCTGCGAGAAGTAAAATACAATCCCACCACCTGCTGAGAACAGCGAGAGAAAGACCAGAAAAATAAGACATCCTTTGTCCTATATTTATTCTCTGTAAAGTTCTCTGGGAGTCTGTAATCTATGATTTGCAGGGGGCTTGTAAGCAACCAAAAGATAGAGCTTTGTGCTGTTATATGAAGAAAAAAAATGTAGAAGGAAAATTGTGCCGCTTTTTTAAATATACTTTTGGGAGGTTGAAATTACCCACCTAAAAACTTCTGGAAAGAAACACCAGACTAAAAGCCAAACACATCTGAAATGGCTTTTCTTTGGATTCATGTTAGACCACCTTGAAACTATGTACTTAAATGGGTATTCATTTAATCTCATTTGCTTACCACTGTTTGAAAAGGAGTTAAAATTTAGGATTACAGCATAAATATTGACTATTCTGAAAAGTTGATCTAATGTGGGGGTTTTATTGTGAAATTTTAATTATGATGTATTTATAGAATTTTTAAATGTTTTTGCACAGAACTTGGAGTTTGTGACAATCTCCTGTTTAAATTTCCAGAATTTGATCCTGAAGTTGGCAAGTAATATTTGTGCACATCTGCAGAAAGGTCCAGGTCATGGAAAACGACTCTTTTAGAGAAAGTGAGGTGCTTTGGTAGAATATCTTAAACCAAAGAGGCATGTCTCAAAGGTTTTACTAAGTGAAGTTACATTCAGTGTCTTTGAAGGAATGGGATGCAAACTGCATCAAAAATATACAATAATGTGGGGAAGTTGCCCTAAAGAAAATTATAAAGCTATATGTCAAAATACCATGGAGTTGTTTAGATTTTAGTTTATCAAAGCTTGTGAAATCTCATTGCTTTTTTTCTTATTGTCTTGACTTTCCCATATTATTTAAGAGGCACCTTAGGCACAGAATTTTATGTGTAAGGCTCATTTTTGTTATTTATTTTCCTTGGCAAAAGCAACAAGGATGCTTTTTCTATGTGTTTTGACCTCTTTGATAATAATTCTGTTGCTGAAATGAATTAATAGGCCCACAGTGATAGGTTTTTCTTTTTAAATCAGTGGCACATCTTAGACAGTGAATATTCAAGGCAAACTGGATGAAAGATACTGTTTTGAAAACTAGTTTTGCTTTTTTTTTTTTTAATTGAAAAATTGAGATTGCTCCTTTTTTTAATATTGGTGTATCTATTAAGTTTTCACGAGATTTTAGATACTCCTTCAGCTCTGAGGAAAAAGAAAATATTACAAAATGCAAAGAAATGGGTAAAGGTACCAAAATTCATCAGACATGCCAATATTAATCAGAAGTCACAATATATGTATCTCTAAAGAATTAAAAATTAGAACTTGGGTTTCTGAAATTTCTGCCAAATCTACTCACACAAGAACATAACTAAAGAATTTGATGTACTTGCTTATGAAACAAAATGTCTCTGTGTTTGCAAGGGTTCTGGAATATCTCTTTGAACTGGGGAAAAGAGAAATTTTACTGATTGAGTAGAAAGAACAAAAAAAAAAAGAAGAAGGAAATCAACATTTTCAAATAGGCTGTTTGAACATAGCACATAGTCTTTTATTTCTATATAAAATAACATTTTTTATCTGTTCTAATCCAACATATTTTGGTTTTCCAAAATAAAGCATGTCTCTGAAGAAGTTCAGTCTATTTTGACAGAAGAGGGCAGTGTTTCTTTACAGTTGTGTGTGGGAAATATGCATATTATTTTAAAGATCAGTCTCTAGAGAGTATTTTGAGCCAATGAATTTAAATGTAATAAATGCCCTCTGAATATGCTACTTAGTAAAAATAACAGGCAATGAAAAAGTAGACATTACAGTTACTAATTGTTGCCAGCACTGAATTGTACTGGCCCAAGGAACAGCCTGTAACCTTTAACATGCTGCAGAGATGATTGATTTTTGTGTGATGTTCAAAGACTAAGTCTATGAAACAACATCTTAGGTTGAAAATAAAATGATAAAAATCAGGCCTAATGTTACCGTTTTATGGGGTGTATTAAGGATATTAGCATCAATAAAATGGCTTTGCAGTAACTCAACGTGTGAATCAGCACCGACAATCTCACGTGCCAGGAGCTGTCCATGGTTCTGTAGTGTCACTTTTTATAGAGCAATAATAAGGAATTAAGCACATCTTTTACTCTAAAAGCTCTGACTAGGTCCTGGTTGAATTCAATTTTTCGTTTTATTGGCCTTTTTGGGTAAAGATGTTTGCTAAGTCTGGGCCTGTATGACTGACATATTTCTGTATCCTGTGTGGTTTTATCTATTTCTGCC
>WEIV01013363.1:62807-144636 GCA_013390005.1 Calyptomena viridis | reverse complement strand
CTCTTGTAATGCAGGGGATTTATAATGAGCAACCTGTCTAAGCTTTCTCCAGTCTAAAACATCTCAGTGGCTTTTGCAAAAGACCTTCTTGTCTTTCGGGGTTTTTTTTAAGCATAAAACAAGTTAATGTTTGGTAAATACTTCCATCTCTCATGGTTTTCACAAAGGCAAATGTTATTGAAAAAATATTTATCAACAAAAGGTTCTAAAACACGTTGTCAAAGAGAAAAAACTGCACAAAAATATTTATAGAGTATCAAAATGCATAAAATATTTCTATCAAAATTAATATATACTTCCACTGAGTGATAGAGGTTGTGTTTACTAAGTCTCAGAATTGTGACCTTTTTATTCAGCAACAATAAAAAATCTTTGATGATATATTGTAGTGATTTCTCATGTATCTTCTCTTCTACAACAATATGATGACATGACATGATATGATATCAAACAACAACCCTATATTCCATTGGAAATGTGAAATAACAAAAGGAGGGTGCATTGTGTGCAGGTCTCACTCAAAGTTATTGAAGCTGAGGGATATTATTCTCTTTATTTCAATATCTTCTCGTTTAAGTATTTTACTAAAAGGAAAATATGCACAAGTGGGATTTGACTTTGGCAAAGGTCTGAAGTTGAGTGACAAGATTTGCTTGTGGTGAAGCTGTGTTTTATTGGGATTTTTTGTTTTGTTTTTTCTTTTCCCCAGGAATGGTCTGTATCCAACGTGGAATTTAGAATTCCTAAATTCCTAATTTCCTTTTCTATAGGTAGGAATTCTATTGGAATAGTTGAANATACCACTTATAAACTCTGGCACCAGGAATTTCTATGTCGTGGCAAAACTCCTTATTTTCCTGCTTTGTTCAACATTGCTGAATATTTCTCTCTTAACTTTAATATCTTGGAGAAATATAGCTATATAAATAAAGAAGATCTGTTTCTTATCATAGAATGGCTCAGGTCATACTAATTTCATTCTAGTAATTGTTCTATTTTGCAAAACTTATTTATAACAGTCTCCTCAAGAGCTATTGTTCAATGACCATTAATGAAATCCATAGCATTCTCCAACTCACAATAGGCATTTCTGACATCTTAAATGATATTTAAATATCATTTATTATTTCAAATGCTGATAGTTTTGCTACAAAAGAAGGGAAATATCAGCTTGACAAAATTATTCTAAGTGAAATGTCAGTGTTCTTACTCCTGCACTCAGTTTTTTCAACTTATCATAGTGATTTTCCTGTTCTTCTCTGCTCCCCACGAGAAATTCAGATCATGCTTTCACTTCTATTTTTTAATAAAATAAAATAAGATAAAATAAAATGGTTTGTAAGTACTCCTAACTTTAAATACCACTGTTCTGATCTCTTTGACACACAGTTAGTGTGTCTGTATGTACCTTTCCTTCTTTTGCAGTCTGTCCAAAGCTGATTGTTGTTTTTCTTGTAAGAGCAAATATATAAAAGATTATGAATTAGTATTGGCAGACAATTTCCANGACATGACATGATATGATATCAAACAACAACCCTATATTCCATTGGAAATGTGAAATAACAAAAGGAGGGTGCATTGTGTGCAGGTCTCACTCAAAGTTATTGAAGCTGAGGGATATTATTCTCTTTATTTCAATATCTTCTCGTTTAAGTATTTTACTAAAAGGAAAATATGCACAAGTGGGATTTGACTTTGGCAAAGGTCTGAAGTTGAGTGACAAGATTTGCTTGTGGTGAAGCTGTGTTTTATTGGGATTTTTTGTTTTGTTTTTTCTTTTCCCCAGGAATGGTCTGTATCCAACGTGGAATTTAGAATTCCTAAATTCCTAATTTCCTTTTCTATAGGTAGGAATTCTATTGGAATAGTTGAACAGAAACTAGATTAATCTTAATTTGTTTGTCTCTTTTTAAAACTTTTTCTTTTCCCTGGAAGTTAAAGCTTCCTATTCCAGAAACTTCTCTTCCACTGTTGGTTCTTGGTCAAAATCAGTGTCCATAGGTTTTCCACTGATTACCACTCAGAACTGGGACTTTCCCATGACTTTTCATGGCATCAATATCTATGTTACTAATTCAGAGCAGGGGAATCATCTAATTGAGCTGTTGAGGTTCCTTTTTCTTTTTCTATCCATGGCATAGTGCACTGTATCCTGCCGTCCCACAGGAATTTAAAGTCCCCACCAGGGATCCTTCAGTGAACAAATTGAAGATACTTTCAGTTCCTGAGTGTTGTGTGTGCATAAACCATTATCTTCAGCTGAGTAACATAATAAAAATGATACATACATTTCGTAATGTTTAATTCAAAGTTGACCTGTTCTTGCAGTCTAAGCATCATTATTTATACTCTCAGCTATTAATTATTCTGAACACATACAAATAAATGCTCATTTGTACAGAAACAGTTTAATCTCTGAAAGCCCATTTTCATATTTTTGGGGGGGCAGAAAAACTAGAATATTCTTTCTTCATAATTATAGTGGTCATACCACCTTTTCAATGCAGGGGAGTCGATAGTTCAATAAAAAGTGAGAATATTGCTGATGTTTTGCAGGAGGAATAAATAGCTCTTAGTGGAATTTTCTGAGTCACTGAAACTTTTCATGAGGAAGAATCAATTTCAGCTAATTTTATATCTGAAAAAGAGTTAAAGTAGTTTCTAAATTATCATTATCTAAATGAAAAAGTTCTTATTAAAAAAATAACAAAGAGAAGTAACATTTATGAAACTCAATTAAAAAAACCTGAAGTGTTCTACCTGAAAATATCAGCATCCTTTGTGTTTTGATTTCTTTCACAAGTGCTTTTGAGGATTGTTTCTGTTGGTTTGGGGTTTTTTAACTAAGAAAAATACTCTGTATTGAATAATTATATATGACTATGTACTGTAGAAAAACAATGAAATGTGGTTTTCAGACTTTTTTGACAAAAAATGCACTGGTCAAATGTGGATATTATTATTCTCCAGTGCATTTTGCACTGTTTATTTGGAACCTTAACTCTGTACTTTTCTTAAGATTAGAACACTTGGCATTTGAAAAGATCAGAATTGTCTTTAGTCAGGATTTCTGCTACTGTCCTCTGCTTCCCATTACCATCTTTGCAATTCAGAAAAATAAGTAAGCACACCAAACAAAGTTCAGATTTTGCTGAACTGAGTATTTATTTGTACTTTTTGCAACACCTTCAAGTTTCAAATATTACCTCTCACAAAGTCATGGTTTCGTTTTTTCTTTCTAAACAACAGCAAAAAACTTTTGGGATTTTTGCCTTTATTCCACTTTGATTTCTGACAAATCCTGGTTTTCTTAGCCTTCCAAATATGGGTTTCTCTTTCTTGCAAGAAGTATTTTCTTTAGATTTTACTTTTATTTACTACTAGTTGGGGTTTTTTTCCTTCATTTCACTGCTATTTTTCAGTTCCATTGCCAATATTTGCTCAGCTCACATGACTTGCAGTTTTATCACCTTTTTCTCTTCTGTATGCTAATCTACTGGCATGCTTGTTTTCACAGGAATATTTTACTACCTAAGGATCTCTCCATACTTTTTCTTTGAAAAAATAGGTGGAAAAAGTGAAAAAAAAAATACCCTCAGCCTACTTAGTTCTGTAAAGGTAACACCAAAGACCCATTTTTCTTTATTTTCTGAATTTATCATGTACAATATATGAATTGCTCTTTTTGAGGGTTTATAATCTACTCCTCTTTGGAGGTTTTTTTTTTTGCTGACTCTTCACTAGTTTCTTGTGCTCATTGAATGTGCTCCTTGAAGCAGAGGTAGCAGTTTTTTGTGTCTGGAAAGTGTCTGTCAAATGATGACGTAAGTAAGAATATAATTTTGTATTTAGACAGCACTTAATATAATAAGGATCCTATAAGAACCTTCCAGGTGTTTATGATGAAATAGTAACAGACAAAAGTTATACATTTTTTGCTGTACTGAGGAAACAGGAATCTTGTTGATGAGATCCTGTTCCTGTAGAAATGCTCTGGGAATATTATTCCTTTTAAAAAGCAAATCATATGTAATACCGGTCAGTCATGAAGAATACTGTGGCTTTGTGAGGAAAAATCCAGTTTATAAACTCTTATATATGTAATTTTCTGATAAATTACTTTCACAGGCATAAATGTTTGAGTATTGAATAAATCGATCTGTCTGATTTCTTCTGGATTCAAAGGAAAAATAACTTTTCTTCAGCAATTATTGTGCAGACAACTTGAAAAGTCGCTTAATTGGTAGAAATCTTGTAATTGTATTATTTGGAACATTAGTGTTCAATTATTTTCTTGTATGGTTTTGTTATCAGTAACATGTGTAAGTTCAATAATAGATCAGGAACTGTAGTATCTAGGAAGGAATAAATGGAGACTTAGAAGTCTAAACAAGAGTAAAGTGTAGAGTATCCTTCTCAATACTGAACGTGATTATATATTATATTTATTACACATGTGCATAAGGGTCAATGTGCAGCAATGTATTAGGAGTAGTAAAACACAGTAATAAACAGTGTCTGCCTGAAATTTGATTTTCTAATTGTTGGGGGTTTTTTCACCTCGGGTAAGAGAGTAGTAACTCACTGCATGTCTTTATGTGCATATCTATATGTACAAACTCATACATTTGTGTTATATAACTTTCAGCCAGGCTTATGAAGGCATAAACTTGATGGACATTTTAATTCCAAGTGTATTCAAATTGTTCTTAAACTGAGAGAAAAGATAAGTGGGACAAGTCTTGTCCTGGTGTAAGTCAAACAACCTATGGACTGCAGTGGTACTGTGCCAACTTAAATCATGAAGGGATTGGGAAGGTTTAAGCTCACAAATGCATCTGAAAAATTGTTTTTTAAATATTGGCCAAACCCCTCTGTAATTATATAGAGTTCAAGGGAAAGAGCCAGGCATGTGCTTCACTTGTACTGAAGTCACTAAACTATCAGCTTCTCACAAGGTACTGTTTTCTTCCATTCCTCTCACCTTTGTGCTGCACAGAACACAGAATATTCTGAGTTGGAAGAGTCCCACAAAGGTCATTGAGTCCAACTCTTAAGCGAAGTGCCCACAAAACAGACAATGCTCTGGCAAAAAAAAAACCCAAACATTTTCTGCCACACCCAAATGATGAAATACTGCTGCAGATAAGACTGTACTGCTCATCTTAAATTACACATCACATTCTTGAAAAGAAGACACTCAAATGAGGAAATACAGAACCAGATGAGAAAGATTTAAAGGCACAACTAATGAGTTGGTTTTTAATATATCATCCTGTTTATAAAGAAAGACTTTGTTTGGTTGAGAACTTGTAGAAATGGAGAAGTGGAGTGAAATCTTTTTATCAATGGGAAGAAGTGACAGAATTTTAGCTGCAAACTTTCTAAGTGTTTTATTTAAAAAAAATTCAACTAGAGAGAAAATGAAAGTGTTGTTCTTCCATATTTGAATATAAAGTAAATAATCATTCTGTATGTTTTATTATGAACAAATAGTTAATTACAGGGGTCAGTGTTAATTTTGAATATCAAAATAAGTTACAAGACATGCTCTGGTTACTCAAGTGATCAAAAGAATTGAAGCAAGAAGTCATTCTTAAGCATTCCTTTGCCAACTCTATATTATCTTTACTTACATCAGTCCCATACTCCATAAATTTTCCCATTTCACCTCTCAATGGTTACCAAAATGAACCTAAGTGAAACGTCTGATTCCTTCTGAGCAATTAATAAAGACTTTGCATATTTTAATTTCAGTTCTGCATCACAACATTTCACTGAACACTTTCCCCCTTATTCCTCTTCTAACCCTGTTCAGGACATTGTTGTGACTTAAAAACAAAATTTCAAAAAATGTTATTAAGAAAAAGATGGAAGAATGTGCTGGTTTTGGCTGGGAAAAAATTTACTTATTCCATGGTGCCTGACATGGAGATTTGTTTGGAATTTCTGTTGGAAACATTGCTCATAACATAGGGATGTTTTTGATGTTTTTGAGCAGAGTCAAGGCTTTTTCTGCCTCTCATACCACTCTGTCAGCAAGGAGGGTGGGGATGGACAAGGAGTTGTGAGGGAAAACAGACAGGACAATTGATCCCAGCTGACCAAAGAGGTATTCCATATCTTATGATATCTTGTTCAGGAATAAGACCTGGGGGAAGAGGAAGAAAGGAGGGGAAATTCAGAGTAATGACATTTCTCTTCCCAAATCACTGTTCCATGTGATGGAGCCCTGCTCTCCTGGGGATGGCTGGACACCTGCCTGCCCATGGGAAGTGGGGAATGAATTCCTTGTTTGTCTTTGCTTGTGCCAGTGCCTTTTGCTTTCCCTATTAAACTGTCTTTATCTCAGCCCATGAGTTTTCCCGCTTCCACCCTCCTGATCCTCTCCCCAATCTCTCTGGGAAGGCAGGGAATGGAGCAACTCTGTGGGGCTTAGTGGCCAGCTGGGCTTAAACCACAACAAATAAATTGCATGTTCTTTCCCCAGTTCAAATTACATAAAGGAAGTAATTAGTTTCAAGATTTTTAGAAGGACTCATTATTTTTATTCTACTCCAATCTGCATTCTCTATATCCTCCTAGCTGCTCTAAAATCCAGCTTTTTCATTATCCATTATTTTTTATCTGTAACATGTCTCTATAACCACAACACACTCTTCTCCCAGGAATTACACTGTCACAGGTTGTTACTTTCCACACTTTTGCTGTAACTCTTCGTAGGAGGAGGCACAGCAAGCAGGGGACTGATACAGAACAGATTGCAATCGTAGCTGAAAGCAAAGAGCAGAATCGTACTAATAAAATTATTCATTAGGTTATGAGTGCAGTTCACTGCTGAAAATTCAGCTCAATTTTTTGACGATTTCCAGAAGGGAATATGATTCAATAAAGTAACTCCATAGTGGGTCATCCCCCAGAGGCTGTAGGGTGCTCCCATACAGGTCTGCTCCACTGGCTGGAGGTGACTTGCTGAGGGGACAGGATCCAGTTCCAGCCTTGGTTTCGGAGGGTGTGCACTCCAGCAAATGCAAAGCTGCCCGTTTCTCCTAATGTTCACACTCTCTTTGCCATTTCCATTTGACTAGACCCTGCTCTTTCTCTCTACCAGCTGCCTGTCTCAATCCATACCTCCTTACCACACTTTCTGTTCATGCCTCTGTTCCTTCTTCCTCCATTTCATAACGTGTTTCTGCTCTCAGTGACCTCAGCTCAGCGCCTTCTGCTTGGTTCTCTTCAGGACTTCAGTGTAACTCTCGTCCCCTGCCCTCTCTTCTTCCCCCAGACTTTTTACCAAGTCATTGTCATCCAATATCTTATTTCCATATCTGACAGCTCTACCATCCCCCTCATTCATCTCTGGCTCCTTATGCTGTCTCACTGTCTCCTTCTTTGCACTTCTTGAGCTTAGCTTTTATTTCCCAGCATGTTTTAGTACTCTCCTATAAATCCACTATCTCAGCCTACTTTCAACTTTTGCCTACAGCAACTTTTTTCCCTTCTTAATTTTGTTACCCCTAAGTTTTTCCCACTGTCACTGATGGGCTCAGCGTTGGCCAGTGATAGGTCCATCTTGGAGCCATCTGGCATTGGTTTTGTGAGACATGGAGGAAACTTCTGGAAACTTCTCCCTGAAACCACCCCCGTAGCCCCGTGCTACCAGAACACACAAAGCCAACACAACAACTGACCAAGAAGTGTTGTTGTTCTGCTCAGTTTCAGCTGATGAAACTGAGTTCAGTCTTTGAAACATTAATGGTGAACTCTTACACTGCCTACCTCTGCAAATGTAAAATCGATTATTTGCTTGTTCATTTTAGAGGTAATAAACGTTTAAAGGAATTCCAACCCCATCCGAATGTTTATTATATATTCTTTCTAGTGTAAGTTTGGCGTCATTGTTAGCAACTGGAAATGGGTTATTCTGATAAATGTTGATGGGAAAGCGTATTAAAGTGCATGGGTACTTGTCTATATTGTTTATTCTTTAGCCCCTTGGCTTTAGTGAGATTACAGGACAGTAACAGGGACTAAACCAGAGACAACTTTGGGGATTGTGGGTGGAAAGTTCTGAGAGCAATGGCCCATCAGAACATAACAAATGGCACAGTCAGTGTTTATAACGATCGTATAATGCTTATATAAATTCCTGCATTCTGGCTGATAATAGCCTTCAGCTGGGGTACATGGATTTGCATTCTGAACAGTTACAGAGAAATTGGCTTATTGGCTGAGACAATTCTATACTTATATAATGAAGAATAATGCATTTTCTTGCAGACTACACAGAATTAATTTATAATACAGAAGAATTTAAAAAATATGAGTATCTAAAAATTGTGTACTTGGCCTGCAGCCGGCATTACTACTAATGCATTTTGACTGAGTACAAATCCTGTTATTGAAGATTAGCTTCTGTCAGAATGAAGAGTCTGTAGAAATACAACTGATCCTGCTTTTAGGAAAGTTTGTTTCAGTGAAACTCATTATAGAGTAATGGAAGGTCTGGGAATAACATATGGATTGAAAACTAAAATAGCATGAATATCTAGCTAAAGTTTTCTATACATTGTATAGAATGCTTTCTCAGTTGTGTTTGCCTGGTGTTAGTGCTCTTCCTTGAAGCTCAGCTTCTCTGTTTCAGTTCACTTGTACATAAAACTGTGTTTCCAAACATATTGGAATGGATGGACCTGGGGAATTAAGTCCAGATTTGAAGACGTTAGAATTTATTGCTTTTATTTACAATCTCATACAAGATTTGAGATAGTTTGCTTGCTTTTGTAAATGAAAACCACACTAATACCACTAATGAAAATACCCTGGTACCTCAAAATTAGAATACTGTCATTGCAGTATGAGTAACTATTTTTGTGTACCTGAAACACAAACCCACAATGTCGATGAGATTCCATTTTAATTCAGAGTAGCTATTTTTTGGTCACTCCTTTCTTGCATATCTCAGCGCAGAGAGAATCACTTCACTCTGAAGGATCTGTGGAGAAGGTACAGCTCTATTAGGGATGTTTAGTATTCTTTGAGGAAGTTTCTGAGCATAGAGAAACAGACCCTTTAAGATCATCAAAGAACAATGAAACTCTTTGTAATTTTTCTTTAAATTTCTAACATTCTGTATTTTTTTAAAATGTCTGCTCTTGTTCCTTTGAATATCTTCTTCCAAATGGGGAGAGTTATTTTTCCTCTTACCAACTACTTTGTGTATTCTAAGAGAAGGAAGAAACTTTTAACTGCATCATAGAAAATTATTTTGGTGTTCTTCAGAGAGTCTTGTATAAAACAATCACTTCAGCATTTCTTTGGATATTTTTTACTAACATTCAGTGAATTCTGCAAGCCATGAGTTGCTTATAATACCAGAAAAAGAGATAAAAAAAAAAAAGGAAGCTTGTAATTTAGGTTTAGTGGTCATGTAATATGTAACCCACTCCTGAATAAACATAGTGTTCCCAGAACACTTCAGGAAATCTTGGAAGCAATAATATAAAACCTGGCCATTTTTCATTACGGAAAAGGCTTTGGAAAGCATAGCTGGTGAAGTTAACCCTATGATAATAAAAATTGTCCCCCCAAAATTATGGAAAACAGAATAGCAATATAGCTAAAATGTAAGTTTTGCTTCATATTTCCAATGAGTATATAGAAATATATATGCAAATTCCAGTGAGATAAGACACTTTGAAATAAAAAAATAATAATTGTAATAGATCTTATCTTTTTTTAATAAGCTCGAGTTGTCATGGCCAAGTAAAGTGTGGAAAGTACAATTGTTTTATTAAGCTTTTATCCAACAATGTATCCAGAAAAACTTTGTTCAGTCATATTTGTTTGTAATTCATGTATGATTCCTGCTGGTATCTGCCACAACATTTACAGTACAGATTGCTGTTTCCCACCTCTCTTGTAAGTATTCTATTTATTAAATTATAAGAAAATAGTGTATGTGTATAAAATTAATTATTTGAGTCTTAACCAATATGTAGTACAGGATCTGTCCCTAACTTATCTTTTGTTTAAGATGATGGTGTACGTGATTAAATTCTAACATACAGCAATTTTGATTAGCCTTATGAAAATTAGTTATGAATATTCTAACCAAATTAGGAATATCAATTTTGTAATTTGATTGCTTAACATTTAACACCTGCTTGTGCATGGCAACAGAATTTTTTTGTAAGTTTTCATGTTGCAAAAATGACATAAATTGTGAGAGAATCATGTGAAATAAATGACTGAATGACCGGACAAAATGCTATTGAAATTTAGAAAGTCATTATAGACCTTGTCAACATCCCTGTAGTAAATATTTCGATATATGCCCCTTATTGTTGTATAGACTTGGCATTAAGCAGTCATGACCATGATATTTGTAACACCACAGAAATGAAATGTAGGGAAACAAAATAAGATTCATGTTCCTTGCAAGAGAAAACTGAAATGGAAAATTACTATTATAGGACCATAACTGATTATCTTCTACCTTGAATTGATCAGTTGTGTGGGTGTAACAAGCCTGAAGTGCTTTAATAGCTTTGATTCCCTGGTACACTAATTTATCTTTTTTATTGCAGATTTGTAACGATAGTCTTTCTAATGCAAACAGGATTATTATTTTGCATTATAAATTACTAGTAATTAAATACCACATAATTTAATTTTACTTAATTTAATTCTTAAAATAGAATAAAAAACATTTGAATGGCTTGGAAAATTCTAAACATGTTCAAGAACGATAAATTCATCCCTGAATAGGCAAAACACTGGCTTATCAAAACACTCAAAGGAGGTAAGGAAAACTTACAAACCTGTATATGTACCACTTACTTCTCTGGCATTATGGAATATGTTATTAAGGACACCATCTGCCTTTCTTACATTTGAAATTCTTATCAAACCTTGTTAAGAAAATATGCAAAAAATAACCAATTTCCAATGAAATTTCTCTTTGATCTGAAAGTGTTGATCAAATATGATGAGACGTGTACATGTCAAAAATTTCTACTAATTTTGGCAAATTACTGGATGTCAGGAAAGATGTAAAGGAACATTTGTTCTTTCCTCTTGTTTAACTTGATGCAAAATACTTGACATTTATTTTCACTGTTGAAGAATTTATCCATCCTGAATAATGAAAAGAACTCTGAGTTATCTGTTTTCTGAAAAAATAAGGAAATGTATTGAAGTTTTATAAATCTCTCAAAGTGCATATGGTTTTTTTATCTGGCTGAAGCTATTTCTGTGAGAAACTTCATGCCATCTGGTTTGCTGCTTTGCCCTTACCAGTAGTACATAGAATCAGTGAGTCTAATTTTTTGAAGACGTTTTATGTTACTAATACATCATTATGTGAGCAGCTGCATAGTCACCTGAAAATTTAATGTTACATTGATTTAAGGGGAAAAAACCATTTGGGGCAAATGTCACTTAGTTAAATGGCTCAACTAAAGCTTTTCAGGAAAGTGACATTTATTTTCCACTCTCTTTGACATTGTGACTTTTCATTTCATTCGAGAGAGAACTGGGTAACTTTCTGTGAGAGGCCAGTGGGCAACTAATACACCATTCTAGAGAGAAGCAAATTCAGAAATTAACAGCTTAATGGTTAAGAGCAATCATTAGCTGTCAAAAATCTGTGGCTTAGGAGAACAAATAGACTGTTGTCTCTCACTTAAAAGACCATAAAATCTGTATATAGGCATTTTCACCTAATGGCTAGAGGACCAAGAGTTCCCATATTAGACTTATCTCCATTTCAATCACTGAAACAGGATACACGACTTCACTGGAATTAGAACACTAATGGGACAAAATCAAAGGTTCAGCCCTTGATTTTATGAGGGTTGCTCAAGTAGAGCCCTTTTATATTTTAAGGTTAGTAAAAAGTATTTTCTGGATATATCGGTGCAGCTCACATATACAAATTCTTTACATGCTCGTAAATGTGTGTGTATATGTATATATATATATATGTATATACATACATACACACATCTATATCTATCTATATCTATATCTATATCTATATCTATCTATATCTATATCTAATCTATATCTATATCTATATCTATATCTATATCATCTATATCTATATCTATCTATATAAAAAAATACATGTAAACAGTAGGGTTGCACACAAATGGATAACAATAACTTATGAGTAGGAGAACATGGAAATTTTATTATTAACCTCCTAAAGCTAGTTGACAATCCGGGCAGACCTGTCATTGCAAAACCTCTCTTGATTATTTTTGAGCGGTCTTGGGAATCCAAAGAGGTCGCAGTTGACAGGAAGCTGCTGAACGTTTTCCCAATTTCTGAAGGGCAAGAAGGAGGATCCCAGAAACTTAAGGCCTTTCTCTTTTGCTTCAGTACCTGGTAAAGTTATGGAGAAGATTATTCTGGGAGGTATTGAAAAACATCTGAAAGACAATGCAGTCGTTGGTCCCAGCCAGCACAGGTTCAGGAGGGGAAAGTCCTGCCTATCAAACATGAATTGTTTCTCTGACAAGGTAACCCAGCCAGCTGATCAGGGGAAGCCAGTTGATGTGATCTTTTTGGATTTCAACAAAGTTTTGATCCTGTTTCTCCCAGGATCCTTCTGGACAAAATGTCCAGCCCACAACTGGATAAACACCTCCTGTGCTGGGGGAGCAATTGGCTTACGGGTCGAGCACAGGAGGTGACAGTGACTGGGGTGACATCAGCCTGGACCTGTCACTCGTGGGGTCCCACAGGGCTCCATCTCAGGCCCTGTGCTCTTCAACATCTTCAGTGACTTGGAAGGAGGACTGGAAGGGACACTGAGCAAGGCTGCAGATGACACAGAACCTGGAGGAGCTGTTGACTCCCAAAGGCAGAGAGGCCCTGCAGAGAGAGCTGGACAGAGCAGAGCACTGGGCAATCACCAGCCATAAAGGAATTGAACAAGGGGAAGTGCCGGATCCTGCACCTGGGATGGGGCAATCCAGATGTTCCTACAGGCTGGGGAACGAGATGCTGGAAAGCAGAGCCAGGAAAGGGCCCTGGGGGTGCTGGTCCGTGGCCAGTGGAATCTGAGTGAGCAGTGCCCTGGCAGCCAGGAGGGACATCCGTGTCCTGGGGCACCAGGAACAGCATCACTGGGCCAGGGAGGGGATTGTCCTGCTCTGCTCTGACCTGGGGCTTCACCTGCAGTATTGGGGCACTTTGGGCACCATGACATCAGAAAGAGATAGAGCCACTGGAGAGTGTCCAAAGGAGGGAATGAGGATGGGGAAGGTCCTGGAGGGGAAGGTGTGAGGAGCAGTTGAGGGCACTGGGTGTGTTCAGGGGGAGAAGAGGAGCCTGAGGGGAGACCTCATTGCAGGGACAACTCCCTGGGCAGGGGCAGAGGAGGGGCAGGGACTGAGCTCTGCTCTGTGGGGACCAGGGCCAGGAGCCAGGGAATGGTCTGGAGTTGTGTCAGGGCAGAGGGAGGTGGGATATTAGGAAAAAGTTCCTCTTCCCCCAGGGGGTGGTTGGGCACTGCCCAGGCTCCCCAGGGCAGTGGGCACAGCCCCAAGGCTGCCAGAGCTCCGGGAGTGTTTGGATGATCCTCTTTGGCACATTCCCCCTTGGAGATGGGCCTGTGCAGGGTCAGGAGTTGGATTCAATGATCCTTTTGGGTCCCTTCCTCCTCAGCACATTCTGTGGTTCTATGACCCAGCACTGGCCAAAACTGAGCCCAGCAGCAACACCAGTAGCATTTCTGTGGTAACATATCCAGGAAAGGGTAAAACCCACTGTGCAGCAGGTTCGAGAGAAGAGTAAGAATTTGTGAGAGAAACAACTATGCAGACAACAAGTTGCAGAAGGAAGGAGATGAGGTGATCCAGGTGCTGGAGCAGAGATTCTGCTGCAGCCTGTGGAGAAGACCATGGTGGTGCAGGTCAGTTCCCTGCAGCCTGTGGAAGACAATAGTGGAGGATATCCACTCCTCACCAGAGCATATGGAAATTCCACTGCAGCCTGAGAGGAACATGCACTGGAGCTGTGGCTTATGGAGGGGAACCCACTCAGGAACAGGTTTTCCTGCCGGGATAGCTGGCTGTGGAGAAACATATCAAGAGCAGCCCGCTCTTGAAGGATTTACCCCACAAAAAGGAGCAATGCTGGAACTGTTCAAGGATTGCCATCCATGGGAAAGACCCCACACTGGACAAAGGGAAGAGGATGCAGAGAAAGGAGCAGTAGAAATTACATTTTATGAGCTTTCCACAGTCTCCATCCCCCATCCACCTGTGCTACTTATGGGGAGGAGATAAAAGAGTTGTGAGTGCAGCTGAGCCTGGCAATGAGGAGAAGTGGAGGAAAAGCGATTCTAGCTTTGATTTTATTTTTCACTATCTTACTCTATTATTTGTTAAAAATAAATTAAATTAATTTCCCCAAGTCTAGTTCCTTTTGCCTCTGATGTGAATTGATGAGTGACCTCCTCATCCTTATATTGATCCACAAGTTTTTTCATTTCATTATCTCCCTCTATCCCATTGAGAAGAGGGAGTGATAGAGTGGTTTGGTGAGCACTAAGGTCAAACCACTACACCCTACTACATGTTTTTCATGCTCCTTTTTCACTATTCTATACTGTTTTATCTTGGCTTTTGTAAGTAGGCATTTTGTGTTTCATGATGATGATAATTTTATAATTATAATACCATCCATTATGAGGAGAGAAAGAGTTTCACTTAGAACAATGTAATGAGGAGAATTCCAGCATTTAGTCAACTGTCTGAACGTTTAATGTTAAAAATCTCCTCTTTTCTTCTTCAGTTCCAAGAGATGACAAAAAGAAATTACATTTTCTTACCATGATATTTTCCTTCTGCTAGATTTTGTCCAGACATATCTTGTGAGTCTTAAATCGCAATTCTGCCATGTTAATTTTAGCATTATTTGTTTTCCCTTGTACAGCTTACTAATATAAATAAACAATTAATTATTCTGTAAAGTAAGCTGATGCTGTTGCCTCAGCCCTCATTTCCTTTAGAAGAACAGGATAGCTAGAATAGAATAGTACGCTTCAGAGTAGTTTTCTACGTATATGTCTTTGCTCTGTATTAAACACACAATTCTGGGCCATGTGCTCTGGGATGACTCTGCTTGAGCAGGGAGGTTGGACCAGGAGACCCACTGTGGTCCCTTCCAGCCTGACCCATCTGGGATTCTGTGTTGCTTTGATTAGAATTCTGATAAAAATTTTGGAGGTAACGTGATGGGGAAGAGTTAAAACTGCCATAGATGAGAAGTACAACTAGACTGCATTTTCCCAAATAACATGTAAAACTGCACAGCCCTTTCTATTTGTCACCATCTTGGCAAAAACAGAGCTTACACATCAAAAAATACCAAGTACCTGATTCTCAGTTACTTCTGCCAGAGAAGAAATCATACTGATTTCTTCAGGGAAAAGAAAAGGAACACAAACTCCTTTCCTGGCAGCCTACCCTGTTTGTGTGCTGTATTTGTAACTCAACACTCACAATTGGGAAGTCTGCTGTTAGTAGCCTTTGAGGGCAAAATTTTCTGGAATGCCAAAAAGCAAGGGAGCAGATGGGAAAAGACAAGGTGGCACAAATAGAAATGGGAAAATGATTAGAAAACAGTGACATTTTGGAAAAAAACACAGCAATAAACAAAACATATTTCTAAGTTCTCTACTATGAACCCTTGCCAGAAATCTGATAGGTATAGCTTTTCTTTTCTTCTTTTTTTTTTTTTTTTTTTTTAATTTTTAAATGCTTGTAAAGTCCAGATAAAATTGAGTAAAATTCTGCTCTTGGCAATTTGGTGTAGTAAAAAGATGGCCAATATTTAGAGTCATAGAATGTTTTTGTCTTTTAGATAAAAGCTAATCAGTAGTAGCTTATTCAGAGCAGGACTTGCAGACAGCACCTTCAGAATGTATCAGAAGGTTAAATATGTTCTCATTCCAGTCATACTTACTCTTCTCTTGATTTGTTAAGCATCTTCTGTTATCATGGGTAATATGAGTGGAGGTTTTTTCTAAGTAGCCATAAATACTTGCTGGATTTAAAATCACAATGATTACATCTTAAATTACATTTTTGAAAGAGCATTTTCAAGAAAAAGCTGTATTTTTTTTCTTCTTCAATTTAAAATTTTAATTGATGCTACAAAGTCAGAATCTTAATTTCTTACAGAAAGAAAACAGATGTTCCCACACTTGTAGCTGCTTTTAAAAGGCAGTTTGTTATCAGCAAAAATGCCAAACATTTCCTTTGCTTTGATCTCAGATGCCTTCCTGTTATGTATCCTTTTGGAAAGCTTGTGTCTGGTATGTACATTTGAAGTACAAGAGATATAGACTGATCTGTCATTCAGAATCACCTTTGCAGAAGCTTACAAAGTAAAATCAAGTCACATCCATCTAATTCCTGACACATTAGACACTCTTGCTTTGATAACCTGGCCCTTCACAATTTTATCAGTGTGTGGAACAGGTTTGCTTCTTTTTTTATTCCATCCTTCACAGAAAAAGACAAAATCTTGCAAATAGTTCAGAAAATGAAATTATGTCCACGTATGGTCAGGAAAACCAGTGTCCCATATAGTTGCAAGCAACCTTGTTTCCCACAGAGGTCCTGTATTCTATATTCAATATATCCAATATCCTGTATTCCCAGTAGGATTTATTACAAGTTGCATTTCTAAGGGAACAAAGTGAAAGTTGAGTAGAGAAATGTAACTTAAATTCAAAGATTTATTAATTAAAAGTTATCAATTGTACAAGTCTGATTGAGAAACAGTTCCCTGATATGAGGAGATAAAATAAAAATTACATAGTAATTCCATGCATTTTGTGGTTGTAATGGGCTGAATCAGATTTGAAATAAAGAAAACTAAAAGAAAAGGTAATGACAAAACACTCCTGTGCTGATGATTTGTGTTCAAGCAGAATGTTTTAGGGTTCTGCCCTTAAAATATGTGTATCTCCTGAAAAATACTGACATGAAATTATTTTTTTTCGTATCTATTAGGCTCTTAGTATTTCATTTTCAGTCATTTATCCTTGGATGTCACAAAGTGCTATTTTATAAAACAGAAGAAAAAGAACGATTTTTTCAGTTCCAGAAGTCAGATGACTGACTTTAAGCAGTAGACAACCAGTATAGCAGCTGGATCAGGAAAATAAGGAAATGTTGGAGAAAAATTGCCAATAGGCAAAAAAACCCCAAACCAAACCAAACAAAAACCTCCAAAAATTCAGGAGAATGAGCAGTGTCTGCCAGGTAGAACATAAGTTCTGGTTTTTGGAGGTATTTCAATGCAACAGTCAAAAGGTGACATCTTACCTAATAATTATCATTTGATCCTAGATTTCAGTTAAGAGTCAGCACTGTTTCATGCAGTATTGCCCATTTTCTACTGCAGAAATTGGATGCAGGTGTATGGATGGATGTCCTTTTAAATAGAATTTTCTGAAAAAATAAACCTTTTCCATTCTAGGACCCAGAAATAAAAGGTGATAGTACAATTGTTTGTGCTCCATCTTTTAAGCCTGTTTTGTAAATAAGGAGAGCTTTAATTTTCTAGAGTTTCAGACTATTAATTATTACAAATACTTAAACCTGAGTGGAAACAGCATGAACAGAGTTCATAATTATCACTCTAAAATATCAAATTTCCACAAATCACAACTGTACATGAGGTTTTCCATCCAGCCCCATTTCCTTATGATATGCAGTATTTTTTTATTCTGCTTTAGTTATCTTGGTCTACAGCAGATGAGAAAACAACAGGTTAAGTGAAACTTGAGATTGTGTCCACAAGCACAAATAGAGATTCTGATTACAGACCTCTTAGGAAGGTTCTTCTGATTATTATTACTGCTTTCATACCTCTGGTGAAGAGTTATTCTGGCTTATTCAGATGCAGTATAGCCAGCAAATACTATTTTTTTTTTTTTCAAAAGAAGTTCTTATGACAAATCAAAAAGATAGGGAGAAATATCAGGAAAACAAAAAGTAAAAATAAATAAAAATAAAAATTAAAAAATAAAAAATAAATAAAAATAAAAATAAATCAAACTCAAAATTTGAGTTGAAAGGATGTTTCTGGAATTTCTGAGCAGAAGAAGACCTTTAATGAACCAAATGTCTCACACACCTCACTGGCAGTCACTTACAGACACTGTGGTAGATTAACTTGTGTGGGAAATTTTACACTCCAGGGTGAAGGGTTTGGAAATCCTGTTGCAAGGGCAATAGAGCATTTTCATGGCCACATTCTAAAATAAGGAGTTAACCTCTGTGAGTTAACTGCTAGAAATTAAATTCTTCAGGCATAGGGAGGTATGAAGGTTTTTCTAATGCCAAAATCTCATCTGATAATGAAGGGAAAGTTGCACTTGTAATACACTCCCTTTTGTAGAAAGGAAGTTTATATTCCACTATAAATGTGAGTGATTAAAATTAAGTATTCAAAGATGATAACAATCTTAGCGAAGTAAACTGAGCTTCAGTGAGAATTGCTTCTGATTTTTTTCCTTGTTTCTTATAAACAAGACTGTATTATCTTCTTCATCTCTAGTTTAATTATGTATGGTTCCAGTCAAAATTATGTTTGTTCAGACTGTGTCTGTATATCCTGAGTAATAATGAGCAGCAGAGGATGTGTGATGTTTTTTAATATTGCACAGTCTCATGTTAAAAATTAAACTTCCATAATTGGGATGTTGGCTGATAAAAGGGCATAAGGGATGTTACAGCTAAAGGACAATTTAAAATTAAAAAAAAAAAAAAACCATGCAATGTTTTTGTATCTATAAGCCTTTGATATGGGCAAATATTTATTGAAGAATTTTTGATTCAAGAAGCCAGATGAAGCTTATAGGGGAAAAAAAAAAAAGATAGAATTAAGGCTATCTGCATGTAGGAGAAGTTACCTAATGAATTAATATGTTTGCTAAAGCAAACCATATACTTAAAATATTCATTCAGATTAAAAACTTCTGGAGAAGCTTCCTAAACATCAAAAGAAAAAGGAAGAGGAAGGAAAACAACTCCACAGAAACACAAGAACATGGGAAATTTTAAGAAAAAAGTGTAAAACCGAAATATTCCCTTGATGGTATCAACTTTTTTCCTCCTCAGAATATTTCAGCCTAATCTTTTTCCTCAGTGTAAATGAAGAAACAAGAGAGGTTTTTTAGGTGTATCCAACAAACCTCTCTGATCCATTGATATCACAATCTGCACACAATAATGGCTGTTTACTTCTAACATCTCAGCAAACTTTAATGAAAAAGATCTATAATGTGGTTTTATATTTCTAGGCTTCATTACTTTTTATGAAGCAAAGCAAAGTACACTTACTGGAGTAGAAAGATTAAAAAAAGTCTTAAAATGGTTACAACTAAGTAATAACTATAGAAATGAAACCGACATATTTCCAGTATGTCCAATGGATTTTTTTTTTAACTTCAGTTTTAACTTATGTGGTAGTTCATGTGCATTTCCTTGTACATGTACATCTAGATTTTATCGTGTTCATGAAGTCAGTTTTAACACTTTTTCAATTTACAAATTATCTGGGATTTCTCGTGCAATCAGTACTTCTCAGGAGCTGTATCATGCAGATATCTGGGCAGTTTTCTAGATGAGCTGATAAACTTCAAAATCCTAGAAAGAATGCAAACTCCAGGGTCTCCCAAAACTACTGCTGCTCAGAAGTTTGTGAAGGAGCTTTCTTGGCAATGCACACGATGAAAGGAATGTCTTCATTCCAGCAAAAGTACGTTACAGGAATGCATAAAGGTAAGCTTTCAGCTAAATTGGTTTTGTAAATTATTTTTTATATTATTTATATTTCAAAGTATTTTTGATGTTTTAACTATTTCATAAATGGATCAACGAATTTAGTGAAAAAACCCATGTTTGTAGCACTGAAATGAGGGATAATGAATTTCAGTATAATTTAGAATTGTGTAACAATTGGTGTTTGATAAAGCTTAATTTTCAGTTTATAACAAGACAAATAAATAGTGTAGGAAAAACCAACCAAACAAATACGAAACAACCGTGAAAGAAGAAAAAAACAAGTTAATGTTTTGCTTAAGAACTCAAAGACCAAACAAACCCAAGCAGATGAAAGATGTGCATGGGGGTTGCAGGAGCTTTCAATGTAGAAAAGCACAGTTCAACAATATAGCAAACTAATTTGAAATAAATTCTTAGGATTTTCCTTATGAGAAACAAAATTCCTTGCAGGAAAAATAAGACTTCTTATTTACAAACAAACAGTCTTAGAGAAGTTGGGTATTTCACCAAAATGTTAACATAGTTCTAACTTTGGTACAAGCCTCTCTTTTTCTGCTTTACAATTTTTCTCCACTTTTCACCTGCACATCTAATTTTTACAAGCCAAAAGGATTTTGCAGTTCTTTGCAGTCCAGCTTTAAACACACCCTATATAATTGTAAAAATGAAGGGTTTGTACTAAGAAAAATATTCCCTTGCACTCAATAACCTCTTCATATAGGAGAGAATCTTTCTTATTGCACTCTAACTTACATATGGAAAACATTTGTGTGGGATTAATTTCTTAAAAGTATTATCATTTATGGTGGAGGTGTGCTTTTGGTATTCCACTACTTAAAAGAATGGAATTATAGTTCAATATCTTCATTTATAATTATAGTTCAATATCTTCATTTATTTATCCAATTGTGTTATTACTGAGCCTGTCAACAGGGGTAAAAGTGAGCCTGACTTCTTTGGTTTATTATATAACTATGATCCCTCTGGCAGATGGCAAGATGCAATATGAATAACAAATAATGACACAGAAAAATAATAATGACACACTTAAAAAGCTATTTAAGCCTCTCTAAGGATATTCACCTTGTAAATTAGAAGCTTTTACTTCCTGCAGCCTATAAATCTTGAAAATATCAAAACTAATGCCTGTGTTGAAATAGTGGTCTCTTGAAATTACAATGTTTATTTAGGTCATATATTACTTTGCATTTGAATATTTTTCACCAGGTGGACTCCTTTCCCAGCTAATTTCTACTCTAATCGGAACAACTTTTTGCTTTTTTAAATTTTTTTCCCCCTGGGGTGGTCCAATATTTCTTTCTTAGATTTTTGGTTTCATGCAAAAACAATTGCCAAAGGGAAAATGCCTTGAGAATGAAGGTGCAGCACGTAGAGCCTGCAGCACCCCCAGCCCCTCGTGTGGCACACAATGTATTTTGTGTGAGGAACATTCCGAGGTGCACTTTGCTGGCTGAGGATCCTACACCGACCTGTGCTCCTGCCTGGGAACCTGTCAAATACAACATCTGTCCTGTCATTGTCTCGTGAGCAATGAGCCATTGCTTTGATTGATTTGTGCAGACACCAAATGATGCTGTGCAGGGTGGGAGGGATTTTAACTTGTTTTGGGTTTTCCCCCCTCCTCTTTTTGTCTTCTGAGCTTGAGATGAGTTTACAGCCATCAATCAACATATACATGACAAACTCTTCATCTGGAAAGTCTAGTATTATTAATTTTGTTGAGCCTCTTGTGGTCTGAGCCAACTATGATGTGGTTGTATGTAATTTATTTCTCACTCAGTTAAAATGAGAAATGTTTATGTTGCAGTCTTCTGTCCCACAATTAATACCCATCATATAGAGAGTTCACTCAAGTGCTTAATTTCCATGAAATAATAAGGAGCCTCCTAAGAACACTATAACTTTTTAAATTTATTTCTTATTGGGGCTTTTTTTTTCTTAAATTTGTGATTTTTCAGGATAAATAGGAAACTGAGGTTCTCAGAAATACATTTTTAAAGCTGTTCTCTGTTGAATCTTTCTAGGACACTTTGAAATGTTTTACAGTGAATCAATTGTCCTGGTTTTCCACTGATTGACACTCCTTTGGAAGTTTCCATCGGCTCCAAAGGGTCCTGAGTCGAATAACTAAGGCTTTTAGTACTTCTGTTGTAGAGAGTGATGTTTTGAAAAGCCATGAGTTTTCCAAGATGATGTATTTAAATTTACTTGAGCTCTACTTATGGCAAAAATCCTGTTAGAGACCTGCCATAGTAAGTGTAGTTCTCAGTGTGCCACTTCCAGGACCAGGAAAAATTTAATCTTGGTTATTTTTCAGTCTCTGGGTTTTATGTCATCTGGTTGTGTTTGTGTGTTTCATAGAAAGCTCATTTTTCTTAGTGAATGGTACAGTGCTCTGCTTTGGATTCAGTATGAGAATAAAATGGTTAAAACATGACAGCAGCTTAAATATTTTCTCAACCCAATTGACTTTAATCTGTATTTTGGCTTCTATTGGTCTTCCTTTTCATATATAACAAAACTGCTGTGGCTCAATACCTTTTAACATGAAGGAGAAATTTTTCTGCTCTATTACCTTTTACCAAAGCAGTTTAAGATGTGATCTACAGACCACTGGGTTTGTGTTTGCATATGTTTTAAGGCACCTTCTCCACTGCAGTCTGACTGCAATAGGCTTTTACTCTCCTTGGAAAAATGTGGAGTCTGTCTTGACAAGAAAAACGAGATCGCTTTTGGTTTCGAGCCATCTTTACTGTTTCTTTTTGTTTTACAGGAAGCATGGAGGTTTTCCAGC
Organism: Calyptomena viridis; assembly: GCA_013390005.1. Taxonomy (NCBI): domain Eukaryota; kingdom Metazoa; phylum Chordata; class Aves; order Passeriformes; family Eurylaimidae; genus Calyptomena; species Calyptomena viridis. The sequence continues at coordinate 122,001 of WEIV01013363.1, read as the reverse complement.
AGAATGTGTGTTATCTAGAGCTGCACCTGAGCCTATAAATACCATCATTTCAGAAATGACTCCAGTAAGTAATTCTGGCAATGTTGTCTCTGTGCAGAGAGTGTTCCTTTTCACCTATTGCTTCCTTGGGTAAAACCAGGCTGTAAAACCTAATTGATGCAGAAAGAGCAGTCCTACCTCAGACAGACATGAAAGCCATCACACACCTCCCTGAAACTAGTGGAGGTGGAGAACATGTCCAGAAAAACGAAGCAATTGGGATATTTCTTCCTGGACTTTGCCTTTCTTACATGAATAAAAAGAGAAAAGTGCCCTTCAGCTGTAAATCTGTATTCAGTTCTAGAGAAATCTCAGCTATTTTCTGTACTCTAGAGATTAATATTGTGGTTATCTGCACTGGAGAGGTTGAACCAAGAGCATGAGGCAAAACCACCGAACAGTCACAAAGTTGTTCCAAGATCTCCATGGCAAGAAACTCAATGTGTCTCACGGTAAATCTGCCTTGAAACTAATACAGATTCCACAGATAGTTAAACTCCAGATATCTGGAGGCATAGTTTAGTTTGTTCTTTTCCTTTTTCACTTTCAACATCAATAAAGTCCTGGTAACTGCTTTTAAGCACCTATGTGGGTTTAGATGGTACTAATGAGCTGCAACAGAATTTCAATGCCCAAAATTAATGTATTTCAGTGCACATAAAACCCCCAAACAAGCATTAATTTCCTCTAAGAATACAATAATTGTTTTATTTTGTTGAGTGTTTTACATGCTTAGTAGGTATGACTTTAGTTTTATTTTTCTCTTCAAACTTGCTAGAAAAAATGGAAAAGGGAAAAAGTGTGACAAAGAAGGGAAAATGTAGGGAAAACCTGAAATGAAAAGAGAATGTTCCTTTGGATCAGATCATGTAAGGTGCTGCTGATCTGCTTCTTTTATACTGACTGCAAGATGAGAAGAATGTTTTTTGGATGGAATTTAAGAAAGCAACTGAAAGCAAAAGCTTGTATGACTCAGATACCAAAATACAATGTTACATCTTGTAGACTTTGATTTCCCTGATTTTGTCTCCAGATATTTAACTCCCAAAAACAAAGATTTGGGCTCTTACCTTCTCCTAGCTTCTTTAGATATTAAAGGGTTTTTTTCTAGTATGAGTTGCATAAAGATGAATTTTTGAGGATTGCTGGAGTTTGAGCAGCTTTTTTTAAAGACCATCTTCCACTTAAGCTTCTGTTTGGCTGCTCAGAAAATGACACTTCCTGCCTCAGCCCTGAGGTTTCTTGCGTCACCTTGAAAAAGCCACTTATGCTACTGGATGCAATAGTGTCTTCTGAAATATGTTAGGTATCAATCTGTCTTGCCAGAAACATTGAATGTTTTATCCATGAAGTCTGTGGGACTTGCATAATATGCTGAGAAGGGTCAGAAAGAGCAAGAGGAAAGGTGGGTAAAGAAGGACTAGAAACTCTTCCAACATGAAAGGGTGACTCAAGGCTTGACTGGAACACCACTGTGGCTTTAGGGATGAACAAAGAGCTTTTCTGGGCTAAACACTAAAAAACCCTCCAAAACCAGTTCTTGTAGGTTATCTTTTCAGGGAGTATGAACTTCTATTCCAATCAGTTTAGAGTTTTAGATGTTGCAGCCTGTGTTGTGCAGTAGTGTTGTTCTTCTCTGCCCAAGAACTTTGCTTCCTCTCCAAGCACTGTAAGACAGGCAGAGTCCTCCTGGGGCTTGGAAAACTGGAGCTGTCTCAAGGGTTTTGCTGGTCTGCTTTCAGAGCTCTGAACAAGTCAAATAATCCTCTTTTGATTTGCTTTTCCCTGCAGGGACAATGGTGAATTATTATGGAATTCAGGCTCCAGAAGATTAGGCTCTTAAAGTTCTTTCTTTGGATAAATCTTACATGTGATCCTAGAGGGAAAACCTGCTCCTGATTCATGTAATAGTGATAATGTCTCACTATTGGTCTTTATAAAATCTTCCAATTATATGGCAAAGTTTTGGACTTTTCTTGCTATAGGTTTTGTTGTTTCAGAGCTCCTTCCAATATGCCTCAATAGAAGTGTTTCCATGTGCACCATATTCCCATATCACTCAATAGAAATAAAATATGCATTAGAAGAAGGTAAGTTTAATATTGAAGAAAAGTTCTAGAATGGCGGAATCTCAAGATATAACATGAAAAAAAAAGCTAATACACTAATTCCCTTGATATTCCAAAAGAATGCTTGAGGCAAAAATGTAAAATGGACTTTTACCTACAGTATTTAATGCACATACATCATCAAAGTACATGACAAATATACTTTCTAAAAGTTGTCATACCACATTTAAAATCTTTGTTCTTAATAAAGCTTTGAGTCCTTGATTTTTTTTAACAAGTAATTTTTTTTCTGAAAATCTCTTTAAACATTCAGACATAATCATTATTTTGTCATTTATATATATTTTAAGCTACTGAGTTATTCTGGGCTTCTAGAAGAAGAGTGGTATATGTTTGGAATATTTATATTAAGCATTCATTATGATGAAAATTTCATAAAAACAATCTTTAAGATTTATCAGATAAAATATTTTTGAAAGCTTCCACTGTGCTTCCAAAATATTGAAAAAGCAAGTGATTTTTAAATCTAATTAAAAGGAAACTTTAAAATCATTACATTTAATGGTTGGTTTATTTATACAAATGCCAGTATGTTATGTACATTACTATCTACATGCTTTTTTGTCTTCTAAAAGGGAAAATATTTGATTCTCAAAAACTGTTCTGAAATCATTTCCATTTTCTTTCTTTTTTTAACATGAAAGTGTTTAAGAATACTACATTATATATTTAGAAGAATATTTTGCCTTCTTTGTAAGAAAGCAAGAGTCTTCCTATCCCAGGAACTGTTCTCAAAAATTTCACTTTCCCCCTTGAAACACCCTGTTAGTTGTTAATCCGAAAAATATTTTGTAATAGTTCAGAAATGTCCTATTCAATTCTGAAACCTGGCACAATTTTTTTTCATTTAAACCTAACTTTGAAGTTTTAAAAACTATAATTATGATGGTAAATTATCTCCAAGCATCCTAAAGTTTTTCAAAGCCCTAAAATAATACCGATTATATGAAAAGATTAGGAAAAGAGACACATTCCTCTTGAAGTCAAGTCCAGGTTGGATGGGACTCTGAGCAACCTGGTCCAGTGGAAGGTGTCCCTGCCCACAGCAAAGAGGTTGAAACTAAATTATTTTTAAGTCCCTTTAAACCCAAACCTCCCTATGAAGTGACAGATTTATAAAAAGTCCTTTCAGTTCAATTGACGGAAGACACTATGTTTGTTTTAAAAGAAATCCGTGTCAGTTTACTCCTTTAATCTTGCCTTTCTAATTAGATATGCAAAGTCCTGATGAAATATTATTTTAACTGCAACATCTAAGTGTTGGGATTATAAATTCTGACTGTTCTAGTACAGTAGCATATGGAAGATCCCATTATGAACTGTGGATTCATTGCATTCCAGAATCACAGAATGAACAAGGTTGGAAAAGACCATTGAGATCATCAAATCCAACCTGTGACCCAACACCATCTCACCAATTAAACCCTGGCACTCAGTGCCAAATCCAGGCTTTTTTTAAACCCTTCCAGGGACGGTGACTCCACCACCTCCCTGGGCAGCCCCTTCCAATGGCCAATCAGTCTTTCTGTGAAGAAATGAAAGACCAGCTAAAATATCTTACAAGGAACCCTGAAACTGCATTTTCATAAAACTAAGATCAAAAAAAAGCAAGGAGGAAGATGAGCTCTCTTGATGCATTGACAACAACAATTTAAATTCATTCATATACAACTGACTTGAGGTAACTGAAATTTGCAGTCCTTGTCCCTTGACATATTTACATCTTCTTTTATATTAGGAAAAGATTCTTCCCCCAGAGGGTGGGTGGGCACTGCCCAGGCTCCCCAGGGCAGTGGGCACAGCCCCAAGGCTGCCAGAGCTCATGGAGTGTGTGGACAATGTCCCCAGTCATAGGGTGGGGTTCTTGGGGATGGTCCTGTGCAAGGATGATCCCAGTGGTTTCCTTCCAACTCAGGAAATTCTGTGATTCTATAATTCAACACTTTCTCTTGAATGGGTAGTTTTGAGGCAGGCAAAATTATTCTTTCATCACTGGCACCTGACAGCTGTTTTTCATATCTGGTGTGTGAGAGCGATTTAATACCCACCTGCTTTTCCAAAAGACTGTCAGAGCACCATCATCTTGGCATTCTATATAGAGAAGATTCTGTCAAGGATTATAACATCTCTCCATGCAAATTATTTAATTGTTTTGGGGTTTTATTATTTTATTATTTATTATATTGTTTATTATACCTCCCCTCCCAACCTCCACACTTTTGATAGACACTGAAAACCTTTATAAGCTTTTTAAAACACAAATAACTGGGCCAATTTTTTTTTTGTTCCTGTTTTACTCTTTAGACAGATTCTATTAGATCGTTTCATTACTTTAAGTATCAGTGGGAGTTCCTTTTTTGCCTTCAGATATGTCTATTTTTCTGTTATCTCTTCTCTCTAGACCCTTTTTTGTTGTATCCCAGCATTGCCTTTCTTCTTTATTCATTTCTGCAGTTCCGTTTTTTTCTTCATTTCCCAACTGTAAACCCCTTTGCTAACTTCTGAGGCTTCTTCCTTCAGATCTGCATCCCCTTTTTCCCTTCCCACTTAGTAACTTGGGAAAGGGAGCTGTAGAATATCCAACATATGCTTCTACCATTTTCATTCTACGCTTGAACATTTCATTGTGGAAGTGAAATTCAAGTTGGTTTTCTCTTCATGTTTTTAATTTGGTTTGTCTTTTGAGTTTTGCTCATTTATTTTTTAAAAGTCCCTTAATAAAATGAGATTAAAATTAAAAAATTGTATTCTTAATATGAACTAGTTTTAGCAGGTCAATAGTTGATGGTCCATGTAATTGAAAACAGGAAAAGGTTTTGTTCCATGCATATAACATACATATTTATTCTTTCTCTTTCTGGAAAGTAAACACTTCTTGAACAAAGCCCACACACCCCCCTCTGTTATCTCATCAAAAGAGACAAGAAATGAATCTCCAGTGGAAATGCTGTCAGGATACTGCAGTTGGAGAAATTAAATGCCATGTAGTCTTGGTAAAGCACACACCAGCAGCAGTAATATTTCAATAGGCAGTTTAAACCAAAGGAAGTGTAGATTTTGAGCATAATTTCAAATGACCAATGAATCTGAGTGTTGAAGAACTGCACCACCTTTCCTATTTTAGGATTAATAAAGACTGGTCTTTATATCTGCTCTTACTTCTATTTGTATTTTTAAAGACCTTTATGGGAAGAATTCTTAAGTTAATGTCTTTTTTTTTTTTTAGTTTTTTAATTTAATTCCAGAGAGTTTCCTGTGGACTACTCCCTGGAGAAATACTCAGATTCCCTGTAAGTATTTGGTGAAGGGAGTGATTTGGCAAAGAAGGCATATGCAGCAATGAGGAAAACATACCATTAAAGTTTCAGCAAACTCTGTCCCAGGCACATGCAGAAACAACCATATCTTCCTATTCTTGGCAAAGAAAGCCAGGTGCTACAATTCAGACTAACAGAATTTATTTTTTAAGATTATCCACTCTTAGATGTTGGTGACTGTCCCTGTAATTAAATGAATGGATTTTTTTATAGTTCCTAAGACTGTGCAGCCAAAGTACTTCAATAAAGATTTTGCACTTCCCAGTTCAAGTCCCTGATCCATTATACATCTACACAGACATTCTCCTATTTTCACACATGGTGTTTCAGAGGCTGCATAGTCATAAAGATGAACACAGGAGGAAAATTTTGCTGAATCAAGACCTGATTTCAGATGAGAAAATTGCCATACCTGTAATTTATATTTGTACCTCAAAAATTGACAAGCAGTTAATTTTACTAATAACAATAAATCATCAGGTGGTAGATAAAAATCTGGTAAACTGTAGGAAAAATTATTTTTCCCAGCAATCTATTAGAAGTGGTGGTTTGGATAATTAATAGGGCTTGACTTCTTTGTAATGTAAGTGTCCCTCAGTGTTAGGTTCCATTAAAGGCAGTACTAAATAAATATTCATGGCAGTGTCTATGCAGTGAGATAGGGTCACTTAGACAGAGTGTTCTATTAAAAATACATTTAATTTACTTGTAGTTGTCACCCAGTAGGTGTGAGAATTGATACTCTGACCAGTAGCCTTTGTCAAGATTCACGGGGAGAGGTCATGAAAAATCTATTGGTCAAAATGTCAATTAGCTTGGCTAATGGATTATACCTGAGACTGTGCAGCCCTATCTTTAAGTAAAAGGATGGTCTATCTCAACAAGAAGCCACTTTTATGAATATTTTATTGAATGTTCTAATTGAAGTAAATTACCAAATTACAGTGTACATATAAAGAGATGCATTTGGGGTTCCCAGAAGCAGTCAGTGGGACATAAGAGTGGATTAAATACAGCAAGATATATTTGTTAATGTTCCTTAAAAAAAAAAGGTAAAAAAAGAGTTATTATAAAAACAGATGTCAAGCTGATGATGTGCTTCCCAAAAGCTGAGACTAAGAATTTGCCTGTAGTGCTGGCTCTGCAGCAAGGTGAAGAACTCCAAGCCAATGATAAACAAGCTAACTCTGGTAATAGAAGATGTTTCAACACGTGCATCTCAATAAAATGACTTTGAGTTTTCTTGTACACCTGGCAGTCCAAATATATCCTTAAAGTGGAGGGGAAAGGGCACCCAGCTCTCTTTGTATTTACAACACAGAGAGCATTTCATGGCAAGCTGATGTTGGAAAGGTCATTTTTCAGTTTTACATGTCATTAATTTGCCCTTGCAGCTGTAATGAAAGGATAACGTTATAATTGTTCTATTCATAGAAGCACACTCTGCTATTGCTTTTTTACAGAGGTTATTTTCACCTTACATTGTATCAGTGGAGCTTAGACAAAATCAAGGCAAAGCAAAAATGGATAGGATTAAACAGGAAGACCGTCTTCCTAAACAAAATAGTAACTCTCAGTGAGCTTTCCTTTTCTTAGTAAAGAAAGAGGGAAAGATATAGGAATAAAAACTAGTCTTAGTAGTACAGCAGGGGCATTCCTGGCACATCTGGAACAGAAGTAAAGTCCATCAGTAGAGATTGTTCTGAAGATGTAAAACCTCCCTCCAACATGACCAGTTGGTACAACAGAGCTTTCCTGAAGGACATTCTGTGGTTGCACTGCAGTGATAACATCCCACTGCAGGAGGCAGGAGGGACAAGAAGTGCCAAGTCCAAGAGGAAGGAGGAGGCTGCTGAGCCTCAGTTTAAGGGATATTCTGCTGCAGTTAAAGCTTATGCACAGGAGGGATGCAAATGCCAGCGTGCTGTCCTGGCTGACAGTCTCAGTCTCAGACCTGTGAAGAACCTGATAATTAAGATTAAATGAGTTTGTCGCTGAAGCTTTTTCTCAAGGGTTCTCATTTGAAGGATTGGGCAAAGCAGTCTGAGGCAGAAGACAAATTTCTGCTTGGTTAAGCTTGGTAAGAGCATTGAGCTCCGGGAAAGATAGAATAATCTCTAGCTAAAATAAGATAACACAGGTTTTAAGCTACTTACATCCTTAAAAATGTAAATTTTCTCTGCCAAGGTGTGAGAAGAGAACAGAAATTTTTTTTTTTTTGTGAGAAAATAAGTTGAAGAAATATAGCATGCTTAGAAACTATTTTAAACTTCTTTTTAACCAAAAATAGTATTCCTGCCTGTTCAATCAAAATTAACGACATGCTTTACTTACTGCATGTTAAAAAGCATTGCCATTAGACACTTTTTCCTGGAAAGAGAAGCAAAGTAGCTAAAGCTTAATCAGACAAAATAAATAACTTTGTGCATGGAGAGTGGCCTGGAGAATGACATCCAAGCTTTAGTATAAGTTGGAAGAATATTTCCAACACATGATGTTCTGCATTCAGGGAGATAAAAGAGAAGAGAGAAGTATAACCAGTCCTGCAGCCATGTTGAAGAGTTAGAACAGAGAGGTCAGTCCATTAAAATGGCTGTACTCATTTTTCTGAACCAGTTGGTGTGAAATACTTCTTTGAACTTTGAGTTTGAGCAGCATAATGTGGTTTCAAAAGCAGCAAGAAAAAGTGAGTGTTCCAATTAGTAGTTACTGGTAGATGTGTTGGATGGTTTATAGCTATTAATGGTTACTTTGGCTGCTGACCACTGTAACAGACACTACAATTTATAATAACTTCTTATGCTGGGACTTGAGACTAAAATTATTCTGTCTTTCTGAGAAAAGCAATGATCATTTAATTTATCACAGTGTAAGAAATTATTTTTCAGCCATGTTTACCAAGAACACTACTCAGATGATATTTCAAAAGTTAAAAAATATGTCAAAATGTCTACTTGCTTGCAATCATCTAATTTATTTTCTGTTTCTGATGTTGGATTAAGTTTCTTTTCTTTGCAAATGAAACAGAGCAGTTGGGAAACAATTTTGAATTTACAGATGAACAAAATGTATTCAAAGTGTATTCTCTGTCTGGACTTCTGGAAAATCCAAATTACAAAGAGATGCAAATTTTTTCACTCTTGTAGCAGTTACTTTAAAAATTGGAAATCTGAAAAGATCTGATTTACAGTCTACACATAAGAATTATTAATTAATTGTTGTTGAACTTAAGTTCAACACACTGTAATTTAAAAACTTGAGGTATTTTAATTTCTTTTCTTGCTAATGTTTCATTTTATTGTTTTGAGGAAATGAAGTGCATGTGGTCACACTGTCTGTGTCTCCTCCCATTGTCCTGCTTGTCCTCCAAGTAGCTTTTCCATGAGTTTCTTTCAGATATGTCTGAGACCTGAAATCTTGGAGAGAACTTATTTCCTTTACATTTTGTGAGAATAGGTTGCCAGGAAGAGGAAAGAAACCTTTGAGGTGTTCTGAGTCAGAGAACACAGATGGATAAATGTATTTATAAACGCACTAGTAATGAGAAAAGCTTCAATTAGAGCTTGAGTTCAAATCAAAAATCACCAATCTGTGATTTCCATCACGACATGAGAGATGGGCTTGTCGTGTAAAAGGCAGGGAAAGCAAGAAAAAACAAACTCCATAAGCTCAGAGTGAGCACAGGGATAATTGCTGTGAATGTCAAAGTATCCCAAACCCATCTCAGCTATTTACCCAGAGACAAAATGTGAGAAAAACAAAGTCACAGCAAATAAGTAGCCTTGTTCTATAATTTTACTAAAAAGTGTTCAAAACAATTAGTGTATCTGTACTACCCAGTGTGCTAAGAATAGTTGGAGGGCCAGAGTTGTCAAAAATGTCCAGACCCAGAGAGACAAAATCTCTTGTGTTCCTTTTCTTCCAAGCATCTCTAGGTGATGAACAGTTCTAGATGTAGAACTGTTACAATAGAATCAGATATAACTGTTTGATGCAGAAAGAAATCTGCCTGAGGAGAAAGATGTGCTTTAACAATTGCATAACATTTGATTTATTGTTTGAAATTGATTTAGTGAGATGAGTTCTGTATTAGTGTTTTCATCTCTCTGTCTTCATCTGTCTTCATCTTTAATCTGGTATTACATTTTACCCAGTGCCCTGTAAAGTGACATTATTCAAAGAAATTACAGGTAGGAATAACAAAAGTAGAAGTAAAAATGTTTTTAATGATAAAAATGTGACTGTCATTGTTTTTCCATTGAAGTCATAGTTTTAAGGAAATAATTTTTATTAAAAAAATCCTTTCAGAATGGGGAGGAACAAAGCAAGAAAAAAATCCAGTTCTTTTGTACTCTAATGCAATTAATCCTTATCATATAAAATTTATAAAATAATTTAAACTTGATACATTTATTCAGATGCAAATTTAAAATATTAATTTACATGTTGACTACTCTTTGGCCTGAATTTTTTATTATCCACGTTAAAAACTAAGAACCAGATTTCTAATTGTCTTAGAAAGTGAAAAGAAACCTGTTGATGCTTTTACAGTATCAAGAGGAAACATGTTTTCCCCATAATATAAATCAGAAAAGAATATGCATCTGCTTATATATTTTTATGTCAATAATTAATATATTTATTTTCCTTCTAAACAGAAATTTTTGGGTAGAAGTCCTATAAATCATATGCATATATATATATGATTTATAAAATTATAAAAAATATAAATTTATACATATATATAACTTATAAATGCAAGTAATGGATCTGAAAATAGCAATTAACATGAAGTTTGAAGTAGAAAGTAAACATAATTAAGCATTAGAAATTACCAAGGAACATAATCAAAAGGATATATGAAATACATAGAAGGAAGAATGTGAATTGTTATAGATAACAATGAAAACTGTAACTCAAAAGACTTTTCATTATTATCAAAGCAAAGAATTAATCAAGGAGGAAATTAGAACTCTGGAGGATGAGATGGGAGATGGGATGGTGGAGGATGGGGAGATTATTGAAGTATTAAATTAATACTTGCTTAATATAGTTACAAAGTCTAATGCTAATGGATCAATAGCTGGCAACAGCTTCGTGCTTAATTCTGTGCATGTGCTTAGGCTTGTTTTCTCTTCCCATCCCATAGTTAGATTTGCAAGTAAGTTGAGTTTGAATCTCATCAATTATTTTTTAAGCTTCAGCAGCACAGAATGGAGGTAGGCCCTTTCTACCACTGTGATGCTTATTAAATGTCTACCATGTCTGTTTAATGCACATAGTTCTCTGACATCCCTGGAGAAAATGTTTTACCCATCAGTGCTGCCGTTAACTTCTGCACACCATAAAGGAAAGCAGCTACAGAGGACTGCAGTGACAAGCATTTCCCTGCTCTCATTTATCTTTTTACATAGTGTAAACAAACAAATGGGTCTCTCTCTCTATAAAAATGTTGCAGTCAGAGAGTAGATTCTCCACTGGTTTCAGCTGCCTTTGATAGAACTACTGAAAATATAAACCAGGCAAAGTAGTTGAAATAACAAAAATAGCTTTTCTTAAAAAAAAAAAAAAAATTCTTCTCAGTAGTAAGCCAGTAAGTGCAGTGTAAGCTAAGCTGATTTTTAAAGACTATGAAGTTTATTGGAAGGCTTTAATTACACTGTCAGTTCCTTATACAGCAAACAGTCATTGAAATCACATTTCAGAGAATTAATACTAGCATCTAATAGAGAAATGATCACATCTCATGTCTCCTGTAAAGATCTAAATGCTCATGTTCTATATGGCAAATGGGAAGGGCAGATACAATCCTTCTATACTGTCAGAAATAACAAAACACATCTAAATATGCTGGGACTTCATCTTCCACAGACTAGAATATTAATCAGTCTAATATATATGTAACTAAGGAACTGTTTCCCTGGGTATTTTTCCTTAACTATTTTTAGAAATATATTTTCATTCATCAGTGAGATCAGCCATTTAGACCTTAAACAGTCTAATCAAATTATAATTAACCTTTCAAACTAAACATGAGACTAATAGAGTCTCATTCTCAGGTCTGGCATTACAGCTCGGGACTGGAAAGAGGTTGATCCCTTGCAAATAAATGCAGGGAAGGCTCAGCCCTGTTCTTGCTGCCATGGTTTCTTGTTTCTCTTGGTAGAAGCCTTCCTTATCCTGAGTAACTGTGTGCAGATTCCAGTTTGTGATTTGGTTTTCCTTCAGCTCCAGCAGAGCTTGATTCCAGCTCCAGACTCATCTGCTGCTTCCCATCCAGCACTGCTCCAGTGCCACAGGGAATCACAGAATCACAGAACATGCCAAGTTGGAAGGGACCCACAGGGATCACCGAGTCCGACCCTTAACCCTGCACAGCCCCATCCCCAAGTGTCCCACCATATGTCTGAGGGCAATGAGNGTCAGAGCAGAGCAGGACAATCCCCTCCCTGGCCCAGTGATGCTGTTCCTAGTGCCCCAGGACACGGATGTCCCTCCTGGCTGCCAGGGCACTGCTCACTCAGATTCCACTGGCCACGGACCAGCACCCCCAGGGCCCTTTCCTGGCTCTGCTTTCCAGCATCTCGTTCCCCAGCCTGTAGGAACATCTGGATTGCCCCATCCCAGGTGCAGGATCCGGCACTTCCCCTTGTTCAATTCCTTTATGGCTGGTGATTGCCCAGTGCTCTGCTCTGTCCAGCTCTCTCTGCAGGGCCTCTCTGCCTTTGGGAGTCAACAGCTCCTCCAGGTTCTGTGTCATCTGCAGCCTTGCTCAGTGTCCCTTCCAGTCCTCCTTCCAAGTCACTGAAGATGTTGAAGAGCACAGGGCCTGAGATGGAGCCCTGTGGGACCCCACGAGTGACAGGTCCAGGCTGATGTCACCCCAGTCACTGTCACCTCCTGTGCTCGACCCGTAAGCCAATTGCTCCCCCAGCACAGGAGGTGTTTATCCAGCTGTGGGCTGGACATTTTGTCCAGAAGGATCCTGGGAGAAACAGGATCAAAACTTTGTTGAAATCCAAAAAGATCACATCAACTGGCTTCCCTTGATCAGCTGGGTGGGTTACCTTGTCAGAGAAGGAAATAGAAGGAAATCAGGGAGCTAGAGATTGAAAGTCAGCAACAGGGTGAACCTGTTGTGGAGGTTCACAGCCTCTAGTGATAGTGCCAGGCTCTCTGAAAGAGGGAAAAAGTACCATTAAAACCATTTTCCAATTTTGATAATAAACATTGATTTTGTTTGTTTGTTCAGGGTTTTGGCTTTTTGTTCTAGTTTTTGTTTGTATCCTTTAACTGCTTGCTGTATAAGGATATTATTTTTTATTACTTCTTTAGTGAAGAATTGATTAGTTTGCATATCAGTATTATAGTCCTTACAATATTTGCAGAGACCATAATTTCTTCTATCTCTCAGCTGAAATATTTATTTAGAAACTTCCCTCATAAATAGTGATAATTCCTCTTCCCTGGCACTTTTAGTGGCTCTTTTCTGCAGTACTGAACACAGCATGCTAACAGAAACATCGGAAGTATGGAGAGAGGGCACACATTCCACTCCATGATACATCTACTCTGATGACTCCTATTTAGCAACTTCTTCACATTTCTACACACCAATGACTATCTAACCACACTAAATGTTCTCTAAATAACCACTACCAACAAACAAACAAAAAAAACAAATCCAAACTCTTCTCATATGCCCACAGAAGAAGGCATGTGGGTATCAGCTGCAACTTAGAATCATAGGATGTTGAGGGGTTGGAATGGACCTTCAAGACCATCTAGTCCAAACCATCCTGGCCATCCCCATCCAACCTGGTCTTGAACACTTCCAGGGCTGAGGCACCCACAACCTCCCTGGGCAGCCTGTTCCAGTGTCTCACCATCCTTACAGTAAAAAATTTTCTGCCTAATATCAAACCTAAATTCCTTCTTTTTCAATTTGTACCCAGTACTTATTGTCCTGTCAAGTTTTCATCGAATATACTGAATTCAGGAACCCTTCACTCACAGGTTTCTGAAATCACTGTCCTTTTTTCTGTGCCTTTACAGATTAACAAAAGAAATAGCTGTGGTTTACTCACTGCCAAAATCACTGCTCAGGCTCTGTGCTTTAAGTGAAATATATCTCATTTAATTTAATACTCTGTTAATAAATATTTAAATATTTGATATACCCCTCAAAATAAAAAAGCCTCAAACAATCCACCAAGACACAATTACAAAAAATATTTATCTTTCCTTCAACCATGTATATAGATAAGCGAACTAAGCATTAATAGTGGGGTCTGTGGGTCCATCCACTTGTGTTATTTAAAAGGATGCATACTTGCAGCATATCCACAAAACATGGATACAGAGAAATGACTACTTTGTCCCTTAGAGTAATGGCTCAAAGTTGAAACACATGGAAATGGTTCTGTCAGTGTGGTTATATTTGCCACTGCCAGGGGCAGGCATTGAGCTGTCAGGTCCCAGGATATGGCTTAATTTGGGATTAAACATAGGTCTGAGTTCAGGTTCAAAATATATTGTGTGTCATGTGATAAGTGCAGGACTCAGAGATGTATTACTGTGGCAAACTTGATGTGAAAGAGCCTTTCCAGCAGATGGAAGTTAACAGCCAGTGCAGATCCATCTGGCTTAGTAATGAGTTGTTAATTGGAGAATACTTAAAGGAGAGTTAAGGGAATCCACATCATGTGCATCGTGATGTACATTGTAATGTAGTGAAGAGCCTGCTACTGGACTCAGGGTAGTGTAAACTCGAGTCCAAGGATTGTGAGTTGCTCATATTTCATATTACTTTCCAAGTTGCTTTTAGGAAATAATGTATTGTCCTGTCTGTGTCTGCTACTTTCGACAGTTCCAACGACGTACTTAGTTCCAACTAATTGCAGTGTTATTGAATGTCTCCTGTACAAAAGAATACCTTTAATATTTTTTGCAGCGAGCAGTGGGCCCACTCTGATTATATTTCAAACTGAATGAAGGGAAGATTAGGGTACATATACAAAAGAAATTCTTTACTGTGAGGGTGTTGAGGCACTGATAGAAGTTGCCTGGAGAAGCTGTGGATGTTCTATCCTTGGAAGTGTCCAAGGCCAGGTTGGATGGAGCTCTGAGCAACCTGGTGTAGTAGAAGGTGTCCCTGCCCATGGCAGGGGGTTGGAACTGTATGATATTTAAGATTCTTTGTAATATAAACCATATGATTCAATGTTGAAAGACTGATCACTTAGTGGTGTGAGAAGGGGAAGGAACAAAGTCTGAGCAATATGCACCAGGGATGTTGAATTTTTGAGCATAAAGTTACAAAAACTTGCTTCAGATTCAGATGTTGTGATTAGTGCAGTCCTAAATCACTAGCCAAGGCTAGAGAAGGCTTACAGAGTCAAGAAAATGAGCTGTAGTTCATTTTCATGATTAATAGCCCTTTCTCAGGTGAACAGAGTATGAGAACTAATAAGGAACTAAACATCACTGGCTGATATATGGAACATAGTAAATAAAGTTAATGACTCCCAGAGGAAGTCAAGCTCATTAGAAATGAGGGTTCAGAAGCATTCAGCACTATGCAAGTTTCAATTTCCAGAAAGATAACTCTGCTATATTGAAGAGCTTTTGTTCTAAAACTGATTCCAGAACTTTATTACTGGTGTGAGTAAGGAAAGAAAGGGTTACACACTTAGCTACTCTCAGGTAGTGTATGGAGATCAGGTCTATTTTCATTAACAAAACTGTTTACACAAGGTGGGAATTTCAGGAGCTACTTTCCCCCACATATCAGTTATGAAATTTCTCGCTAAAGTGATGTGAAACCCAGAGTATGTTGAGCTACTGTTGTCCTCGATATTTCGTATATAGCACGAGTTTTGTCAAGATGGTAAGAATGTCTCTGGAATTAAACCTTTTGTATCCTCTCTGTTCTCACCTTTTCACAAAATCCTGTAACAACTTTTGCTCCTAGACATGACTGACCAATAGTTCGGTAGCTGCAGGATTGGATTACATTTTCTAATTTAAATGCACAGACTGGATGAGTCTTTTAAAGTCTCTGTCAGCTCTTGACCCACCTGATACTCTCACAAAACAGGTATCAGACTTGTTACCTGCTCTGGTAAACATGATGGACAGACAACTTCTTGAAGTGTGTAAATAAACCAAGGTGAAGTTATGATATTTTCATTTAAGGAAGAACCACATATAGATCAGTGCTAAAAACACCCTAAATCTTCAAGAAAAATTTCTTGATAGAGAAAACTCTTTTTGAATCCTCTATGAGACTGATTGTGGAGCAAAATTGGAAAAGTGGAATTCAATATCAACCTAAAAAACATGATGTTCTAGATCCTTTTTTATAAGAAATTTATTTAGAAAGAGTTAGTTTATGTGAAAAATGAAAGAAAAATTATTATGGTGCACTTAGGAGCAGATGAAATGAGGGAAGGTGGTTTAGTACTTAGCATTTTTAAAACCTTCCTCTTCAAAGTAGATTAAGACAGTAGTCAGATGGGAACTATCTTTGAAATGTGCAACATGTTTGAATAGTCTAAAGTGATTGGACTTCATTACAACATGCACTGCCTGCTGTGTGAGTCATTACATTCTCACAGTTCAAGTATATGCACTGATATTATTATGATGAGCTAGCGAAAGTACCAACTCAGTATTAATCCAGGCTTTAGACAAATATTGTAATAGGATTTGCACATTTAAGGGGTAAACTTTCCTCTCAGTATGTGCTCTGTTTATCTAGGATGTCAATATTGATGTGCACTGAAAGAAAAATACATCCATAATCATAATTACATTTAAGAGTCAAATCCATATAGGACATGATATTATAAAAATATTCATCATTTTTTTCCATAGGCCTCGGGATGTGAAATGAGTATGCATTTTTCTTATGTACACTTTCAAAGGACTAATGCCCAAGAAAGATTTATGGCTGTTTTGGATTTTTTCTGTCTGCATGGATAACTTCTGCTTCTTTAAAGTATGTGCTGATTTACATTAATGACAGATCTCAATCTTTATGTAGTGGATGTAGAGATGAATTATACTGCTGGTACACAAAGCTGCTGAAAATAATTCTGGACTGAGAAGTCATTGTGACTGAGCTGGATATCCTAAAAAATGCTAACCTAAACTGGCCTATCAGACAGCTTTTCTCCATTGCTAGGAGAGCTGGTATTTGTCTTGTGTTTCCTAAAAAAGGGAAGAGTTTGCATTCTGTTAGGGTTAAAGAAAAGGAAAGCTTATGTGTCTCTTTTTCTGTAGGACAGAAATCTCTGTCTTAAATCATGTTCTTGTATGTCTGCAAAAATATCCTCAGTAACTTGATCACTGGCACCGTTTGTGCCTCAATGTGAAGTTGCTTTGCACAAAAAGAGTGAACAGATTTTTATACAAAGATTCATAACTTTATAATTTTGACATTTATAACAGATCTTTTCTGAGACAGATATTTTTATAAATATGTTTCCACGTATATTTGAAAGTTAAAGCATGATTTGATATGTAAGAAAAATATTCTTCTTTCACCAGCATTTCATACACCGAATATTTAAAAATAAAACCTATGGAAACCAAGCCTTGAGTTTGAGTTTTCTATCTCTGAGGTGTCAATATTGTTACAGATATTGTGAAAATAAAAAATTAATTATCTTTTACTACTGTAGAAGGGCTTTAGAGAGAAAAAACACTTCTGGTCACTCATGTCCTCAAAACCTAAGCCTAGATAAGCTAAAGAGGACAAGTAACCAGACTTCCTCTCTTCCCAGAAAGTGAAGATTGAAAGATTTAGGGAACATGGAATTTTCACTCAGTTCTATGAGAACATGTTGGGTTTGGTGCTTGGTAGATTATCTGATTCTTCTTGTGTAAAAGCAAATTTCATTGATTGCTACATCTCTAGTGACTTGTATTGGCCACTGAGCTGTATATATGTAGCTGTATATATATAGCTATATACATTGACTGCTGAGCTGCAGTGTATAAACACTGAGCTGAGCTTGACACCCTTGGAACCAGAGGATTTACTGTAGTTCCATAAATCCAAGGGTTGAGTGATCTGCAGGAAACTGTGAAGGGAGGGATGACAAGATGGTGAAGGGAAGAAGTATGAGAAAGGAAGGCTGTGGCAGGATGAGCGGCTTGAGCAGCAGCTCCCCTTTGGTAAGCCCTATTTATAATAGAGAGAACTTCCAGAAATATTTTGTACTGTATCTTTCATCTAGAAAAAATTACTCTGCATCTTTTTATTGATGAACATAGACGAGGAAAAATTGGCAGCAAGCGCGTACTTCAAAATTTTAAACAGTTGGAGAAAAATCCATAACTGGAAAAAAAGAAATTCCACCGTATATTGAGTATTTGTGTCCAGGCACTGCCAGGGGGGCTGCTGGGCACCCTGTGTGAGGAGCATCCAGGGACAGCAGGTTCCAGCTGGCTTCAGCTGACCCACTGCAGGGCACAGGTGAGCCCCACAGCCAGGGTGGCAGCACCTGGGGGACAGCCTTGGTAGGGGAGGGCACAGTCATGGAATGGTTGAGGTTGGAAAGAACCTCTGGGGCTCTTGTGAGCCAGGCACTTTGCTGAAACAGCCAGTTGTTCACAACCGTGTCCAGAGGGCTTTTGAACATATTCAGGGATGGAGACACTATGAACTCCCTGGGCAGCCTGTCCCTGTGTCAGTCACCTACATAGTAAGAAAAGGACTTTTCCCATGTTCAGATGGAAACTCCCAAGCTTTGTGCCCAACCCACCCTTCAGGTATTTATAGACAATGGTAAGAGATTCATCTGCATATTCCTCCACTCTCAAGCCTTCTCTACTCAAAGCTAAGGGTTCCCAGCTCTCTCAGCCTTTCTTTACCAGAAAGGTGCTCCAGTCCCTTACCATTTTTGTGTCCCTTTGTTGCATTATCTGCAGAATTCCCATGCCTCTTCTTCAAGGAGGAACCCAGAAATGAGCACAGCACTCCAGATGTGGCCTTACCAGTGCTGAGCAGAGAGGAAGGCTCAGCTCCATCCTCCTGCTGGCAACACTACTCCTAGTGTAGCCAAGGATACCATTACCCCTCTGTGCAGCAAGGGCGTATTTTTGTCCCATGCTCAACCTGGTGTCCACCAGCCCCTTGCCTAGATCCTTTTTTGCCAAGCTCCTTATCTTCATGCACAAGGTTGTTCCTTCCCTGTTGTAGAACTTTGACCTTCCCCTTTTGAACTATTCTGCATTAAAGCTCATTATTCGGTGTTCCCTGTGCCTTCTCACTGGGAAAGGAGATGCCAAATTGCTGCCTCTGATTTAAACTTTCTGTTTCTGACTTATGTTCCCAGGCAGCCTGAGTATGGCTCCAAAGATAGCAGGGTTTAAAGCAACATATGTTCCTGCTCACACACTGGAAGGGTAACGGGAGGATCACCACTGAAATGGAGCTATTTTTCTCCTCCGTACCAAAGTCTGTAACCATCTGCTATCTGAGCTCCAGTAAATTAATTTTGAAAGTATCCTGGGGAGAAATTGTCTTACTTGTCATGTTGGCTTACTGTGACCCCCTGCCTGGCTTGCTAATTTGCAGAAGCAGAGGGAGTCTGTCTCCTAGGGCTCGGGGAAAAATCATTAAGTGACATGATGAGACCACAACCACTATCCTTTTTCCTTCTAAGGAATCAAGAGAACAGTACAAATTGAGGACAGGGGTGTCATGGGTTATATCTGGCAGGAGGCAGCCTGCAAACTTGCAGATGTGAGGGTCCCTGCCCTCCCCAGAACCAACATTCCCTCACACTTGTGGGGTTCTGGGGTCCCCTCGATTTTGGCAGATTCACTGTGCTGAATGTGTCATCTCCCTTTGCACAGCTTGTCACACCTTATGCATCTTCTTATCCCACCTGCTCAGGGCAACTTGCTCCAGTCAGATTCCCCAGAAAAAGGTCCTTGCAGAAATCCAATATACCATATTCTGGGTATATAGCAAAAATAAGTTGATCTTGTACTGGACAGTATATTGTAATGACAATTGACTGTGCATTTTTCTAGAAAAATGCCCAAACCAGGTAAGGAAAGTAATGATTTATCTGTATATCTTAACAAAGGATTAATTATGCATTGGTATTTTTAGATAAGATAAAAAAATCTTTAATGTGAGATAAAAGAGTTGATCAAGCTTTGGAGAATGAAAATCAAATTCTTGAAAATTAATCTTTAATTTGTTGCTATTATTCAGTTTTATTTTCAGATTTCTTCAGTGGGATTAGTATAACTTTAAAATAAAGAGGTTTACAAACTTCCTGAATGTTTGAGGTAATTAGTAGGTAGAATAAACTGATTTATTCCCCCTTTGATAACAGGGGTTTTTTTATATACATAGAACAAGATAATATTTGTCCTTAAGCTGAGATAAACAGCCATTCTTGTAAATTTTACAGAAAAAATGTTACATTAATTTTAATTTAATATCTTTATAGAGCATTTTTAGTTGCCTTGTAGAACATTCTAGCTGCTGAGAGAACAAAGACAACAGTAGTAATCTTAAAAGTGCTGCAGCAATATTAAAAATTAACCTTTTAACATATTTAAGTCTGCATCCAAAAATACTAAATGCTGTTTTAAAATAAACTAGTAGATGCTTCAAACATCTAATTATGCATTAGAATTTAAGGGCTTCTTGAATATCCATTTTATTTTCAAATGACTATCTAATTTTTATACAAAAAGCTTTAATTAGACAATATCACAATATTTCTAGAATGTCTGGACATTGAGTTAAATATCTAAAAATGTCTCTTCTAAATCCCCTCAAAATCTAAGCATGCAGTAGTTGACAATTAATAATATGCCAACTTCTAAGTGAGGTTTGATCAAGTGATATTGTGCAGGTAAACTCAAAAACTTCTCTAAGTGTTTGCAAAGTGTGAAAATAGAGGTTTAAATCTTTGTTGTGTAGACTTCTGTGCCTTAAGCAATGTATTTCAAAGACAGACTACAATGGGAAAATAAACAAGATACACAAGTTTTGCTGGAACTTTATCTGAGCTAATTATATTATTTCAAAAATGAATTTTTTTAGCTGTTGTTGATGAGAATGAAAAAAATCTAAGAAACACTTAAGCAATTTGATGGATATATGGTTGTATAGTCATTGTGATAATGTAACAAAAGGTTAAGTGGTGAAGAAAATAAATAGATGAGCATCACAACACACAAAAGGAATGAGGTTGAGAAATGGGCATGCACTGTTGAGCACCAAAGACACCCTAAGGCAGACCTTCCTTCCTTCATTCCTGCCTGCCTGCCTGCCTGACTGCCTCCCCTCCAGCTCCTCCTTTTCACTCTACCCTTACTAAGAACCCAACAAGTGTTTGCCCTATAAGATAAAGGACTTACACACCAATTTCCATGCCAGGTATAATTTACTAATATAACTTTGTCAATTCTTTCCAGTCTCCCTCAATTTTGTTGCACCTTTTTAACCAGGGGCATCTGCACATCTGGGTGCTCCCTTCCCCTTCATGTCATCACCCCACAATTATACTGGTAAAACCATTACAAAAGGACCACTTTTTTTTTTTTTATCAATTTCTTGGGATTTATAAAATACATTAGGAAAAAAAATTATGGCACCTTACAATATTTCCAATGACATCTGTAAAGTACATGAGAGGTGCTATTTACAGGTTCAAGCAGTGCCAACTTTAGACTGGACTCTGAGCCTAAATACTCAGACTATCTAGAAACCTTTCTTACTGTCTTCAGCATTTATTAGAACTAATACTGTTTCCCCCAGGAACTCAGGATATGTTAGCACAACTATCCCAAAATTGACTCCATCAAATGTTGATACCTGGTGGATGAAGAAAAGAAGTTAAGCAGGATATGCCATTGAAATGCCATTTAAAGAAACCTGTAAGTGTAAAAAAAATATCCCTCGATTCAGTAGAATAAAGACAGAGAAAAAGTATCAAATAGGGTAAGTTGATCACTATAACAATTAGAGGAATAAAGTGTCTTTCTCATGTTCTCATTTCTTTTTTGGGCTTTATCTTAAAAGGGTGAAATATCTTCTGAAAGACACAAATATTACTATAATGAGTGATATTTCCAGTTTCTGAGGTATTTAGGAGAGAATACACGTTATAAATAGTACAGTTTTCTGTCTTGTGCTCTGTTTCTAAGATAGCCATTTAAGTCACACAAAAAATGGAAAAGTTATGTAAATAGATTAAAGTAGAGCAAACCCAGTAAGAAAAAATAAAACATGCCAAAATATGATCCACATAAAACCACAAAGTTGTGTTGATGGCGAGATATTTTAAATAATAAGTCCAGACCAACTATTATACTTTCTATAATATTCAAAGAGTGCCTGACTGCAGGGACACTGTAAACCATATAATTTAGCCAGCATAAACCTCAGAATCATTGAAAAATAAATCAGCTGTTACACAATTCTAAGAAATGCAACTATGATCTAACATGATTTGCATCCTGCTGGAGTTCAGGCTTTCTTTCTGGGATCACAGGGAAAATCACCCTGAATTTTCCGTGTGTTAAAACAGCTTTTTATCCATCACTGTTATCTTTCTGGTTTTGAATAAAGCATTGTCTGTGTTTTGTTGAAAATGCCAGGCTTCAAGAATTGATTGCTCTTTTCTTGCTTTTTATTGCCTTGATACTGCAGGCCTTTTTATGTCTGAATCCATTCTAACTTCTAAAATAATATTGAAGCTTTGCTTATTTTTTTGAAAAGACTTCTTTACAAAAATAGAAGTTATTTGAGGGCATAGCAGCTGAACACATCTGAGAATTTCTACCAAGAGTTTACCTGACCGTAAGACACTAAAGGTATATTCTTAGAGTGTTTTCCCCCCTCAACATCCTCCCACCCTGGTCTTCCCCCAAAACCAAAACCCAAGACAAGTATAAAAAAGCAGATATGCGTAACTATTTTAAAATAACTATTTTCAGAGTCACTCCATACAGATATTTCTGTCACATCAAAGAAGTAACTTTTAAGAATACTGAATTTACAGTAAAGAATTAAGACTTTTTACATTTTTATGTTATTAGATATGTATAAATACAATACTCAGTAATTTGTATGCTAAAAATATTTTGAATAAACCAAGACATATTAATTAAATTCAAATCCAGCTGGTATTATCTGAAAAAAAATCAAGGAAAATATTTCTTTTTGAATTTTATTATTTCCTAAAGGGATACATAGTCTTTCAATGTCAGAATAACATTTGGTCTTTGAAATTCAAATACAAAAATGAAAATTAAATGTATTACAAACAAGACCTAGAAAAATACCGCTTTTCATGTCAAATAAGTCACTAAATCCAAAATTAGATGTTCATATAATTCCATTGCCCATGAGCATTTTGTAATGTGCTGATTTACTTTAGTTTTTGACTAGCAGGATTTCTGTCTTTTATCAAAGTGTCTATCACTGTGTACTGCATCAATGCCAAATCTTAATTTTCTGTTTAAATCATGAAAAACTACTGTAAGTCTCAATGTGGCATACTAAAGAATGAAAAGATGTTTTAAACCATCTACAATTCCTCCATTCCAGTTCTACAATTCGCTTTCAGTTGTAACTTGCCCCGTTTGTCTTGCTCATGCTTTTGAAAGAAAGAAGTGAACAGCCAAGTCTGGAATCTTGAGTGGTGGAATTTTTGAAAACATAGTGGTTCAGGTGCAACTCATTATATGCACAAAGCTCATGGTTCCAGAAAGACCTGCATTTTTTCAAGTGGTCATTTAATCTAACTTGGTCAAAGATTTAAGGCCAATAAACTGGCCTTGGACCAAAGCATTTCTCCATAATACTTAAATCATGAGGACTGCTGCCCTTAGAGAGGGAGTCGTAACATTTTTTGTAGTGAAAGGCCTAAAGCTGTTTTAAGAGTGAGCTGGAAATGCTGTATTTTTTTTTTAAAGCTGAAGTGCTTGTAAGAAAGATCCTCTGAGAAGAATCTGAACCTGTAAACTTCCTCTTGGTGTTTCCTGGGAATTTTCAAGGGACACAACCCCTCAGGCTACAAACAAATCCTCTGGGTAAGGCCCACACCAACAGGCACTCACAAGTATGACACTATATGAAGAAAAAAACCCAGGTCTCTAAATATATATTTTCCTCTTTGGTGGTACTTCTGTACAGGAACAACATTTCAGTAGGAAATGTCTGGGTGTAGTGCTGGGGGACGTGCTGGGTGGTTTAGCGGTTGCAGTGGTAGTTCTGGATGGATGGATGGATGGACGGACTTGATGGTGTTGAAGTTCTCTTCCAACTTTGATGTCTGTATGATTCCATGTGAGTCAGTGGTTATGTCCTAGTTGTACCACATCTGCAATGCTTTCTGTGGGTAGGCAAATAAATGACGTCTTTGATTTCTGGTCACACAAGAAAAATGCATGTGGTTTTTGAGAAGTCTTTATTTCTATTTTAGATGAATTTTTTAGATATTATTCAAAAGATTTGCCCGAATTCCATTGAAATATAGTCCACTCTATAAGGCTGGTAGTTCATCCTTAGCTGGATGTGTTAACAAAAAGGAATATTGTAAGATCTGAGAAAATAAAAACAGAATTGAAAGGAAATCTCAAGCTTGGTAGCTGTTTTTAATGTTGCCTTATTTTACTTCTCTGAGAGCATTCTGAAACTCAGAACAAAAGAGGAAATGGTAGCCTGTGACTAGTTTTTCAAATTTCCAGGGCATATATACTTATATTCATCTTGTGAATGTTACATTGTATGAGAACACAATTAGTTTTGTTTATTATCACACTCTGTGTGTGAACTAGTGAGAATTTGCTGAGGTAAGCAAGTGATTGAATAATATAGTTGCTCAACTCTTAACTCAACTTTAAATAAGTTATAAATTCAGATGTAAATTATTGCTTCTAAGAAACAGTTTAGGCACTTTAAGTAGAATATATTAAGCAAGCAACAGCTTAAGTCATTTTCAGTACACGGTCCTAAAGTGTGTAATTGTGTATTTTGAAACCTTATTAATTTGTAACATACTTTCCTCTTCTTTATAATAATTGTGTTTCTAAAATTATAATCTTCTCAGATACATTCAGGAAAATACAAAAGCAGTGCATTAAAAAGAATGCTATTTCACATTTACAGCATCTTAGGTCACCTATATTAGTGAAAGGCTATGTTAAAGCATATATCCAAATAATGGTTGGTCATTTTGTAATGGAAAAATCTCTGTGGGCAATGCTTTTCCTTTTTAATTTTCCTCAATGACTTTTTTTGCTTTATAAGTTTTTGTGTTTGAATTATTCAAAGAACTGCATTTGCAATATAGACACTTCAGATTTGCTTTTGTTGCCATGTGAATGCTGAGCATTTCCTTCAGTTTTGGGCATTTTCTCTAAGTTTTCTTGAGAGAAGGCATACACTCACATAATGGACAAATTATGAGTCATCAAAGTTTGAAGCTGCAACAATGAGAAAAAGCACGAGGCAATAGACCTATTGAATCACATAAATATTTGGCAGAAATTTCTGGAAACCATCCATTCCAGCCTCCTGCCTGAAGCAGGACTATCATCACTTCTACGACATGTTACTGTCCTCCATGAGTACACTATCTTCATTATAAAACATGTTTCCTATCTCCAGTGTGAACTTCTCCAGTCACAATTTGTGGACGTTTCCCCTTGTGGCATCCTTTGTCCCTGCTGAGAAGGGTTTGTCTCCATCTCTCTGCAGTACCAGGATCAGCAGACTGCCCCCAGACTGCCGTTTAGTCCAAGACCGGCTTTCTCAGTAGTTCACAAGCTGGATCCCTCTGGAAATCCCAAAAGTTCTCTGTTGAGAACCTGACAGATGTAGCCTTTTGTGTTTCTCACTGCAGAGCTTCATCAAATAAGTTCAGACCTCAGGTTTACCCAGGTCTGAAATGAAGCTCTGCTGTTTATTCTCAGCAATGCCCCAAAATTTAGTGTTGTCTGGAGGTGCTTTGCCAACATGCAGGTCATTGATGACCATTTTGAACATGGTTGGACCCTGTCCTGTTCTCTGGAGTACTCTGCTCATTGTCACCTGCCAGCTGAACATGAAGATTTTAGCTAAAATCACTTTGCCCAGGGGCCCAGGGAGATTCCAGTGCAACTGGTAATCTGTACTTGATATTCCAGAGGAGAATGGACACGAAGCCTTGCTGAGTCCAAGGTGTGTTGCATGCACTGCATGTTCCTTACTCACAGCTGGTCTGTAACCACTGCTCTCCCCATGCCCACAAGAATTTCTTGTCACTCCTGTCTGCAAGTTCATGTGATAACTGTGTCTCTGAACTAACCCAGGGTAAAACTCTGGAGAAAAGTAGTTCTCTTTCAGGCTAAATCAGGTCACTAGTCTCTTTTCTATCTAGTGTTGGTGTCATTACCTAAAACTAAAGACTCGTGGAAGTGACCCAGTGTTTCATGACTAGAAAAATAAAACAAAACAATAACACAAATTACTGTTTTTTCAGAAGAATCATGCATGGAATGAACCACTTGCCCAGCTGGCTACTATTTTGACCTATCTTTTCATGTGGCTTCCTTGCACATTGCAGATCGGTGGGAATGAGCTCTATATATACTTTGCATTCATCTAAGAACACAGACTGTCTCCTGAGAAAAAAATCATTAAAATTACTGATTACACTATAAATTATTTTTGAATACTAGAGGCTCATAATTAAAATTTATCATCATAAAATACCTGACTATTAGCCAGATTACACTGAGCTGGGATCCCTGACTAAACTGCAGCGAGAGTCACATTCCCATTCCTAAAGGAGCTTATTATTAAAAGAGAAGATCAAAGAAAAAGAAGTCACAAAAGTAGAAGTGTATTATTTGGAAGGTAATAGAAAAAAGTCTTATGTTTGAAGGAAATAGCTAATCCTTTTCTTGGTATATATATAGCTTCATGATGACATTTTTGGCTTCTATTGACACACACACACGCACAAAAGAAAAAAGAAAGGTGTGGAGGGGAAAGGTTTAATTCACTCAAGCAGGTTTAACTGAAAAGCTTTAAAATAGCTAAGTGAGTGTTGTGGCTTTCTGCCAAGCCCAGAAAAAAGGTCATGATATTTTCTTTCTGTCCATAAAAACATGAAGTATTGAATGTTTGACCTTGCTAGTTCCCCTTTTGTTAGAAATTTTTGATTTTGAAAAAAAGAGCTATGACTGGAAATAATTCTAAACATTCATTTGAACAACAATGAATCCATTTATAACTTCAGGTGAAGTCTGTAAGCTACAATTCCAAAATCTAAATCTAAATAGTTGTGTAGTATTTGGATAAGACAGAGGACCTTTAATTCTCAAAAGCTGCCAAAGCACTCAGATATCTGAGCCCGTTTTAAGGTTCATGGGAATTAGAGCTTTGAAAAATGGGAGAGCACTTATGTCTTTGAAAAATATGTGGTCAATAAAAAGAGCTGTCATTTGAAAACAGGCCAAGGACAATAGATTTCTAGCAGTCCTTTGCCCACTCCCAACCCATTACTCACTCAGCACCTGGAAGAATTTATTTCAGTTTTGAAGACCAACACGAATGATAAAAGGTCAGACAGAAAAAGCTGTCCAAGAATTAATAACTATTTACATCCCTATTATAAAGCCATCAACTACATAATGTGGTAAAATAGAAAGCAATTGACATGAGCTAAAACAGATCTCCAAAAAAATCAATTCTTTCTTCAAAAGCAGGTGAAGATACATCATAAGATGCTTGTGAAATGTGTTAAGCTGTGTCAAGCTGCCTCTGTACAATCCTAAACATCCCCTGGACTGACTGTGACCAATGTTACTGTCCTTGAACAGACAGAGGTCACCAGGATTGAGGCCATGCTGCTGAGAACACACCTGCGTTGGGCAGGGCACGTTTCCAGGATGGAGGATCCCTCCTTCCCTAAGATTGTGCTCTATGGTGAACTCACCACCAGCTGCCGCAACAGAGGAGCCCCAAAGAGGAGATACAAGGACTCCCTGAAACAGCACCTCAGTCTTGGCCATATTGACCACCATCAATGGTCCACTCTGGCCTCAAATGGGGAATGATGGAGACAAACCATCTGTAACACTGCTGCCCCCTTTGAAAACTCACACAGAATTAGCCTTGAGGAGAAAAGACATCGCAGAAAGACCTGCACTCCGTCAATACCACCTAAGGAGACTTTTAGCTGTGCCTTTTGTTCTTGGACTTGTTTATCCCACATCAGCCTTTTTAACCATCAGTGCGTTTGTAGCAAGTGTGGGTAGAGCCCTTCCCACATCTTTGTTTGCAAAGCTTAGCCATGAAAAGTATTTAAATTCTCTTGTTTTTTATTTCCTCCATTTTCATTGTAATTGGTTATAATGTTTAGCACTCCAAAACAACCAAAAGGACACATTAGATTGAGAAATTATATCAATAACAGAAAAATTTACAAGCACACTGCTTTAAAACAGTACTTCTGAATTCTATATTTTCTTGAGAATTTCTTTTTGCAGCAAATAAGCCATAGAAAAGGTTTTTTAACTATATTGCAGGATGAGGAAATGCTATTTTGTACAAAGAAGAGGATAAGACTGTTCAGGGGGACAGCATATGCTCTGTGTGCATGTGTGAGAGAGACTTATCAAAGCCATATCTTGAGATAAAGTTTCCTCTATTAGAGATAAACTTTAAATCATAGTGTCATAGAGCTGTCCCATCTGAGGACCAGCTAAAATTACATTATTTAAACAAAATAGAACAGGTCATGAATAGAAGAGAAGCTTATTCTCAAGTGTTCATTTGATGGCTTGTCAGAATATGGGAAACAAAATATTTTATTTTTAAAACCTTATTATTAAAATGTAATTTTTGCTATTATTTTTGCAAGTATAAGCGAGTCCTATAAGTGGCTGGATAACAGAACAGTTTTTTATTTTTTGAAATTTTGTTTAGCATATGAAAAATGTTTCTGACCAAAACTACTCTTTTAGTCAAGAAAAATATTTTTTGTGAACCAGAAATTATGAGGATTTTGCTGTAATGTCTAATGAAAATTTCCTAGTTTCAAACAAGCAGTATATGTTTTTTCCTTATTTTGTTTATTTTTGACTACCACAAATGTTTTAATCTAAGGCAAATTTAAACTCTATTATTAATCAACTAAAAGTTGAATTGTCAGTGTAAATTCTATAGCTCTAGCAATTTTTACAATGTTTTGTGTAGTTTTTTCAGTCCAACTTTTACTTATTGTGCCATTCTCTTTTTTTGTCCTCATACCCTAATAAGCCTATTTTGTGTTCTAATCTTAACCTGCCATAAGTAATTTAAACAAAAATGTTTTATTTATTGAAAAATAAATCTTTTGGCGTCAGATTCAGCTGAGCTGTTTATATATATTACAGACGTACTGTTCAGAAATTACTAGAACTTAATCAATAACCAAGTTATGTGTGTCAGTGGCTTTGTATAGGAGCTGATGATCCCCTGATATATTTCCTAAGCAAGAATTTTTATTTTATGGGGTATTTATGCCTAAAAACCACAATGTGATCTATGAAACAGAGCAGATTCTTAAGACCTGTTTGAATCTATGATGAAAACATGGTATTTGGTCCCTTTTAAAGAAAAAAAACAACATTATAAAACAAGTTAGTCTTATCACTAATTGTTTGGTATTTTCCTCCCTTTTTAATTGCTTAGTTTCTAATTTTAATTGTGTGCTCTATCAGGTACATTTGTGTCCAGTCTGTGCAATCACCTTGATTACAATACTACTACATGGATCAAGAGAAATTGTAGATTACTTTAGGTTTTTTCTCCTCAATATTATTTATAATTTTCTTACCCACTATGGGATTGAGGGTGGTGTTATCACTGTTGGCACATTTATACTTTTGAAACTAGTATCTAAATAAAAGTTGCATAAGAAACTGAAATGTCAACTAGTTACATATTGAGCAGAATGATTTGGTATAAAATATCCCACAGAATGTAACACATATTTCAGTTTTTAGACAAAATCGACAGACATATGAGCATGTGAAAAAGTACTATTTTTTCCAATAATGTAAACTTAAATCCCATTTATATGAACACCTGTTCTGGCTGTAGTTTTCAGTTTAATGAGTTTAGGGAGACTTGTATCTCTGAACTGAGAGTAGCTCTATCATTTTGACATTTAATTTTGTTTGTCTTTTATAAATGTCTTATAAAAAAAGAGAACCATTTAGCATCTGTTATGTTATCTCCTAACATCTGTCTCCATTAGCCATTGTTAAATAAATACACAATACATTAAAATTCAGTTGATTTTTTCCTCTTAAATCACAAATAGATTTAATTATTGATGCAAAGTTCTTACCATAACAATTGCTCATTGAAGATTTAATGAGATCTCACATTTAGACTGGATTTACCAAGGGATCTGTCTTTTTCTTCTACAGTTATGAGGGAATATTTAATAGCTTGTTCTTTGCTTTGCTTGTGTCTATTTAAAACCTTTTTTTTTTCTTCCCAGTGTTTCCATATAGATACTGCAGCAAATGAAAAATGCAACAGGGTACATTGGTGTGCTACTGAAAAAAAGTATATTGGAAGGAAGTGACAGCCTTTTTAAGATTTTATGAGAACAAGACAGGAGAACTGAGAAAAGGCTTAGTTAATTGGACATAAAGACACTACTGAACATTTTTAATCCAATTGTCACTGGGAGAATGTTGGGTGGAAATATATCATCATTGGTGATGAAAGAACTTGTAAATAAGCAGATATTCAGATCCTGAACTCTTCAGATCCTGAACAGTTCAGTAATTTGAACTATGCAACTGTTTGTCAAAAAGACTTGGAGAAAAAAACTGAGGGAAAACCGTTAATTTTACATCAATCCAAACCTAGTTTTACTTTGTCCAATTACTACAGGTTTACTATACATTGCATTATACAACTAGATCATATATAAGTTTGTTGCCAAAAGTTATCTGTTCCTGAATGAAATAAAAGCCAACTGCAGTGTTGGAGATTATTAATTTGTTACTCCAACAAAACCCATGTCAGGTATTCCCAGCAAGTACAAAGTCAAGTGACATTTTCAATGGTTTTTAATATAATTTGAGAAACTGTTTAATATTCTTTCTATGAATAGTTATTATCTTTATTTTCTTATGTATTTTGGTGCCCAGCAAAGCCCCTCTATCCCACCTTTCCTGAGCTGGACAAGGGGGAGAAATATAATGGATGTTTCTATGTATATAACTAAAGTATATAACTAAAGGTGTACATTTGACACCCTGGCTTGAGATATGTGACCTATCATGAGTGGTGTAAAAATGTTTGTTTCAAGTTTGCTGTGTACAGGTTGTGATTGTTTAATTTGGGCATTTAATGTGTTTTGTTTGAAAAGAACTCTGTGAAAACACCTGACTGGGTTTCAGGTGTTTTCCAAAAAGGTTGGAAACAGAAATTTGTGCTGGTTTTAAATTTTTTATATGTTTTGATCTTTTCATCTGATGTGCCTGATCTATAGTAAATCCTTTCCTCCTGATAAGCTAACCTCTTCAAAGCTTTCCTTAAAAGTTTCTTTGTCTCTTTCCCATCTTTTGTCTCATGGCTTCTCTATATCACCTTGTTGCCTTGCAGTTTCTTTCTGCTATAAATAAGTAATGTTTCCATGTAGCTGTATTACTCCAGGAATAGATCTAGATAATGACAAAGTACATGTTCCTCTAAGGTCGCTGAGGGTCACTGGCTATTCCCATGTTTACTGTTGCCTTGTCATATAATGGATGGCCATTCCACACTCGGGAGGAAAACCACCCATATTACAGTCTTGGGGAATGGGCACTACTCATTTGTCAATCCCATGAGTGTTGCTGATGAGTTTAAACTTAGCAGGAGAGTCCTGCCTACCTTTTAATACTGTGTCACATGAAATATGCTGTTTATTTAAGTTTTAAATTTAAAATCTGGTGTTCAGTTCTGTTCGCCAAGGATGCGTGGTCTTCTAAATTTGGCTGTTCACCAAACCTGTGTACTTATAATGTGTAAAAATCCTCTGTGGTTTTGTTTTGTCTCTAGTAATTTACCAATCAGCTAAATGCAGCAGTATTTTTTTTATTAATATGAAATTAATTTCACTGTTTACCTGTTTCTTGTCTCTTGTGCTGAGTCAAAGAAAAAGTGAACAACACTATAGTAGACATTTTCTTCACACAGGGAAGATTTTGTCAGCATTTTGTTATAAACCATCAAGAGAAAGTTAAGGTTTTCTCACTTCTGAATCAAGCTTTTTGTTGGAGCCTCTCAGAGAATTTCTTGTGGATGTGGTGGAAGCACAGATGGTGACAGAAATGGCCTTTTCTCCCTCAGCTCCCTCAGTTGTCCATTGGCAGAACAAGGCCAGATGGAAGGGCTGGTGAACAGTCAAAACCACTCTGTTCTACGAGTCCTGGGGCTGTGTCCCTAGAAACAACAGGAAACATAACCAGAAATATTCTATGTGCTTTTGGACAAGGAACGACTGCTCTTTTGAGTAAGACATTTAATGTATTTCTTGTGAATGGTTGTACTTCTTCTGTCCATGCAACATCAAGGTTACCAGTGTGTACTGACCAGGCTCATATTTATATATCTTTTAATGCATCAGCAGAGATACTGAGCAGTAAAGAGTTCCTTTCTAACAAAAATACATGAACACTTTTGAAAAATATAGACATTTATTTGTTTTTCTGTAAGATGCAATCTATTCTCCTAGGAGAATATTTTCAGAAATGTGGTTAGATTCCTATTTGATTAATTGCCTGTCTGCTGAAATTTCTAACTACTGCAATGAGTTATATGTCTCTTTTAAACTAGATGGCTTTAGTTTCAGTATACCTAAAATTCAGTTTGGTATAGGTGAGAATCACTAATTTCGTCACTGATATTTTGACTCAGAAATCAGTGTCTTCAGGATATTATTTTCCTTCCTGTTCATAGAATCACTGAATGGTTTGGATTGGAAGGGACCTTAAGGATCATCTCCACCCCCTGCCATGGGCAGGAACACCATCCACTATCCCAGCTTACTCAGAGCTATATCTTGGGCTTGAACTTCCAGAGATGGGGCACCTACTTTGGAGAATCTGTGCCAGGGCATCACCACCCACATGGTAAAGAATGTCTTCTGTATATCTAAATTTCTCCTCTTTCAATTTGGGCCCATTCCCCGTGGCCCTGTGGTTACAATTGCTGACAAAGGGACCCTCTCCAGCTTCCTTGCAGACCCTTTCCCAGACTGGAAGGTTGCTCTGGGGTCTCCAAACCCCCTTCTCTTCTCCAGGCTGAGCAGCCCCAACTTCCCCCACCTGTCTCCACAGGGAAGGTGCTCCGGTCCCCTTCTCCACTTTGTGGTCTCCTCTGGACTCACTCCAAAGGCTCCATCCCCTGAGGAGGACCAGCCACGATATCAGCTGTACAATGCAGCCACTCAGTGCTTCTCATGAAAATAACGCATAAATTTAGGACTCTTTTTGCGTTTAAACTTGTGACTTTTAATTGCTTCAAAGGGTTCTTCTAGTTTAGCACAGCATGAGACTGCCTATCAAAATATTGATCTAATTCATTTATTTATCTATTGTTCTGAGTTGGATGAGTTAGCTTCCTTGAATCTTAAGGGGCAGGAAAATTGCAGAAAAATGCTCAAATTTTAAATCAAATAACTGCTCACTGAAGAAGAATTTACCCCAAAACCTTGGTGGCTAGCAAAAAGGAGTGAATGTGAGGGAGAGAAGTGAGCTGTTGATATGAAGTATATAGATGAAGAAAATGGAGACCAAATTAGATTTTTAGAGAAATATCATTGTATTCTGAAAAAGAAAAATGTCATGATTTATAAACAACTGTCTTTCCTTGTGTTGAAAACATGTCCCTTTATAAAGCCCAGATGACGAAATTCTTACATAACTTGAAAAATAGAACAGGTATTATCTGGTATTTTTAATTTTTATTTTCTCTAAAGAGAGGCACTGATATGTATTCAGGGTTATCACAACACTTGATCTTATAAACATCTGTGGTTTCCCCTGCAAGTTATAAATGCTCTGCTGTTTTAGTCCCCTTAGATGTTAAACACATGCATGTTTTGCTTGGATAGAGCCTTCTTTGGTTTGTGAATGTTCTTTCTTTTAAAATTTCGTTTCTTGATTCAGTGCTTTAGCTGCAGAAAAAATAGACTTCCTGAAATAAAACTCAGAACAGCCTGTGGTAACATCAAAATCCAATAGCAAGGCAATGCAATTCTATATTTGCCTCACATTTTGAATTTTGTCAAAGGTTTGCTGAGCATCCGGAACTTTGTTTGGAAATTTGAACCTGAGCCATTCCCTGATACTGTTCTCAGCTTGCACATATTCCATGTTAAACTACTAATATTCCTAATGGAAAATTAGGCCAGAGTTTGTGAAAGTTGAGTTGCTATGACAACTAGTCATTTTCCAATAACCTTGAAGAATATGAACAGCAGTAAAATGCATGTTATATAGTTCTTGATTAAAAACATCCCTCATAATTTTTGCAACATATTTTACTCTACCTTTCTTTTATTTATTAGGATCAATATAAGATTTAATGTGCTCTTTTAAGCTAATGACTTAATTTTTACTTTTCAGACATAATTATTTGCAAGTGAAATGAAAAGGTGCCAAAGGAGTCACAAAAAGAAATTCTGGCAAGATCTCAATCTTTACTCCAAAATTTTCTCTGTAAAAGCAATTCTTTTTATCTTCAAAATGTGTGGCAGGCTGTTAAATGACCATGTAGAAAGGCAAACGTTTTGTGCAATAGTTGTCACTAAGCATGTTCTGATTTTTCACAATGAAGAAAACAATTTCCAGTGGGGAACAAATGGAGAACTGAGCTCCACAGTTACTTTTTTTGAGATTATTTGGTGTTCGACACTACACAGGGCTCAGTCACAATTTTAGGTGTATTGATAATGTTCACATAGATAATGCTTGAAAATAATATTTTTTGAAAGTAAGCTTAAAAACCAGTATGCTAAATACTGGAAGGTCATTTTGGGAAGGAAATATAGATATTTAAAAAAAACCCTGTAATGTATTGGGCATGTTCCATATAGAGGACTGAATTCACTTTAAGAACAGGGATTAAATGTTGGTACAATGAATTCTTAGGCACCCTGGGACAATTAAACCTAAACTTAGAAATGTTATATTTCTTTCTGAAAGTAGATTCAGTAAAAAACCTTCCTTTTATTTTTCTGCAGTTTTCTCAGGATCCATGAATATGAATTATGTATGATTTTAATTCAGTACACAAAGCAATAGCCATCAAATCAGACTAAAAAAAGTCCATATTTACATACATTTGTTAAAAAAAATTGTTCTCTTTAATGAAAAGGCCTTTCTTATTGCACATATTAATTTCAGTTTTCACAGTTGTGTAGAAATATGTCAATTCTTGTTGAAAAATTGATTGAAAAATTAATTGAAATACCTAAATTATAGAGCTATCAAAGAAAACACTACAGATTATTCATTTTGCACCATTTGTAGCTATGTGGGGTCTAGCACAATTTCAACACTGGGGCCCAAGTTCAACGATCCAAGAACCCCAGGACTGTTCAGAAACAGTATTGACACATTAAAATCCACATCAGTCAGTTACAAATATCAAGCAAAATCAATTCTCTTTGTGACACTTTGGGAAAACAAAGAAAAGGCTGCCCGACCTCAGAAACTCAGCCAGCAAGGTTGTCTTCTTTCACATTTACAGAACTGCTTCACTGAAACTGGCTGGAGTTCAACTGAGAATCCTATACACTGTTTTCCCATGTTGGGAAAATAATACCTTGTTTGGATGCTGTTAGAGTGGTGATTGAATATGGAATATTGAGGTTTCTGATGAAGTACAGAAACCCACATTTTTCAGGTAATAAACCTGTTGTTCAAGATAAGGAACTTGGAAAAATCACACACAGTAACCAAACATCGTTTAAAAAAAAATCAAAAAGAAAACACGATGTTCCAATTTTTGGTTTAATGAGACAATGTTAAAAATATAATAAGCAGATGTTTAGAGAACATCTATGATCCCTGCAATATGATAATTCTGTTGTAATTTTAAATATTAATACTCGAGCACTTTTTTAATGAATTTCAAATAATTCCTCACTTTTATTGTGATAAACTTGGAAAATGAGTACATTTGAATTCACAAATAAGATTGACATTATGCATTTGAACTGCAGTAATGGATGTCATTAATAATTGTATTATGCTTGAATAAGATAGCAAATTGTTATACCAGCATAACTTTCACCTCTGGTTGTTAGACATTTGTAAATAATTGGCAAAGAAATTTCAAACCAATATAATAGGTTTTCCTGATGTACTGATACAAATTAATGTATCTTTAAAATAAATCTACGTTTAATCAATCTTAGTGGCAAAGTAATTTAGAAAGAGTTAGTATTTACTTATAAATACTGCATTTTAACTACAGACATTCACCTACAGACTCAATACGTGTGTAGTTTTGCTACAATTTTACTTTCTTTAGAATTATTTGACTTATGTTAAGGAAGATTAACACCTTGTTTGTATTAGTGTCTGATATTTATCTCCGACATAAAATTACCTTTTCTTTGTTCCATGAAGTTAAAAATCAGCTAACCTGAGTTCAGTACATTCAGAAATGCATTATCCTTTCTCTCCATGGGAAAGGCACAGGAGTTGCCAAATAATTTGTTCATTCTTCGACTCAGTGATTTTTGCTGAAAAGCAGAATAAATGGCTTGAGCAGTTTTGCATTTCAGTGTATTTCTGCAGCACTGGCAGGAAGTGCTGTCTTGAAAAACTGCACCATTTGGCTTTGGGAGAACAGGAGACTCAGCTTGGGCTTCTCTTCACAACTTCCATTTTCACCATGATTTTCTTCCATAATTCTTCTATTTTCTTCTTCATGGAGACAAGAAAATCCCCTTTTCCTCTACTTCATTGCCCAAACAGGACACATCCTTGTGATCATCCCCTATATTTGAAATTGTAGCATCCTTGATCTAAACAGCTGCTTTCTGTGGGAATATCTTTCCCTACCTCTGAGAGCCACTCTTGTATCTAAAGAATGGACATTTAGTAGTGAAGTGGGTCTGGTCTTTTTGTTGTATGAGAAATGTTGTGATGAATATAACTTATATTTTCCTTAATGACATAATGGAGCACTTGGCACAGGAAGACTTAATTCAGTGTTTATAATGAAAGTCTTGAACTGAAGCAGTTGAAATTTAGAAAATGACAGGTTTTGCCCTGGCTGAGCAGCTCTGCCCTTGTGTATGTCCTTGATTATCTCTATCATAATGTTGAATTACATGGAAAACTTAGTGACTCTAAAATTTGATTTCCTGTTGTATAGGAAGGGATGTAAAAGAGGCATCAAATTAGCTAAAAACTGTGAATTAGCATTTCTTAATTTTCTCATGCATGACTTTGCTGTCTGTAAGTATTTTTATGTATTGATTCTGTAAGTGAATATTTTTAGGTAATGATTAATTCAGATTATTTCTGCAAGTACATAGGCATTGAGTATATCCAAAAAGTGTTACCAGTTTAACTTTATTTTGTATAATTTCTAGAAGAAAGATAATGATGCTTGGCATTTTTCTTTACAAAATCAATCAGAAGAAGTGAAGCAGAATAAAAATAGAAGTATTAATGCTAAACAGTATATAGACAAAATATTTTATAAAAGTCTGCTCTTTATTCAGGAAAGGGTATATTTAAAATTAAATTCCAAAGGAACGTGCAAAATCTACTGCCATTAAAAAAAAAGTAAAATTGGTAGTAAAATTCTTGCAGTGAATAAGTGCAAATATTAAATTATTAATACGTCATTAGTTTAACTTCAAATGACAATGACAGATACATTTTTCTAAGTGAAAATGCCATTTGCTTTTTTCTAATTTATCTGGTTTTAAAGATACTCTGTTAGGTATTAAAAAAAAATCTTTTGGTCAAAAAAATTCTCGTGGGGCTGTGTACATATGTGCAGGGTAATCAGAAGTTGTGCCCCTTTTGCTTAAAGTTCTTCTATGTGGACAAGACCCATATTTTTCTTTATTTATAAGCTCCTTTTCACAATGAAATAGTTAGTCTTTCATTTCTAAACTACAAGAAAAATTTCAGTTTTCAAACCATTAAAAGGGGTCCAGAAAACAGTGTTCTCAGGTATAAGGAGTGGAAAATTATATATTTTATTGATAAATAAAAGGTATTCATGCTGAGAGATTGCACAAAATTTTCATTTAAAGTCTCCCACTGTATAATGATATAATAATAACTGTACAAAAAAAAAAATCAGATTTAATTGTTTTTATTATAATGGAAGAAACTATGTTATATGACTTGTAAGATATCTAAAAAAGGTCAGACTGTCTAATTATGAATTACTGCCAGTACCTGTTAATGGTAACTTTTTAACGAATCTTTCTGGACATAGTTTTTCTGTTTATTATTTTCTTTTTTATTCCCAATGGCAATTGCTGACCACACGTGATGAAAGCATTAAAGCCCATTCAAATTCAAATATCTTTGCCCTTTCAACTTGAACTTTGTTTAAAATTACATGTGAGTTTTGTTGCAGAAGCGAGTACAACAGCAATAATTCTTGGCAGCTAAAAGTAGGAAATACCACTGTTCAAAATTCCTACTTTAAAGCACATAGTCTTGAAGTAGGGAAAAAAATAACAGTTTTCTACAATAATTTTAAAATGAAATCTGAGATCATGATCACATATATACAAATTCATTGCCAAGAGTTGGAAGGTGAGACTTGGATTTGGTTTCACTGCACAGAGAGTAATTTCAAACGATAGTTTGACTCAGTGGTCCCATTCAGTGACTGAGAACAACACCAAGACACCATATGTTCTGGAACTAATTTCATAATTCATTCACTCTGCCAGGCTCAGTTTTAAAGAAAAGGAAATTTTAAGGAATGACTGTCTAAAAATTCAGTGTATGAGTATATATATATGAGTATATGAGTGTATGAGTATATATATATATGGGTGTTTCAATATCTGGAACTTTGGGAGCATTCGCCCTTCTCTTGTCCTCCTGTTTATACATACTGGAATTGCATTTGGTTTTGCAGCCTATATTTTTACTTTCAAACTGTTTGCATCTTTTAAAGATATTTCAAAGTTTAGCAGCAGAATCAATTTCTTTTAGTGACATAATAGGCAAAAAATAACACAGAATTACGGACTTTTTTGAAGGTGAATTTGCCTTCATATATATTGTGTTTCAAAATCAATAATTAAGAAAAACTTTTTGGTGCTCAGTGCTATTTTTTTCTATTGGAAAAATTCATCTCTAATTCTGTCTCAATCAGCTTCCAGTTTCAAGAGATATGCAGATTAAACTCTTATGTTAATTACTGTTCTACCAAGTAGATAAAAATATCAACTAACTTGCATGTTCAGAACTTCTTGTTCTTGGTTTGGGTTTCTTTGGTTGGATTTTTTGGTTGGTTGGTTGGTTCAGGGTTTGTTTTGTTTTGGGTTTTTCTGGTGCTGTTTGGTTTTTTGGTGTGGGTTTTTAAAATTTTTTTAAAATTTTTTTTTTTTCTGCTTATAAATAGATTAAAGAGTAGGAGAGGAAAAGGAAGAAAATAACCAAGAACATTCTGCCTCTTCAGGAAAAAAATCTGCTTGAAATTTTTTAGAAATAGTAAAATCTTCACTATTAATTTAGCAATCATGTTTTGTGCCAAGATGGCTTATGGAATCTGTAATTTCTGCTAAAACTGATTCTTCAGAATTATATGTGTCATGATATTCTGTTTCAGAATTATATACATTTTTTCTTGTTTTGGGAGGGGGGTTCATGGTTTGTTGGGGGGGTGTTTGTTTTTTGGTTGTTTTGTTGTTGTTATTTGGAGTTTTTTTGGGGGTGGGGGTTCCTGGTTGTCTGTTTTGCTTTGGTTTGTTTTAATGGAAACAACACTTGCCATTGCAAATTTCCAAACACTTCGACATAGTACGGAGACAGAATTATCAGTATAATCAAAAAATATAATTAATTGCAAAAATAGAAATGAACATTGCAAAATTTACTACACTGATGTTTACAAGATCTTCTATAATACTGTCAAGCTTTTTCAGGTTAGAACCTTAAAGTGAAAGTGTTCAATTCAATTCCTATTCACAACTTTATGAAAGAAAAATTTAATTGGCTAATTATCCAAGACTTAGATTACAGATGTTGGGTGTCCCAACAATTCCAAAGCAGAAGAGAATGTGATTTAGAATAATCAAACACATCTGAAAACCTATTTTTAATTTTTTTTTTTTGTATTTCTTATCAAGGTCTCTAGTTGGGTAATTCTAGATTGAGATTCTCGTGATGGCTGAGATTTATAAGAGAAGGGATGCTCTCCTGTGTGATTTCCTTTTTTAGGTGTAGAATTTATACTAGAACCGTGTGGTTTATTAAGGTCATAGGTGAATTGTGTTAGCTTCTGAAATCTAAAATATTAAGGAACATCTCTCCTAAAGTGTACAATAACCATATAATATGTTTACTCACCACTTCTGGCACTAATATATACCTGGTAATATATTAGATGTCCATATATCTTCAGCATTTTAGAATTTAAAGTCTATTCTTCTGTGTTACCTCACTTTATAGTCACAGTTTAGTTGTATACTTTGCTATTACCAGGGCTGTGTCATACACTCCCATCCAACTAAGCTCATAAAAACTGAAGATGAATGTATCTGAACTGAAGATCTGAACAGAAAAACTAATATAAAGCTCTTCTCTGTACCACTCACTCCTCAGCAAGGTCAGCCTAGTGCTACAAGGTTTTGGAATTTGAAAATCCACAGGGAAGTCTTGCAGTTTCATTCAGTCTCATTTTGCAGACTACACCAAGTTGGGTGGGAGTGTTGACCTGCTGGAGAGCAGGAAGGCTCTGCAGAGGGCTCTGGGCAGGCTGGACCAAAGAGCCAAGGCCAAGGATGAGGTTCAACAAGGCCAAGTGCCAAGTCCTGCCCTCGGGTCACAACAATCCCCAGCAGTGGCTCCAGGCTGGGAACAGAGTGGTTGGAAAGCTGCACAGCAGAAAAGGAACTGGGGGTGCTGGTTGGCAGTGGCTGAACATGGGACAGGGTGTGCCCAGGTGGCCAAGAAGGCCAGTGGCATCAGCAATTGTGTGGCCAGCAGGAGCAGGGCAGTCCTGGGCACTGATGAAGTCACACCTCCAGTGCCATGTCCAGTTCTGGGCCTCTCACTCCAAGAAGGACATTGAGGGGCTGGAGTGTGTCCAGAGAAGCACAGTGGAGCTGGGGAAGGGGCTGGAGCACAAGTCTGATGAGGACAAACTGAGGGAGCTGGAGGGGGTTCAGTCTGGAGAAAAGGAGGCTCTGGGGAGACCTTGTCACTCCACACAACTCCCTGACAGGAGGGGGGAACCAGGAAGGGGTTGGGCTCTTCTCCCAGTTAACAAGTGACAAGGCAAGAGGAAATGGCCTCAAGTTTCACCAGAGGAGGTTCAGGCTGATTATTAGGAAAAATTTCTTCACTGAAAGAGTGGCCAGATGTTGGAACAGGCTGCTCAGGAAAGTGGTAGAGTCACCATCCATGGGTGTGTTCAAAAACCATGTGGACGCGGCCCTTGGGAATGTGGGTTAGTGGTGAGCACAGCAGTGTTAACAGCTGGGCTTCATCATCTGAGAGGTCATTTCCAACCTTAAAAGTTCTACTATTCAATTATTCTATGATATCATTTGGTATTTCCTAACCATGTTTCAACTGGTTATATATAATGGGACTCTTCTGTTTTTCCCCATACACTGCTATAAGCTTTGTATTCCCAGTCTAAAATTATCATGATTTCCTATGGTGACTTGAAACCTTTTCCATCAGCTCATGGACAGTGCAGCTGCTGTTGGTATTTGCAGGTTTCAGAAAACCTGAGCATCAGAAGACAATATATACTAATGGGTCATGGATGACATCATTTGTCATGGGCTGCAATATGGACTATTTAATGCAGTCATACATAAATTCTCATAAATTTTTAATATACTAAATGTCAAATGACTCTAAATCTCTCAGTCTTCAATCTAGATAAATAATACTCGTATGGTGTTGGGCCTGTTTGCCTGGATTTGTAGGGAAAATGTGAATGCTTTTAACCTACAATATTTTAATTTTGTGGCAATCAGGCAGTGACTCACTGTGTAATATAATCACATGGCACAAATATTTTTGTGTGACAATACAGGTGCACATTGGTCAATAACTGATGTGAGTGTCAGTTCCATATATGCTTCTTGAGATCCTTCATAAGGAAGGGACATGACAGTTTGTGAGAGCCACTTTCATGTTCAGAAATTACTCTGAAAGTAGGAGTTTTTGCATCTCCCTAGGAAGTTACATCATGGATAGAAATGGCCAGGGATTTTCCATGCTATCTGATTGATTTTTCTTTTTGCCCACATAAGGATCACTTTGTGAGAACAAAGCATTAAGAACAAGTAGATTTAGACATTTTAGTAGCTAATGCAGCATCAATCATTTTATCCTAGATTGATAAGGGATGAAGCCATGTTAATCACAGCCACATGTGAATTTTAAAGGAAAATCTAGCTGCTGAAAGTAAAAGCCTCCAGCATCAGTATGTTTCATTCTCAGTTAATGTCTGTCCTGGAATAGCCATAGAAAAGCCAATTGTGACTCTAGTTATACAAATAGAGACTTGTAACAGAGCCACTGGGCACTGAGGTTTTCTGTTAGCTCCACTTCATTCATCAAATAGCCTTTAGATTATAATCACTTGCCATTTCTACCTACCAGAGCTGGACTTTTACAGACAGCTCAAATGTTGATCCAGCAAGGCAGAGAATATCAGAGGTGCTGGGTCCTTTTTGCTGAATCCTTTCTACTCTGATTGGGTCATTGATCATTTTTATTCCAAGCACAAGTCATTGGAATCAATGTTTCATTTTTAAAATCTTCAATTCATTTCAAAAGCTTGATGAGACCATGTCCAAGTCATGAGTGTTTGTAATCTTTGGATTCAACGGGCCTGACTTCCATGCCTTAATTGTGCAATGATATGTTTTCCTGAATAAGACACGATGAGCTAATTAGCATTATTTGAGCAACATATGAAGATTATAAGTTTTAAATATTGACTAAAATGAGAAGTTATAGAGAATGAGGTAGATGCTTATTCTAAATAAAGGGGAATATTTTCGCCCTGCTGCATCTGTATTTCCACTGAATATCTGAAATACAGGCACCACACTGCTAAAAAGTAAGGAAAGGATTTCTTATCAAGTAATTTTTTCTTACTGTACACTTAGCATGAAGAAGGCACTTCAGATTGAATCTTGCAGAATATGTATGTGATTGATGTTAAATATATATTTAATGAAACAGATACCATAAAAAAGTATATAAACTTGAAGTACCTAACCAATTATTTGATCTCAGAAAACAGAAATATGCAGCAAAAAGTTTGCAACTATAAAATTTTCTGTCTCAGTAAGGAAAGGTGCTGTAAGCAATTCCTCAGAAACCTTGTTTTCTGTGGAGAACAAACAGAAATACTAGATTCCTTAGTTGAATAATTTTGCAAAACATTGTAATTATTCATTGCTAATGTCTTCCTACCACATGAAGAGTCAAAAAGATGGCAGAGGTCAATCTCCCTCATCCTTACTTTTGTTAAGAGAGTGACAGCTGAGGGAAAAATAAACTGACAGGGACCATTGTTGCATCAATAATTGAATAACTCAGTCTGGAAATTATAAGTGAGCTTTGGCCACGTTATCATTTTGTTGCCATGTCCCTAAATGCTGTCACAGATTTGTCTCCTGACAGCCAGCTATTCTACATGATGTCTGTTTCAAGGCAACCATTTCTGTTCTTGCCTGATAATTTAGTGACCTAGTTCTCCTTTGGTTATTATTATGTACCTGCTATTTATGGCCTATATTATTTTTTTAATTTTTCAACCTGTAAAATAGTATATCATCACTTTTGCCTGGTTCCAGAAAATGCATTTAGTTTTAAAAAGTAATTTTAGTCTTTTTTGCATAAGTTGACATTGTTTTTAGAAGTTTTGTTTATCTGCTTTATCTACTAATATTTTCTACAACTTCTGCTTCAGAGAAGCTTCAAGAAACTTCTATGTTTCTGTGGCAACAAATACCTCTGGTGTTAAATAGGCCTCCTGCTGAATAAAAGTGTGCTAAAACAGTTAAAGCAGGTGAGCAGCAAAAATTTATTCTCCATTCGAGTTTTAAGATAATTGCAAAGAGCAGACAGAACATCTACCTCTATATTCAGATAAAACCTGAATATTTTCTGTCATCAAAAGTGTTGTTTATATACTTTTGTACTTTGAAAACCTGCCAAAAGACAGTGGAATTCCATTTCTAAAAAGGTAGTTATCATGTTTCAGATCTATACAGGGACATGTATAGATTCAATGCGATAACCACCAGGAATATTTCTGTAATAAGCTCAAGCTCTAAGATCATGTGGGAAAATATAAGTTTCAGAAGCAATTCTCTGTGTGTCTGTAGTTGATAGACTAATATTTTCCCAAGACAAGACTGTAGAGAGAGACAAGTTCTTTCATCAGACTCCAGCTGGTGTGATTAGAAATAGCACAGGACTTCTCAGGCCTGTGTGCTTCTTTTTATAGCATTTATAACATTTACACATTTATAACAGCTGCTCTAATAAGAGCCATTACATCTCCTAAAAAACCTTGTCTTGCCTGTGGTGCTTGACCATCATGGCCAAAGCCACATTACCCTGGTTTACTGCAATAGAATCTGTAACACTGCTAAGATCTGCAGCCAAATCTTTCACATATCTTTTTCCACTTCATTTTGTGTTTGATACAAATCATGCTGCACAGCTGAGCAGTGTTTTAGTCTTGTTTCTGGCAGTGGATGTTAAACGGGGGAATCTCTTTCATTCTCT
Organism: Calyptomena viridis; assembly: GCA_013390005.1. Classification (NCBI taxonomy): domain Eukaryota; kingdom Metazoa; phylum Chordata; class Aves; order Passeriformes; family Eurylaimidae; genus Calyptomena; species Calyptomena viridis. The sequence goes on along the minus strand of WEIV01013363.1, from coordinate 77,507 downwards.
CTCCTAATCTTTTCATGTTAGTAGGAAAAGGTTAAGATGCTGAGAATCATATTTTCAATTCCCTGGTTTATGTTGTGACCTGCTTTTGATATTTAGAATGTACTGCTTCAGGTGTATTCCATTTCATTTTATATGTTGTTGTCTTTGTTGTAACAGAAAGTTATCAGTGATCCTCTACGCATGATTAGACAGATTATCTCCCTGACTTGTGCCTTTGGTGTCACTATTCTGTAACGTGGGCTATATGTTACCAATTTGGTAACTTGCCTTAGAATCCAGCAGTTCACTCTCTGAAAATACGGCATTTTTTATAAATACTTTTCTTATCTTCTGCTCTTTAGCTCTTACACTGAATTTTTGGTATGTTAGTGTGTGCCTGCTACATTTAGCAGCATCAAATTACTTTCTTGACAGAGATACTGGGGATTAAAGAGCAATCTGGTAATGAATTCTTCATTCTCTTAACACTAGAAAGGTTTAAAAAGTGTACTCAAGAGTATTCTCATAAATACCAAACTTTTTTTTGGTAAAAAAACCACTGAGAAATAATACTTTTAATTAAAAGGGAGAAATAGCTGTTTATTGCTAATCTCCTTCCTGATTAGATTTTTAGATGTGAACTTGAATTCAATTCCTTATTCATAGATTCATAAAATCATTTAGATTGGAAAAGACCCTCAAAATCATTGAGTCCAGCTGCAAACCTGACACTGCAAAGTCTTCCACTAAAAGATGTCCAAAAGTACCACATCTAAGTACCTTTTAAATACCTCCAGGGATGGAGACTCCACAACTCTTGTTGCTTGACTCCACCTATCTTTTTTTGCTTGGGAGTACAGACTAATTCCCATTTTGCTACAGCCTCCTTTCAGGCATTTCTAGAGAGTGACAAGGTCTCCCCTGAGCCTCTTCTCCATGTTAAACACCCCCAGCTCCCTCATCCACTCCCCATTACAACTTACTCTCCAGACCCTGCCCCAGCTCTGTTCCTTTCTCTGGACACACTCCAGCCCCTCAATGTCTTTCTTGAAGTGAGGGGGCCCAAAACTGAACACAGAGTTCAATCTCCAGCCTCACCACTGCCGAGTATCGGGGGCACAGATCACTTCCCGGACTTCCAAATCACTGGCAGGCTTGGAGCATCACCCACCTCTCCAGGAAGGAAGCCTGTTGCAGTGTTTGACCTCCCTCCCAGCAAAGAAATGCTTCCTAATGTAGTGCCTGAACCTTCTGTGGTGCAGCATGGAACCATTCCCGCACATCCGTCCTGTCGCTCGATCCAAAGAAGAGCTCAGCACCTCCCTCTCCTCTTCCCTCCTCAGGAAAGCTGCAGAGAGCAGAGGTCACCTCTCAGCCTCCTCTTCATACTGGACAAGCCCAGAGGCCTTAGTAGCTCCTTTTAGGACATGCTTTCCAGACTTTTCAGCTACTTTGTTGCCCTCCTTTGGACACATTCAAGGAACTCCACATCCCTCTCAAACTGTGGGGCCAGGATTGTGTCATGGCCCAGGCTCCTAAATTGGAGTTTTTCTTCCTTTTATCAAAGTTCCAATAGCAGATAAAAGAGGTTGGAGTTGCAGCTTCTCAGTTTCTCTTGTTGTTTATTAAGTTCTTATCTCCATTTCAGCATGCCATCGTAAATCCAGACTTAACACACTGAAACGTGCTGCAAAGCCATGAAATAGTGGCTGCTGAAAGGTTTTAAGGACTCTGTTATCCAATTAACTAATACTACGTATTATATTTACAATTCTGTACCAATAATCATAATCTATTGCTAATGCGTTTCTTCTACCTCAAATCCATTCTACCAATACCTTTGTGCCGCCTCTACTGCATTACAAGGAGCAAGAAGAAAAGAGAATTTAGGGCAACACCCAAAATCCTCCCTTTTGTCTTCTTTTATATCCATACTATAAAACCCAAAACTACAAGTTTGACCTCTGTGATAAACTAAACTATAATCTAACTTACGTTTTTACTGCTTTTGCTTCTTCCATGAGTGTTGGAAGCTTTTCCCATGGGCACAGATCAGAGACTGTGTCCTCCTGAGGTCTCTGTGAGGGTTCCAGACCCTCCAGGGCAATTTGAGGGGTAGTCCAGATATCCTGGACTCCAACAGGATTGCATACAATACTTGAGGTGAGGCCACACCACCCTGAATACAGTGGGAAATCACCTCCTTTGACAGCTGGTGATGCCGTGTTTGATGCACCCCAGGATGGGACTTTCCCTCTTGGCTGCCAGGGCACACTGAACCATCTGCTGACCAGCACCCCCAGGCCCCTTTCTGCAGGGCTGCATTTATAGTAGAGCAGTGAAGATGGTTTTATCAGCCTTATTTTGCATATGAATGAACTCTCTCAGAAGGCATGGACTTCAAAGATTGTGAGTTCCCACTGTAGCTGGTTGACTGCAAACATAACTTGAATACAACATTAGACAGTTTGCATTTCTGTACCTCTGTATGAAATATGTGGTAAGAGCTTCACAAGGAGCAAACTTTCATTCTTTGTGTTGAGCTTCCTGATTTAGGGGGTAGTACTTGGATGCTTGTGGCAGTAGATAAAATCATATAGTGCTAAGGGGTTGGAATGGACCTTAGACATCATCTAGTCCCACCACTCCTGCCACGGACAGGGACACCTCCCACTAACCAAAATCCTCAGCTCAGCGAGCATCTCTATTCTGTAGCAGGAGTGCTCTGAACATTTTAGCCATCAGTGCCCTGGTAATCACTGAACTACTAGTCTTAAATATGTGTTCTCACTGTTTCTGAAGTCTGGCAGGATTATTTTGAGTTTCTTGCTCCAGTGGATTTTTTTACATATTTCAGGGTTGGAGTCCTGCTTATGTATGGGAGGGGTGGTGGGTGGATTTTTTAAAAAATTTGTCTATCACACTGGCATAACAGACAGTTCCAGGAAATTGAGAATCTATTGCAAATTATTTTTAACGTTTTCCAGTTTTCTTTTTGGACAGTCACAGCTCATTAGCTGAAGTGAAACAAGGGCAAGCCTGAGGCAGTCCAGTCATACACCTGGAATGACCTTTGAACTGGACTTTACTTATTTATCTACATATCATCAAGATCCTGTTGGCCTGGAGGTGATTTCAGTATGTGATTGACTCAAGTTATGGCCTTGTGAAGGCCCAGGACTCCTAATTCAACTGCAATTTTATAGAGGAAAGATGCAGGGCTGAGACTTGGGAGATAAGCGAGAGAGTTTGGGGGGGGAATCTCATTGGCAGTGTTTTCTCAAAACCCTGCTTGTTCTGTCAGAACATAATTTAAGACAATACACTATGGTAAAGAACTTAGAGAATAGAGGCACTTTACAGGGAGAAGAATATTTCATTGGAGAACTCCCAGCCGCCAGTGTTGACGATTTACTAAAGTCAGGTTAAATTTGAACTGAACAATATTTTGGTTTCCTACACTAAGATTTGAACATTTGAAGAGAATGCCATGATACTCCAATGAACACCATTATTCTGCTTCTGCACAACCTCTTTTGAGAGCCAACAAAAACCTGTTGGTTGTAATGATCTTAAACCCTTTGTAATACCTTTCTGTTTGCTCACCACAATCCTGTTACTCTCCATCTCTGTAGCCTCTGCCTGTAAATTCCCACCATGTCAGAACATATGAAAACTTATACCTGTTATTTTTCAATGCCAGGTGACTTGAGCTCTTCTTCAGAGCTAAATTCTGTTTGCCAGAGAAACTATAAAACCAATTAACCTCACATGACTGTTGATAACAAGATCCTTGTTTATTTCAATAATAAGGAAATAGGGAAAATATGCTTTCCACTGACTAACTGCAACCTAGATAAGACCCTACAGCGTGATCTTATGCCATCCCTTCTTGTACAATTGCAGGGTCACAGATCATAGTCCCCAGACTCAAGTCAATACAAGGAAGATAAGAATCAAAGATCAAATATTAATTGAAGTTTTTATTAGTAATCCCTAACAATTAAATAAAAACTATTTTAGAAGGCAGTTATTGCTGACTGCTGATTTCATTTTCAAACTACGTTAGAAAATGTATTTGATATAATCCATTAAGCTGACTTATTTAAATTAATCCACACGTTCGTTCCTTGAGCTTACTGCCTGAAATTTATAAATTATATAGAAATGACAAATCAGTGTGGGCTGACTGCAATGGTAATTTAAGTTAATCTACAATGTTATGATCTTGAAGAACTGAGATATTGAATAGAGTGAAGGAACAGAGGTGGAGGTACCTGGTAAGGCTTGATGACCTGATTATTTGGTACAGCTGATTACTGGAGCCCTTCAGGACTATGCATTGGTAGATTTGACATGTACCTGTGCAGGAAATCTCAGCACTAAAATTATTTGCTGTTTCTAGATTAGCATCTAATTTCTTTCAGTGAATTTCCATTCCCTCCTGCTGCAAATTGGATTTTTTTTTAGCATACTGCATGCTATGTCAGTTTCCTTCTTGCTTCAACAATGACCTTTTTTTCTTTCTTCCTGTTTTAAACCTTTCATGGCACCACTTATACTACTCCCTACAGGTGTTATTTGTACGCTTTTCAATACCTTGTATTACTTTTCCTAACCTGACCTTGCTTCTCCCACACAGAAAGCTGTGAATTGTGGTGACAACTTGTTAAAATACTAGAAGACAAGTTTTTAATCTTTTGTTTTTCTGTGACCATACTATTAGCAATCACCCAGTGCTCAAATCTCTTTCAAAGGATTTTTTTTTCACACCCATACATATGGAGTATGCTGTCATTATTTTTTTTGGCTTTGCAACACCATAAAAAGCCATTATTCATGTTTTTAAAAATGTATGTTCTACACATAGGGTCTGGCTCACTAATGTATTACTCTACATTTGCTCCCTATCAAAATCATTGCAGTTGTGCACATCAAATTTAAATATGAAATTAAATCACCTTCTTTTGATCAGTTTTAGACTGCATAGAGCACATTATCAAGTATGAACTATGTGTAATAGCTTCATTAATTATTTTCTACCTGCTAACCTTCCATAATATCTATATTCATGCTTATACTACCCATTTGCAAAATGTGGAAATTCTAATGATTTCTGCTACATTTATGTGAAATATTTGAATTATTAAAAAATGCATAGAAATGAATGTCACAATATAACAAAAAACTAAGCTTATGAATAAATATATTCAAAGTTTGAGCTCAATTTATTTATATCCCTAAATCTATTTGAGAAGAGTAGGTGTATGTACTGCACTTTTGCCATTATGTGTTTTATAACTTTGATCAACTCAATTGTTGGTGAAGTGCATGAAGAGAAATATTGGAGATACAGAAAAGGGTCTTTGATTTTCATGATGTTATTTTTTTAATTAGTTCAGAAAGGAAATCAACTACTTGGTTATTTGTTGTTTTCTTGTTATTGCAGGGGATACAATTTTTCCAATTGAGAAAATTCAGGACTATTTGTCCCTATAGACATTGCTGTCACTTTAACTGCATAGGATGCATTGCCATGAGCATTTCAGTCTTATTTTTCACCCACTTCTGGTTTGTTCTGCAAAGATTTAATTGACTACAACAAATGTGAGTGGATAGAGAATCTGCATCATGTGTTGAGAAGTTCTATGCTTCCCAAATATATATTAAGTTTCTTTTAAAGTTTCGAAGTAGCAGATTTTTGTGTATACTATTACTGTATGGGTGCTCAGAACATAGGTACATAATTAGTTTCCATTAAATTCTCACATAATATATAAATATATATATAAATATATATGGTCACACATATATATAATCTTGGATTATACTAAGGTATTTTAGAAGGAAAAGCTTAATTTCAGAAATTTTGTGTAGAATCATTTCACTTTCTCAATGATTTCTTGAAACCATTTTATTTTGCTGATTTACTTATTTCTTTCACTATGGCTTAGTCACTCTGTGTGTTTCCATAATTCATGAAATTATCTGTAATTGTGTAATTAGTGTAAATACATGCAATCACATTTATAAGATATAATTATAAGGTGCAATGCAGTAATTGTGATGTCATAAAGAAATATCTATTAAACTTCTTAAACATTTAGCCTGTGAATATTCAGCAACTAGTATTTAAAGCTGAATATCAAACTTGTTTAAATGTCACGAGCAGATGTGCAAGTTTTACAAGAATAACTAGAGCTGGTCAAGAATATTGTGACAAAACAATTTAAAGCTGAAATTATTCATAGAAACATCAATTTTCCACAGGGAAGGAGAATTTTCATTGCTTGGCAGGAACTCCAGAGCATCTGTAATCTAAACTAGGTGTAAATTTGGACTCCATTATTAAGGTTGTCTTGTAATCTCTCTGTCTCAGGACTAAAGTCTGGCTTTCCACCTGTACCTCTAGGAACATGTGTGTCAGTCCACACCCTCCAGGTTTCTAAAGCAGAGATTACTGATTACCTAAAGCCTGTGTAGGTACTTTTATCTCAGGTAAGTGTTGAGAAGCTCATGGCCCTGTGCTGCAGATGGGTTTTGCCTTCCCCATGGTCTTCTCCAGCTCTGGGCATTCCCAGCCTTATTCTTCAGTCCTCAGGAATTAGGTTGTGTTCATTTCCCCATCACTGCAACTTCTGGGGTGGTTTTGGTGCTGATACTTTCAGGTCTGCAGGCTCAGGCCAGGTTAGCCCAGACTTTTGCTGCCAGAACTGCAGAGATTCATACACCAATATTTCCTGGGAGGTCAAGCAGCTGGAGAGCAGCTCATGAGGAAAGGAGCTGAGGTCCTGGTGGAGCACCAGGCACCAATGTGCCCTTGATGAAAAGAAGGTGTCCTGGGCTGCACCAGGAGTGCTGACAGCAAGTGGAGGGAGCTGATCCTTCTCTCTGCTCAGCACTGCTGGGATCATGCCTGGAGAAGGGCTCTGTCCAGTTCTGGGTTCCTTATTGCAAGAGAGACATGGGAATACTGACAACAAGCCAACCAAAGACCTCTGAATGGTAAAGTGATAAAGAATACTGACAACAATCCAACCAAAGACCATTGATTAGATAAAGTGATAAAGAATACTGACAACAATCAACCAAAGACCTCTGAATGGTAAAGTGATAAAGAATACTGACAACAATCCAACCAAAGACCATTGAATGGTAAAGTGATAAAGAATACTGACAACAATCCAACCAAAGACCATTGATTGGATAAAGTGATAAAGAATACTGACAACAAACCAACCAAAGACCATTGATTGGATAAAGTGATAAAGAATACTGACAACAGGCCAAGTAAAGACCACTGAATGGTAAAGTGATAAAGAATCTCTCTTGTGAGGAAAGGCTGAGAGAGCTGGAACAGCAGCCTAGGGGGGTTCAATATGCATAAACCTCTGAAAAGAGGGGCAAAGAGGGAGCAGGCAGGCTCTTCTTGGTAGTACCCAGGGGCAAGAGGCACTGGGCACAAATTGAATGGGGGAGTTTCCATCTGAACATCTGAAAACAGTTTTTCCTTGGAGAATGACTGACCACCGGTACAGACCGCCCAAGGAGGTTGCAGAGCTTCCTTCTTAGAGAGACTTTTTCCTTCAAAATCCTTTTAGGCACAGTCCCGAGCAACTGACTGGAGCTGATCCTGCTTCATTGGGAAGTTTGTACCTCCAGAAGTCCCTTCCAACCTCAGGCATTCTGTGATTCAGTGAACAACCTATAACCACAGGTGATGAAGCAGTAACCATGTAAGTCAGGCTTCCCATCCAGGAATAGTTTTTACAGCTGTGTTCAGAATATATTTTCACATGTGAAGTCTTCCTTCAAAGAAGATCAATGAAAATGTGATTTGTATTTTATTGATGCCAGGACTTTGATGATTGCACCAACATATGAATAGGTCATGGCAAAGATTTTTACACATAAAGTAACTATGCCAGCTTTGCATGTCCCTTTGCAAACTTCACATAAAAAAGCTGAATAAAGTTATCTGTAAATAGCCTATTTCCATGTAATTACATTCTCTTTTATTTGCTTAACAGAACTGTGATATTAATGCAAGTTCTGTACTTGTTCAATGCATAAATTGCTTTTATTACACCTGCTATTTTTAAAGCTATTTATAGCCTGATTTAAATTTCCACATTGGACACTAACTTTGTATTCCATACTGTGTTAGATGACAGAGCTGAAACAAATTATATGTATTTGACTTCTGCTTTCCTTGACAGTAATAAGCAGTGGTTGGTTAGATGCAGCCTAGGCATTAGGGGCATATTACTCTAATAGTATTAATCTGTCAAAAAAGAATAATTTGCTCAAAACCAAAAACATATTTAACATTAGTGCCTCCCTTAAATCTTAAAATAAGTACTAGGGTCATTTGACAGTCATTACTGAGTGTATAATTTGCTAGGCATTCTTATTTGGCAAAGCTTCTGTGTTTTAAAATACATGTATGGGCAAAAAATATATATTCTACCAAGAATTTTTTAAACTCTTTCTTTTTTTTTTTGTAAGATACTGTTTCTAAGCGAGGAAAATTGATAAGATTTTTCTGAATTAGTGGTGATTTAGAGAAAGAATTACATTGCAATAAATTGCTCTTTGTGGCTATAGACATTGTAGCTGAATGTCATTCCATGTAGTAATCAAATTCTCTCCAACACCAGTAAAATATGCTTGAATATAAACACAGCAAAGGAGAAAAAATTTAATACAGATGTTATTTACTGAATTTCCCTGTACTGAGATCCAGTTGTGTGTGATCCTACAATTAATTAAAAACATTTTACCTCTTTGTTGGTCTTGCTTATTTGCATCATCCCTAGATTCCACGATTCAGTAAATGTTTTTCTTCTTCCTTCATACATAACTTGCAGAGGAAGGAGGGTGGGAGAGCACTCATTATCCTCTGAAGCACTGAAAATTTGGGAGAGCTGCAGGGTGCAACTCTCGGGTGCTCAGCTGGTAACAATCTGCTAATTCTCCTGGGGCATTTGAGGTAGCCTGTGCAGAGGGAATATTACCTCAATTCAAATTGTTGGTGGCACTGTCTCAATTTTTGGCTTGCCTTCACCACCTCCACCACCTCCCTGTAGTCTCTTAATCTTCTTTGTTCCCTCAGTGAACAATCCAGGTCGTTCCAGGTATCATTTGGACAAAGAAGAGAGGGCAAATTCTTCGATATTGAGTTAATAACTAATGACAATTTTTACTTCTGTATCCACTCTCTGTTATCAAAGGATATGGATTCATTGAAAATTACATAGGGGGAAAAATGAATTAAAAAATAAAGAAAATATTGAGACCTTAGTTAAAGCCAAACATTTTACATTCCAGAAAATTCCAGTAGAGTAAAAAAAAAAGTGCATTTCAAACCAGTTTCTCTGTTGTTCTTTTGTGAGGAGTCAACACGTTTTTTTGTGGCTACCTCTGCTCCTCTCATATTTCAGGAATTTTCCTATCAAATACCATTAGAAGAATTTCCTTTATCATTTATCACCACAAACTGTATGTTCAGATTTTGTTGTGATATGAGACAGTGGTAAAAGGATTGCAAATGTTTTGAGTGTAATTAATTTATCCACATGGAAGCTTAGTTTAAATGTGATTGGCAATTTGAGATAATACAGGAAAATAAAGTGATCCTTCATGTGAATCACAACACTGAAGATGCAAGTATTGAATTTTGGCATTGATTGGTATAATTTCCTGTGTGAATGGATATATGTTTGCTGAAGAATGTGTAACAATTAAACACTGCTATTTTATGTATATAACGGAATCAGCACAAGCAGGACAATATACGCAGAAGTGGTCACTGCAAAAGGTTTCAATGAGAACACTTTTGCTTTGATATTTTGCTTTTTTAAAAAATATTTGTCACATTTATTCTCTTTGGTATCTTATTTTGACAGAAAGATTTGAATCTTATAAAGAAATAACATTGAGCTAAATGAAATATTGTACTTTATTGATTTGACTTTAACTATTGTTTAATTTTTAGAACAGATGCTGAGACTTCCCTCCTTTTATCTTATATAAAAGTGATGTCAGTCTAACTAGAAACACCACAGACAGATGACAGAGTGAAAGGCTGAAAGGACACCAGTAACTCAGAAAACTAGAATGTTAGAGAGATAGGAATACACTATGACTTTTTAATATAACAAATTAATACAGAGAATAAACATATCTGTATACTTTCATGAAGCACTTTTTTGCAGAATTTAAGGTGAATGCATTTTTGTTTTTTTGTCAAAGAAGATTCAGGGATTAAACCAAAATAGGAAATCTGCTGTAAATGTAGTTCTATTTCATTAATTATCCATGGGCTTTGATCCTGTTGAGACCTGCGTGTCTGCAATCATACATATGAAATATTTAAATTTTAGATTGGAAAAATAGCTCAGAAATATAGTTAGTAGACCACACAAGTTAATCAAAATTAGGACTGTATCTGTAAGGAAACAGTGAGTAGCTGAAAATACTATTTTTAAACCATCCGAACTTTCTTTTAGCACTGAGCTGGCACAGTAGCACAAGCACATGGGGAATTCCCTGGTACATCCTGCAGTCAGAGCCTGAGGGCACGAGCTGGCATTAATGGTCCCAGGTCACACATCACCCATTGATCATGTAATTCTGCATGTAATACCCTCTGACTGCCTTTTCCAAAGGTCACCTTCTCTTGTCCAGAACAGGGAGCAAGAACCATTCCTCCAAAAGTCAATTCAGACATTATGGTAGAGAGTGAAAGGGAAAGTCCATTAATCCTGACTCAAATTAATTCCTTCTTTAATTATTGAAATACATTTATTTTGGTAAATGTACTCACACCTTTCTAAATAAAGCACTACTGAATATTCTAAGCTACTGAATATATGTGTGATTTTAATCCTCAGGCATCATATGCTGAGAAGGAGAGCACAGCAAACTGATCTTTCTCTAGTTATTATCTCATTTAATGTGCAAACTGCTTTCCATGCACTAAGGCTGCAGTACACCTGGTATATATTGTGTGTGTGTGTATATACATATATATGTGTGTGTGTGTGTGTGTGTGTATATATGTATATATATGGTGTATATATCACGGGTATGAGCTTTAAACTGGCTTGAATAGGGATAACTATGTAGTCATAAAACATAGATTTGTTGTAGGCTTTGGGTATAACCAGGACAAACTGTCTTTTTGGAGAGAGCCTGTGCTGCAGTGCTGAAGTGAAGCTACGCTGTGCACCTTGTGCTCATCTAGGCTACAGAATCCTCCTGCCAAAACCAGTGTTTTAGTGACATTTCTCTCCCCTCAGTAGAGCTGTGAGACAGAATAACTGAAAGGGACTGCTCTCCTCTGGTCAGACAACCACTGTGATGAGGCTATCCCTTGTAACAGAACAAATCTGCCCTTTCAGCTGCTCTTCTCACTGTATTTTGGTTGCTTTTCTCACATATATTAATAAAAAAAAAGCTAGTTTTATTTTTAATCTTTCAGAGAAAAATTCTGATATTGATGACACAAATAGTGAATAGATATGTCCTTAGTTGTCCTACTTATTATGGTCTTTGAGAAATGTTTTAGGGTTTGGGCAATTAGAAGACCTTTGCTTATGATTTTTTTTCAGCTGTGTAGCACTTCAACACTAAATAGAAATTAGCCTGTTTCATCAATCTGCTATTCATATCAAGTAAATAAAGCTATGGATAACATTTGAATGTGTATTACTACTAGATTTCCATACCTTAGTGCTGTTTTGTGGTTTTTCTCTACTTTATTTATTCTTGTCTTTCCTTTTTGACACCGTGAATTTATTCTCACGCCATTGGAAGACTTTCAGCATCCTTAACCTTTTAGGGATAGTTTGGGTTCTTTCTTGTCCATGTAGAATCGTTCAGAGATGGGACAGGTACAAACCACTCCACTATGACACCACACTGATGTGACTATGCAGTCTAGAATAGATTGTTTCAGGTGGAAGGGACCTACAACAACCATTTAGTTCAACTGCCTGACCAGTTTCTAAATGGAGGGATTTATGTGTATTTGGAATAGGATTAAAACAACTTAATCTTCTCTATCCCTATTCATGAAAACAGGCTTAATTACTAGTATCATTCATTCCTGAATTAACTAAACAACAGCAGGTAAAGAACACTTTCATTCTGAATTTATGCCATGCACACGTGGACTAATGTAGTTTAAATCATCCTCTTTAGATGTTGCTTTGTATTATTTTCTCTTGAGTTACTTGTAGGAATAAATCATTACAAAAATAATTCCTCATTAGGACAAAAATATTCCCAGTGGTAGATTGACCAGGCATGAAAGACCCCTTCCAGAATGTACAGGATTAGGCTGAGCAGCCATTAATCTCCTGCCAAGCACAAACTAGATTTTCCCTAATTTTTTGTCATCCCACAAGGCTTGTAGAGTTCTAAAGTGATTTTCTGAGCATTGTCTTCAAAGGAGGTTGGTCACCACGGGTAAAGTGAAACACATAACTCAGCCTATATGAGAGTAGAAAAGGGAAGAGGAATGTTCAGCACTGGTTATAGATGGGGGTAGAAATAAAATGATAAAAACCTTGGGGAAAATAGATCATGTGAAAGGGGAAAATCAATAGAAAAAACCAGAAATGAGAAGATGACTAGTTTTCAAGGACCATTTGATCCCCCCCGATTCTAGTTTTTTTGAGGGATGATTTTTGAAGTATAGTTTTGTAAAGCTGATACAGAATAATTTCCAATACCTAGTTTTTTTCTGCCTCAGCAAATGCTCTAGTATTATCAAACACAACCAATACAGAAACAAGTCTTAAAGTTCTAGGTATAAATTGTCTTGTTTTGGTGAGTAGATAATGAATTCTCTAAAGAAATGAACTCTGAGCATTCCACCTGTGACCTATTCCCCAATATAAAGATAATTAAGGGTACGTTTATTTTTATTTCTGGAGAGTTACCTGACTGTTTTCAGAAACGTGGCCCTGTTGCTTAGCAATTCCTGCCATCAGCCCCCATTTCAAATAGTCGTATAAAAATAAAATAAGACATCCAAAATTACAACTCCAGACAAAAATGGGAAGTGTGTATAAATAGGTGTTTGGGTTTNTTATATATTCATGTCTCTATTTGCATGTGTAAAACTGTACCTTTATATTGCATAAAATCTTGTTTACCTGCTTGGAACTACTGATTTGAGAAAAAAAGAGGAAAAACCATGAATTAACATACTTCAATACATCTTTTTTTTTTATTTCTGAGGTTTAGAGTAAAAAGTGGATACTTCTGTGAGCCATTCCCTCCCCTCAGCCCCAGAACACAGAATCCCCAGCCAAGGAAGCCCAGCAGAACCTGGGGAAGGCAAGGCTGACACACAGCTAATTAGCACACATCTGTACAATTACCCAGCGAGGCAGGAGGGGATGAGGAATCCGTTAATCCTATTAGGAGTACATAAGACAGTGCTTTGCATTTCAATTAAAAAGAAGAGAAAAAGATTTCTAAGTGCCACACTCAAGAAATAATAAATTAATGGAGTGAAAACGTAAAAGCACAGTAGAGATCCTCTTCTTTTGTCCTCCCATGCAGCAAAGTTTAAGTATTTTCTCTTGGATTTATGAAAAGCAAAGTAAGAGTTGTTTATATTTTAATCTTATCTGCTTACTAAATAGTAGTTATTGCACTTATTTGACAAATTAAATCTTTATAGAACATAAGAATCCTTCATTTCTTTTGCTAATGGAACATCTTGATGTCTTTGTGCATTAAGGGTTCATAACCGATTTACCTGCATCGTGTACTTTGTCATTGCTCCTAACACACCTAAATCAGAGTAAGTTACTCTGGTAAAAATCAGATACAACTTAGTATCATTTGATGGGAAAATGTCAAAACCTAATTAAAAGAAAATTTATTACAGATATCCACAGAATTTTTTTTCATGGCCAGCCAGAAAATACAGTTGATGTCTGTCTGTTCACACATTAGGAAAACTAAATAAAAAATAAAAATAAATCCATTTTTGTGTATGATCACCTGGAGTCTTTCTGAGGAATAAGAATAAGCTGGAATTATTAAAAAATTGTCCTAAAGAACAGAGTAGTGTCTATACATATTTAAATTTTTTCGAAGAAAGGTTTTAATATGGTTAAAAATGGTCCCTTTTCTGTTTGGCAAACAATAATCAGACAGACAGAAAGAGATTTTTCCTCTTTAGAATTGCTATTGAGACTACTGATGTGTGGCTGGGTCTGATTCCCCAGGTGACTGGGACAAAAAATATTTATTGTAAACAGAATAAATAATTTGTGCTGACACAAAAACAAGCCTAGCAGCTTTCATTCCTGTTCTGATAAATATTCTCTGAGTATTTATCAGCCCACATCACATAATTGCTTCAGTGCTAAATAAATATAAATATTATTTACTTGTCATAAAAAAAAGGCATAAATATGTCAGAAGGAAAAATGGCCCATATTGCAAGCAGATAAATGCAAGCCTGAAACTTGAGCAGCTTCAGAAGCAAGGATTCTGCTGGATTTTTATAACTAGTGCCTTAAATGAAGTAAAGTTTAACTGCTTTTTTTTTTCTCTGAGGAAAAACAACACATTTATGAAGGGATCTAGTACTGCCTTGTCTTCTTCCACCCCTTGTTGTATCTCATCCTCTCTCTCGTCCTTTCAATGTCCCTGACTTCAGTTTAATCTTGATGAAACTAAAATTCTTCTATA